>CM057822.1:34425782-34668282 GCA_030067965.1 Latrodectus elegans | reverse complement strand
AACAATCTGTATAATTGTTTATTCAATTTAAATACAGGAGATCACAGAAATTTAAAATAATAGCACAGTATTACAAAATAATTTTAGCAATATTTAAGATAAGTTCCTTATAAGCGGTAAAATATATAAATTTGTCCGTTAGAAATAAAATGTTTTTAATTTTATCTAATTATATTTGAAATAACTCGAAGATTCTTGAAATATTTTTAATCACCACTATCAAATTAATTACAGAAACAAGCAGAGTGAGAAATAAAAGAATTTTAATTTTTCAAGCACATAATTATTCCCCTTTAGTTATTTAAATAAATCAATTGCAAATGCTTATCTTAATTTTTGTTTGAAAAAGAAATTTTTGTTTGTTTTGTTTTTAAGGAATGCATGCTTCTAACAATAAATTCATATATCAACAGAAAGTTAAGAGAAAAGAATTTTTTACAATTACTGTATCACTTTCTCTATTCTGTTCTTTTTGGAATATTTTTCGATTAAAAAAGAGATTAAGTGTGTCATTTTTCTTATGTAAGTTTTATTTGTACACATTAAGAAAATGTTCTAATCTGTTCTTTTTGGAATATTTTTCGATTAAAAAAGAGATTAAGTTTGTCATTTTTCTTATGTAAGTTTTATTTGTACACATTAAGAAAATGTTCTAAATAAGTATGTTAGAGTATATAAGAAAATGTTTTTAAGTATAATTTTAAAATTTTTTCATTTTTCAATGCCAATCATTTGTAATAATTTCTTTCCTAGAAACAAGTCTGAAATAAAAAGTAGCCATAAGAATCTATTTTAATTATCATTATTTATTTCGTTTTTAACAAAAAAATAACAAGTATCCCATGCTTTACAAGATTTTGAAAAACAATTTTTTATCAAATTTAAAAAGCATTTCAATATATCATATTATAATTACAGTAAATGGCTTTAAAATCTCAATATACTCAATAAATTTAAGTTCTAGGTTAATCATAATTAGAGAAAATAAGATTTAGGTTACGATTTTGCTAGTTACAGTATTAAAATGCATAGTAATAGGGAAATTTAGCGGAATTTAAAAAATGTCTTTATTCAAAATTGACAAAAATTGCAAACTTAAAGCAACCTAATTAATTTTATTTTAAGAATAATTTTGATCATCGTTAAATTAACAATTATTTAGGGAATAAATTAGAAAACATGTGGAATATATCACAAAAATCTATATATATGATACACACGCATGATAAAAATATTAAAATATATAATTTTTACACAATATTACGCAAGAATAGTTCTTCAGATTGTTTCTGAAGTTTAATAAAATGTTATCGATCTCCTTTCAAGTAATGGGACACAATAAAAAATGAAAATAAATGGAATGAAAAGAAAAATTGAAAATATAAATGCAAATTAGGGAAAATAAACATGCAATATTTCATACTAAATTTGAAGTAATGATATGGTAATGGAAACCAGTTATAAGGCAAGCCTTTCAATTCAATTTTGCGAGTTTTCTTACTGTACTTCTTGATCTATAAAAAATGTTATGCAAGGGAAATAAAAACAAGTTAAGACAGAAAATGTAAAACTGTACTCAAAAAAGAAAATGCATTTCCAGAATAAAATTAATGTATATATAGTGATATAAAGATAAACACATTACCAATATAAGAAATGATATTTAAAAGTCAATTTTTTGGTATTCGTAGCTTTAACATAAACAGCACTCTATGTGTTCAAATTCAATAATATTTTATTTTAAAACATGTCAATATAACAGTTAAAACCACATTCCCAGTTAAAATCATATTCCCAAATGATATTTAATTAGTTGCTCTTGACTAAATCAAATGTATATATTGTATTTATTATGAAAAAGAAAATATTTCTACGATGTTGTCTTATTGTTGTAAGCAATTTAAAACTTAATGAAATGGACAATTTTATATTCAAGATGTTTTTTAATAGTTTATTTGCCACATTTGTAATTGTAACAAGTATATTATAGAATTCACAAAAGAGGCAATAGTATTCTCTTAAAAATACTCAATTATTCAGAATTTCTATAGAAAGTCACTAACAAATTCGTATTGAATGAATTCATTGAAAAATTATGTATAGAGCGAATTGTTTTAAATACACATCTTAAAATAGTTACGTGTAGTTATTCAAATGAATAATTTTGGAATGTTCCTTTCAAGACTAATAATTCTTACTATTATTATTCTCAAAAGAAAATAACACCAGAAGTAAAAATTCAGAGCAATTGTGTGATAGTTTCAATGTTATATACAAACTTACTTATTAAATAACATAATATCACAGAGAGAAATTATATTTCTAAGAAGAAATTTTATGATTATAAATATTTTTACTGATTTTTGTAGGAAAAAAGGATTAGTATACATATTTAACAAAACCTTGAATTATTGATATTCCTTGGCAGTGAATTGTGTACATTAGTGTGACAATATGAGAACTAAATTCATTTCAACTGAACTTCTATATTCAAAAGTATTTTCTGAACTTCTATATTATATACTTTAAAAATAACTCCCGAAACAGAAAATAGTTTTGTGTTGTAAATTTGTAATAATACTTGATTTTATTAATTTTTAAAATACATAGAAGCAATACACGATAAATTTTTGTGAAAAAAATAATAATGTAGAAAAGCATTTTCACTAAAACTTTACTTAAAAATTGTGTGACATTTTTTTTTAAAAAAAATTAAACAAAATGATTCAATGAATTATAAAACTTTTGAAACATGTGTATAATTTACTTATCAATTTAATTATATTTGATAAACTGATATTGATATTTACAGATATAAATACTGAAAATATAATTATTATAAAGTTTAAAATTAATGGTTTTCAAGAAATGCTATGAGAGCATTAAAAAATACAAATACATATATTTTAAATTATTTAAATTGTATAATATTATCATATAGTTTAAAATTGTGTTTTTGAAGTGCAAAAATGTATTATCATAGTAGAAGAAAATTTTATTGCATGAACAATTTATTTTTCAATAATTGTTTTCTTAATTAATTCAAAAGCTAATTTATAAAAGTAGTTGGAATGAATATTAAACAAAAATATATGAAGAAATTAAGAAACTTTTATTACACATATATTTAGATTTTAAACTGTTTCTATCATAAGGATATATTTAGTTTTGCGTAACGGGGATACATTTAAAGCAGTACAAAAATGCTAATTAACCAAAAGGGCTAATTCAATAATTTGAACGAGTTAATAAAACAAATTTTTTTATTAAAACATTTTTCTTTCTTATTTTTATGAATAAAATAACTATGAAAATTTTTGGGCCATAATAAGCAGCTGCAATATTTATAAGAAAAAAATTATGCATTTATTTTCTGTAAATTTTAAATAAAAGTAAAAATTTAAAATACTTGAAATTCTAGAAAAAAATATGAATTTATAATAAAAAATATCAATAAATAGTTTTGTATTCTACATTTAATTTTAAAAATAATTGCATTTATCTTTTGTATGTATAATACGTGAAATCATATATTTTAAAACCTTTTTTTTTTATAGAAAACACCATTACTGTATGAATTATATATGAATTACATAAAATTTTCTTTGATTAAAAAATGGATGTTGTTATATCTCATAAAAATATGATTTTGGTAATTCATTAAAGATTTTATGACTAATCATAAAAACAAGTTCCATACTTTATTTTATTTACTATTCAATATTTCTTCCTCTGTTCATTATTAAATCAAGATCTTAGCTAAAACATTAGCTTAGCTATTTCTAGGTATTTGCTCACTTACTGTGGTGAACAGGTAGGAAGTAACTCATAAAACTGCCGATCAGACCATTAGAAGAACACGTGCTCCATCACATTTAAATCAAAGGCATTCCTTAGTTGTTTACATGTAATGGTGAAGAAGGTGAAGAAGGTTTATCAAAATGTATCCTATTCTTCTGCAAATAACTTTGTTGGATCTTCTATTTTGACTATATTGTCATTAAAATAAATGAAATGATAAGTACAACAATTTGAGATCAACCAGTGTAGGAATATTATATTAGACGCTTAAATATAAATTTTTAAAAAAATTTTAGTTTGTTCATTACAAGTGATTTTCTCTCTTTTAATTTTTCTATAACATTAAAATACCTTAAATATAATTAATTCATTTCTTACTGAAAATAGTTAATGATTCATTTTTTTTATAAATTTGAAGATTCATTTCGCTAGTTAAACTTCATATTTATTCAGATTTTTAATTCGTTCCGTCTTGTATATGAAAGATTGTTTTAATTTCTATTCAATGTTTCGTAAAACTTTTCAACATTTTACTTCAAAATGTATTGAATTTCAATTTATTAATTTATTGACTGAAAAGAGAAAACATTTTGAACGTTGAAGTTTGTTTCACAGGTGTTTAAAATCTTAAGTGTCCATTGATATTAAAATTCTATAAAAATTGATTATGAAAGTTAAGGCAATAGGATTGTTCATTTTTTGAATATATTACAAATAATATTTCGAAATATGATATGTTGGAGCTCATAATAGTTGAACAATAAAACTTCTTATATTGAAAAAGCTTTTTGGCAAAGTAATATTAACTCTTTTGGATTTTGATTTTTGAAATTTTTCAAAATGTTTCCTTAAAGTACAAAATTGTTTTCGATTCATCATGTAAAGGAAAAATGTTACTATATATACAATAAAAGAAGCTTCATTTCATGTAAAAAGTGTTTTACATATTAAATTATAAATATCTATGTATAAACCCATTGATCTTTTCCACGAGAACAAAATAGGCCTCCAAAGATACGATTTAATGTCAGATGCTGCAGTTTATTAATTGGGAAGTCTGAATTATTTTCTAAATGAGCTGTGTTACAATAAATGAGGTTAAGATATTTTTTCCATTAAATCACAACATTTATTGACGCATTTTTTTTCGGTGAATTTGATCAAATGGATATTCAAAAATAGCAAATTATTTAAGTTACACTTCAGTTCATCACTTCAATACAAAAGTGTTAGAAAAAGGTTCTAACAGCTCATTTGAACTTTCAGCTTATTTTTTTGATATGAGATATAAAATGAAATTTCGTAAATCAAATTTCAATTTAAAAAAGTTTTGATTTCTATCATTCTAGCTATACTTTCCGAAAATAATAAAATAAACTTATATAAGCCAAAGACTAATTCAAAATTTCCTATTACTACTCACATAATGTGTATTTTTATTGGAAAAGGAAACGAATGAATTTAATATACTAATTTTTTCTGTCAAATATGAATTATATTCAGAGCTCTATTACATACAAAAGTTGATAATGAAATCAGCTGTTTCTTGAATAATTTGTTTAATTAAGTTTTAATGATTAAATGTCATTCTCCATCGGCAGCTAAAATCATTCTATTGCTATGGAAGGGGATTGTTTCTTCTGACATTTCAACAGAACAACTGTATTTAAGGTCTTTATGATAGTAAGGTCACTTTGACACTCTTTTTGATGGGTATTAAGAAAGTACTTATAAAAAAGGTCATTAGGAGATAGTTTCATAAGAACTGGTTTTATCTGAATAGGTATCAATAAATTCTGTTCTCATTTTTAGCAATAATACATTTTTGAAATTCAAAATTTTCATTTAGTTTGAAAGAAAAAGTTTATTTTAAATTTTTAAAATTGAAATAAATTTGATTTATATTCGTATCACACTTAGTAAAATATTAATGTTATTAAAATCTTACTGAGAGAGAGATAGAATATAAGTATATTTAAAAAAACATATACTTGTACTACATAAAGTTATAGTAGCATTATATTAATTATTTCAAAGTTCATTGAAAATTATAATGAGTTAACAAAATTAATAATTTGCTAAGATACTTTAATATAGCAGCTTACACACACACCACACATATATATATATATATATATATATATATATATATATATATATATATATATATATATATATATATATATATATATATATATATATATATATATATATAAAATATTTTTAAGCATGATACATTATGAATTAATTGGATTTCAAAGAAGATTTAATATTATTATATATGCTTTAAATTATTCCAGAAATTCATGTCTCTATAGAATAAATACGATAATCTTAACAAGGTTAATATAATAATTGACTAATGCTCTTACATAACAGTGCATTTGTTAACTTAAAGATATAAATTTGTCTCAAGTGGAATATAATTTATAGTGAATGAGATGTGTCTTCTCTTGGTATTGAAATGCTTTAATTTTTGAAATAAACTTTAATTTACATAGGAAAAATTTACATGATTTATATATTATACGTAAACTAAGTTACTAATAATGTTCGGTTTTAATAATTTTTGATTAATTTTAAATTTAATAATAAATAAAAATTGTATTATATTTCAATTTTTTTGCAATTAATATAAATTACATATGCACTTTTATTTACTGAATGATATTCGAATAATATATCATTAAAAAAATAAAAATAAACCAATAGTGATATTTTGAAATTATGATTCATTAATGATATATTATTAGATTTCAAAAAAGGTTATCAAGAATTTGTAAATTCGCTTTTAATTATTACTCAAAACAAACACATGGATGAAAGGTTTATTAAGATGTTTATAATTTTAACTTTTAGTTTTCATCATTGCGTAAGATAATTTTAATAATATTTCAACAAAACTGTATTTAGTATATTTTAAAAACATTATTTTTATATAAATATTTAAAAATGCAAATACATATGATAAAATTACTCCCTTTATTTCAATGTACTCTTATTTTTATTTTGAGTACTAATCTTAATAAATCTATTTTGAATGAAGATAACAGAAATAATGTTAAAAAAAGTAAATAAATCTTTTCTTTGTGTTAGATACATATTACAATTGTTACATAAACCATAACGTTCTTTTGTAAATTTTAATATAATTTGCAGACTACAAATTTAAAATTATTTTAAATGGGTTCATTTTAAAATTATTTTGATCATATAATATTTACGTTTTGAGCATTGTTACACCATCTTTTAAAAAGAGTTACATCTACTCTGCATTTTATATTCAGTTTTCTATAACTATTCTAATTAAATTTAATTTAATGCTCGTATATTTTATAAAAATATTGTGTATTTTTATAAAAAAAAAATTAAGGAAAATAATTAAACGAAATAAGATATTAGAGTGATTTTATTTAAAACATTTTGCTATATTTTATTAAAAATATATTACTTATATTTTTAATAAAATATAGCAAAATGTTTTAAATAAAATCACTCTAATTATTATAAATTACTTCTATTATTATAAATTACTTCTTTGCACTTTTTTAAAAGTTTAAGTTTTATCTATATATTACAAACATATATAAAAAAATAGTCTCCAAAATTTTTATATTTACAAATTTTACAAAACAAATAATTCAATATAATGCTGATGATACAAACAATTTCAATATAATTCTGATGATACAAAAGTTATATGAAAATGGACTTCCTTTCTTTGCTGTTAATAATTTCTTCAAATTTGTAATTAAAAAGCAAGGTTTCCTTATTCTAGAATTTCAACAGCAATTTTCTAAAGCGAAAGCTTTATAACAATGTTTTAATCACCGAATTTACATATTGTTTAAGAGGTTTTCAATCTTATTAAAAATCATTCATTAAGTTTGATTTTATGCTTTAATATTATATTTTAAATTTCTTTTCTGTAAAACACTGCATAGAAATATTCATTCGGACGTTTGCATTCCATCTGTATTCATTTTAATGAACTGCGATTTAGGATATGTTTGGAAAGTAATGAAGAATAATACCATTATTCATGTTTGAATGCATTTACTTACTTGTTTTCTGAGATAAACTCTACATAATTAACTATTCATTTAATAGAGAACCGTTCCAACTTTACAAATTCATATAATGGTCTCATCTGTTAGGAGAAACCACACACACAACTATAAATAATTCAAAAACATCCCTAACTTTAGTTAAGGCAACAAATTTTATGAAGTTTTAAATTATGGTCTCATAATAGATCTTAATGGAACTACGTTCTACACTATAATATTTACAGGATAGTATATTTTGCATAGAAATATATAAGAATAATAAAAATATTCAAGCGCGAAAAGTTGGGATTTTGTAAGATTTATTTAAGTCTCTTAGAAAATAGGAAACAAAAAGTTTCGAACACAGATTCTAAACTAAATTGTTCTTTCTACCAAACTCCTTGTGTATGAAAGTACCATCTAAAACATTTTGCGACTTTTTAGCTTCATACTTGAGCTATTAATTTTTTTACTTATTTTTCTTTTTGTAAAATAGTTTTAATTTAAGGCCTCAGGGTCAGGTTGATTAGGACGTAGTTCTCATAATCAGAAGGTAATGAGTCCGAGCCTTAGGTTAAATGAAGATCCGTGATGTTTGATCAGTTTGGGCACATTAAAACTGCCTGTGTTTTCAATGTCTTCCAATTAAAATGAAACCTCACAACAGTACACGTAATACAGGCCAAATATTGGGGGTTCTTCTGTTTGGTCCCTTCTTCATCACAAAGATTCCATTCTGCTACTTCTATCTAACTAGGAGAAAATTAACTCAGAGCTAAGTACAGGAAAGAATGCTGGTGCAACAACAATAACTGATTTCAATTTGCTATTTGTGTTAACTCGCGTTATTTCCCTTATAAATTAAGTTTGTAAGCATTTCTTACGAAGTATTTTTAAGTGAAATATAGCTTCAGATATAGTAACACTCAACTAAATTCAACCAAAATATATGATAAATATTTGCAACATATGATGTTTCTGCTTGAAAGATATCTTTCCTAAATGAGAATTTATGTTGTAGTGTAATATCTATTGCCTGTATGCAAATATGGATGTAGTAGTTTTAATCACGTGATTTACAATGAATATCTGTGTTTATGTCAATATATTAGTTCTCTCTAAATATCTTTGCCCGTGTCTTTTTAAATAAAGATTTTGCATCAAGATCGACATGGTGATTCATTAACTTCGATTGAATTATTTCCCGACAGTTTCCAAATTCACATGAAGAATTTTAAATCAGTATATGCCAGATGACACACTTAATTCTTCATTTTCTAAATTTGCTTTTTTACAGAATTTGTTAAAGAATGGAGTAAAATCTCATTAAATTTCATAAGAAAAATTAGAAATTCGTGAAAGTATATATGAAATATAAATTCTGAGTGATTACATACTGTGTAATGCGACTAGAAGACGTTGATATTTAGTATTCTTGCGCTATAGGACGGTTATTAGAACCAGTTTTATTCTATTTATAGTATGTTGCAGAGTGACACGTTTTTTTTAACTGAAGGTATCCTTGCTCTACAAGTAGTACGCAGAGGACCCCTTTTAAATGCCAAAATTCTGCCTTCTATACACAGTGACACTCTGATTCTATAACTAGTGTGATAACATGGGGTGCCAACACCTTTAACACACAAGACCTTTCTTATGAAGATATACACCACTGTGGAAGCTTTGTAGTAAATTCTTGAAATTCTTCTGTTCATATGTGTTGATACTCATTTTAGAATTAACAAGAGTCCTTTTTCAACGGAACATTATTTGACTACAATCAGCAAGGGTTTCACAAAACTGCTTTCGCAGAATTTTTCTATTTCACTTTCCCTCTAGATATTCAGATTTGTCAGTGATCAAGCATATCAAATATAATTTAGAAAAACATGCTCGACAGCCAATAAATTTGAGAGCAATTACAGTATTTGTGGAAAGAGATGTCATAAGACATCATATGCATATTTTATTCCCCACCAGATCAAATTATATTTTCAAGACAGAGGATTCTCAAAAGATTACTATAACCACTGTTCATTTGTAATTTTGTCTAGGATAAATGATAATTTTGCTGCGATTTTTTAATCACTTAGTTTTATCAACATTGTATTAATATATTCAAAATTTCATCTGACAGCATTTTCTTGGTACGCAAATTTTAATTACTGAATTTGTTTGCATATATATTTGACATGACTGCTAGTATCACATTTTACTTAAAAACATCACATGGCTTTAACAAAACATATACAAAAAATTTATTAATTCAAATTGAAGGTCCATTCTTAGTTATTAGTCATTAGCTAATAACATAGTTGTGCTTTCTTAAACTAATATTTGTCACTCAAATTGTTCAAATTTACTTTTAGAATAAGAACAATTGTGTTACTTCAAGTTTTATTTGAATTTAAATCAAATTTCTTCGAAAAAATATACCTGAATATTTATTGCAAAGTTTAATTTATATTTGTTTTACATTTTCTCCTCTTTTTCTAAGATGAAGTTTAATTCGTCAAAAATGATTTGCATACATTTAGAATTGTCTAATTTATTTTAGTTTAGGTTAATTTATTATTTACTTTTCAAACTTGATATGTTTTAGATATTTTTATTTATAAACTGTATAAACTTTTTTCTTTTCTATTGGTATTTTGAATTTTCGAGTTGAAAAATCAAGCTAAAACTGCAAGGAGAATATTAGTGTAAAATATATTCACATCACAAAATGTTTCTTTGATTAAATTATTAATGATGCAGCCCTAGAGAATAAATTAACAGCTGACATCTACTATAAAATAACATTGATTTCATATTACTTGATTTAAGAAAGGACATTTTACATAAAGTGTTTAATATTTACATAAAATTACAACAAGAATCAACAAGACATTCGTAAAAACCGCAAATACTATATTAATCTTTCTTTCGCTAGCTATTCTTTTATAGCATAATATTATTTTATCCAAAGTTTATCCTAAGTTTGATTACGGGTAACATATACTTCAAAGGTTTGTAAAAAGAAATATCGATTTACATGTTAGCAAGGAAAAAAGTTTTCCTGAAAAATATTGTTAATCTTTTCTTTCGACACATCTTGAAATTAAATTATTTGAACTTAATTCAATGAAAAAGTACATAAACATTAAAATTGTTCACTTATTTTTTAAACCAATCTTAATCTCTCCCAAATGAAGACATATTACGAATCAAATCCTTTTCTGATCAGCTCAAAAAATTAAAACAAATGTTGTCTAAAAGGTTCTGCAATCGTTTTTCCTTAACCATTACTCTGTTTTGATTTTTTTCTTTTTGTCGATATCCAGTTTACTGTCAGAAATACCCTCTCTTTATGCTCAAAAGAAAAGTAGACGTTGAATTTCGAATTAAAACAAGAATAATATTAAGAGCTCATAATTTGTTTTCTTGAAATTATTGTAAAAAAACGAACATTTTGAAAACTCTTTCCTTTCTATTTTTCACATTAATTGTTTCTGTAATTTACATAAAAAAGCTTGTTTTGTAAAAAAACAGTAAAAGGATTTTATATCATGGTTTAGCAAGAATAAAGATAAAATACAAATAAAAATAACTTTTGGTTCAAAAATTTGTATTTCATAGCATCAGTTTACATACTGTAGATGATAAATTTTAAATTAAATATAAATAATATTTAGCATAAAATGTGCCTATAATTCATGTTATTTCATTTCGTCTTGAACTAAAAAATCTGAAAAAATATGGAGAATTTCATATATTTTTTTAAAATAGTAAAAATTACAAATTTTTCATTTTATTTATAAATTCTTACAAATCATTCTTAAATAATTTTTAATAATTAAGGATACCAATGTATACCAATAATATTAATCATATATATATATATATATATATATATATATATATATATATATATATATCCAATGAAAACATGCAAATATTCTAGTATTTTGTAAAGTCATTTAAGGCAATTTTTAACAATGATTAATTTGAAATACAAATAGAAGGCTAGTGCTTGTATTTAATCAAATATAAATTTAACAAATATAAATTTAATATTTTATACATTTTTAATAAACATTTTCCCTTTTTGATTGTGGATTTCAAAGATATATATACACACATAATAAACTGATAATAATGATGATAGCGAAATGAATAGTTATAAGGAGAGAAACAAATTTATAGAGTAACTAGAAAATCAAAAGTGAACAATTCAACCTTAAATATAGAAAACGTTTAATAGTTGTCGATGAGAAATTATTTATATATAAAAAATATATAAATATGCATTACGATGATCATCTATATATTAATTTGTAATTATTGTATGATGGAAATAATACACAAACTGAAAAATATATCTTCACTCAAATGATTGCCTCTTTATATTTCAAAACTGTTAGAACCTTATAAACAGAATAATTTAATAATTAAATTTTAAAACACTTGTCATGTAGGCTAAAAATATATTATAAATATCTTACATTTTAATTGAAAATGTAAAAATAATGTAAAAGATATGTTGTGCATAAAATGAATTTCTATATTTGTTAAACATTTTAAGTTTATGCATTAATAAGTATAAAATTTCTTATTGCTTATCTACTTAAAATAATAAATAAATCACTGAAAGAAAAGTGTATAAGAAATATGTGATAACACTTCTCACTAGTCTATAACTAAAGAAAATATTATATAACTTCGTAAGTATAAATTTCTTTTCGCAAATCATTGTTTGCATGTTTCTTATGAAATAGAAAAATCTTTCATAATTTTATAATAGTAAATGTAGATAGAATATACATTCATATATTATATATATATATATATATATATATATATATATATATATATATATATATATATATATATTATATATATATATATATATATATATATATATGATATGTATATATATATATATATTAATAATTGTATTCAGATTATTAAAATTCTGATGATCATCCCTGATATGAAACTTGATTATTTACCTATGAAGTTATGAAAGCTAATATGTATTCATAAATTTTACAAAGTCATAAGTATCTTTTAATTAGCCACTTTTTGAATTTTAAAATTAATGGGCTGCACATATTCTTCCTTTATTAAAAGGTATTTCATAAAAAATAAATACGTTGATAATAACAATAGATAAAAAATCATTCTGGAAGGAGATGGCTTTAAGAGGGTTTTTTTATATCATGGAAAGAAATACACGCAATTTTTCCATCAGCTTTTTTTTACCGAGGATAGAAAAGCAGCTCAATCCAGTTTCAATGAAATTATTCTATTAATAGGATCTATTTATTATATCCTTTGTAAAAACTTTTGTGCTATTTATAATATTCAAGTAGGGTATTAAAGTCATACGTTTCTTCGTTGTTAACTCCTGTAAATAGAAATTGGCTTGCTGTTCTTAAAAGCACTCCGATTATAAGATGTAATTAAACGATATAAATTAAGTTCAAAGATAAATCATTTTACATCCATAAATATAAACTTTCTTGGAAACATCCCAACCTTATTAAGAAACAGCAATCCAAAGCCAAAATTGTGTAAAATCAAAATCATGCTATTTCTAGAACATAATTGTTAAATCTTCATAACATAATTTTCTAGCTGAAATATCTGTTATAAAATTGTTGCTTATTATCATTATAATTTATTTAAAAACAACTTTCCATAAATTCCTAATATAATAGTAAATATAAGATGAAAGAAACTTATAGAGACATATTGGAAAAATTCAAATAAGAGAGACAAAATATATCAAAAATGTAGATATAAATATTGAACCAAAAAAGAAAATTCCTATGAAACTCTCACTGCTTAAAAGCATGTGTAAATTTCCATGTAAGATTATAATTCGGAAAAAGCAATGAATCAATAAACTTGAAGTATAATTTCGTAATTGCTTTTTTTCTTAATTGAAAGTTATGGGATTGTCCTCTTAAGATCTATCTGGATGATTTATGAGGGAAAAAATATTATGGAATCATATATGCATGCTAATCTTTCTTCTTGCATTCATAATTTTTCTTTCATTTATTCTAGAATTTTTAATTTTGTTATTACTTAATAATTTGTTAATGTAAATTTTTGTAAGAGTTATATATATTTATCAAAATGTTTTAAATAATTGTCATGAAAACAATTTTAGAAATTACTTACATAATCACTAGACCTCTAAAATACATTGTATTATTGCGAAAAAAATGGAAATATCTTGAATTTTAGAGTACCTATGGTTCTTTAAATAATTTGTTGAAAATAAACTAGTCATGGTAATTTGAACTAAATATATGGAAAAAAATTTCGTGTTTAATAAATTTAAATTCAAGCATTTTAGATGAAAATAATTTTTTATATATCCTTCAAAATTATAAGAAATTTTAGAAATTGAAAATTTATTTTACAAAAATTTATTTTTGAAGAAAAGGTATTACAGTAAAATTTCATAGTTGCAAAAAAGTAACACAGGAACATATGATAAAATTATTTATTATAGTCATAATAAAATTAAATACGATATATTTGCAAACATATTATTATAATAAAATCAATGAATTTATAATGTTTTTGTTGCATTAAAATTGTCATTTGAATAAGAGATTAACAAGATTTATTCAATTTTCTTTTGTCTTTTAGGAACTTCATAAAACATTCAATTCATAGGTAACTTCTTGAACGAAAAATATATGTTACTAAATATACTGCCTATATATTTTTTAATTAGTTTTAAATATATTTTAAAAATGAAATGCAAGAGATTATAAAATATTTTATTAGTAAACAGTTTTATAAATTTTGATGGTAAATTTTTCTACAAAATTTAGTTTTTTTATAGATCAACTCACATTTTTTAAACAACGCGTTGACATACTTTTTTTTCGTGTACTTTGCAGATTTTTTTATACGCTAATAAGAAATTATATGTATTTTAAAATTATTTTTTGAGAGAGATAAAAAAATTTAACTAAGTTAATTTTTTATGATAAATACATTTCAAAAAGTATAAAGTTGCTTTTCAAAACATTAAATTTGTTTCTTTTTTTTAAAGATGTAACTCATATTTTTCTAACTAATATGAATTTAATTAAAGGATAAAAATCAAGATTGTTCTTAAAATAAAAGATTATAGTTGCTCATTAATCTCTCATTATCTTAGAAGACAAGGTCTTATAATTAAAGTTAAAATTGATCAGTAATTCAAATATTTTTCATATATATATATATATATATATATATATATATATGTATGTATGTATTGAGATTACTTTTTTCATGAAATGCCAATAATATTACTAATTTAAGTTTTTTATTATTTTTTATGTCCGAATTTTTAATTAAAATGTTTTTAAATTTAAATGTTTCTGATTCCTTAAATTTATTATATTCATGAAACATTTTTCATTTGAACTAGAATAACACCATAGTCTCCTTTAATTTTCATATTCAAAAATATTAGATCAAGAGGAATGAAAATAAAAACAAATAATTCAAATTGTGAGGTAATCTATGGCCACTGAAAATATCTCTGCATGTTATTTAATTTACAATTACTCCTCTCGTAACGTTTAAAGTTATTCTTATTTATTTGAGAAAATATAATTTTCCAGACATTTCTGTAAGTTACGATAGTCACTATTAAGCCAAGAGTCGTGTGGTTTAACTACTTTTTGGTACTTAAGTCTATGTGATGATGACATAATTCTTCCAGATAAAATATTATAACTTAGCTCTTTTGCACGGTTTAAATTATGCCTTTCGTGTGTTAAGGTATAATCATACAAATTTAAAACTTACACATTTTTTGAAAAATAACAGCAAATCTTTCATTTATTGTTTCATAGTCATTTAAAATTTATCATGAAAGCTTGATGGTGATTTACTTCAGTTTTTATATTATTATCTACAATTTATAAAAGAAATATAGGTATAATCCATTCAACAGATTAAAATTATTTATGTTATAAAATTAACATAAAATTAAATAAACCACATTTGATATGCATTTTGTAGAATCAATTAAATGCTTAGTTCATAAAACTCTTATTTTTTTATGTTTCTTTATAGTGAAGTTTTCATGAAGTTATTCATTTCCTTAATTCAAGAAATAAATTTACAATTAAAGTCAATACTTAAATGTAGTTCTGATAACAAATATACTGCATATAATTAATAAAACTTTAAAATTAAAGCTGAAATCTCAAAAGCAGAACTATGGATAAATAAATTAAATGAGAAATGAAATTAAAAGATAATGAATTAAGTGCTAAAATTATATATATATCAGTACATTGCATAATCTATATTAGAAGTAGAAGCAAACATTAGTATTATAGTATCCTTTGTTTCATACATTTAAAAGTTTACTCTTTCAAAAGTTTCAGCTGTTACAATATTTCACAATATTTCCTTTGTATTTTTAAATACTACTAGCTATGTTTTCTAAGTCTTTTTTCAGCAATATAGATATTTTTATTATTAATATCATATTTTTAGATAAGATCTACTTATAGTAAAAACTACCTTTTATTTTAACACTTATTTGCAACAGAATATAATGGATCTTTTCAAGCGTTATTGTGTGCGTGCGTGCGTGCGTGTGCGTGCGTGCGTGCGTGCGCGTGCGTGCGTGCGTGCGTGCGTCCGTGCGTGCGTGCGTGCGTGCGTGTGCGTGCGTGCGTGAACATAGAATACAATTAAACATTATTTTTTTAATTGTTCATAAATTCAACATTATAATAATACCAATGGAATTAATAAAATTCAAATATTTGATATTGGTTTGCAATTTTGATAAATTAATAATAAAAGTCTTATTAACAGTTAGTTTGCTTACGAATTTAATAATAAATGTGATAAGGAACAATAGGAATGTGTGATGAAGGAATATAGTAAAATCCGTATACAGATTTTGGTTAGTTTTCATTGGCTTGTATTAAGTTAAAAATGCATACCAAATTAAACTTTTGCACTATATGATGCACTTATTTGATTTCTTCATAATTCCTTTTATAGTAGTATTTTAAAATGGACAGAGTTGTAGAAATCCAAATCTTAACATATTAATTAAAATTATTAAAATTTTGTTTTCACCTTAAAAAAAAATAAGCACTTTTGAATCATAGTATGAGTGTTGCACAGACTGAGCATAAATTTACAATTTGTTTGGATTTTGCTTAATAATAATAAGATATCGATTTTTAATTCACCGAATAAGTTAAAACTTTTTCAAATGTATTATACATAGTAATTTTTTTGGATTTCATAGTGATATATTCTTATGACTAAAAAGGAATATATTTTTATAAATCTAATATATTTTAAAAATGTTTCTATAAACTGTTATCAAATCCTGATAAATAAATACTCTTAAATTAAACTTTCACTAAATTGTTATTTTCTTCGTAAATATAACGATCTTTTAAGCTCATTTTATCGCCAGATTCAAGAGCTTAGATTCCTCACTGCATTGTTCAGCTTCAGAAACTTTAATTAGTTTTGGATTAAATAAATCGGCTAGTGGCAGATTGGATTGCGCTCCGTTATTTATCAAACTCAGAAATTTATAACCTTATCTTCATTTCCAAAGTCACATTTAGTGATACCTTGAGTTGTTTTGTGAATTTAGAAATGTTGACAAGTGGTTGAGATTAGTTATTCAAAGGATTGTGAAATTAATATATTTTAAATATTTAATTAAATTAAATATTTCTGGTAAATCGTACAATGAAAATTTAAATAATTGTCTTTCACAAATTTTATAAAATTATTGAAGCATAATACGATGGTATTGTTATTTTAAAATTTTTACTAACAGAATACTTAAATTAATGAATATTTAAAATTGTGAAAAAAATATTCTAAGTATTTTATTTATTCTTTTCAACATTCTACTTTGTCTTTTAAGAAAATAAGCAATACCTTCAAACTAAAATTTAATATATATTTGTGAATTCTGAAATTGTGGAAAATAAATATTTCATATCAATATTGAAAATAAATGTAAAATAATTAACTATATTAATATAAATACCATGTAAAAATGTATCTAAAAATGTATACTACAGTCATCATATTAATTTTTGTCTTCTTGTTATGGTATTGAATTTCATGAGACACTGTCTGATTATAATTTAATATTAATCTTTCATCCCTTCGAACTAGTAGCTAATTGGCTAGTGGTGTAGGTTTTGGTTCAACAGTCCTTATTAAATTAATTTGGCTCAACAGTTTGGGTATTTACAGTGATTAGGAACCCACTATTAACTCTATTTATAAATTTAATTATATATTGGTATATTGTGTGCAAAGAGAAAATGACCGTTAAGTGACAAGCAAATGAAATCAAGTGGTATTTAAAACCCGAAACTGAATTTCAAGTCTAGCTTTAGATTACATCATTCTTTGAGTTTGTTTCACATGCAGTCTTATTCTTTATCTATTAAATTTTCTTAATAAGTATGTTTTATTATTTTGGAATGTAAATCATGGAGTAAAAACGTATTGATTTTTTAGAATTAGGAAATTAGAAGTAAAAAATTTTTGAAATAAATTTAAAATCTTTCTTAGCTTTAAGGAAACAATGTTAATGAAAATGTTAATTAAATATACATTTGGAAAGAAAATAATAAAATAACTTTTAAAGACAAGCACATTATTTGAAAATTGTAGAATTCATACCATAATCACTGAATTTAATTGTATTCATTAATTTAAGGTAAAAAACCTGTTGGATACACATGACACATTTTTTTGGAAGGAAATTTAGTTTTGTAATACAAAATAATACAAAGTGAGAAAAATATATATTTTTATACACTGTATATTTTTAGGACGCAATTTTCATTAAAGCATATTCCATTTGAACTCACTTTTTGGTATTATAATATTATTAGTTACATAAATTTTGAAGATTTTATGCAACGAGTTTTATCAAAACTTGAACATTGTTGTAAATTATAATAAATTTAACATGCCAAAATCCTTAATACCATTTTCCTGTTATTTGAAATGGACTCAAATAACTTCTATATAATAGTAATTATACAACTTATAGTTAATAAATTTTTAACTAATTTTAAAAAATTAATTAAGTCATAAGAAGGTTACATTGAATTCTACCAAACTATTTTTGTAGCTGAATACTTTATAAAAGAATAAACATAATATCTAAATATATTCAAATTTTGTATATTATATATGGTAATTAATAAGCATTCTTGTACTAAAAGATACCTAAGCATAAAGATTTTTATATATATGATACATATTAGATTTTTTAATCTATTGTAAGTATCAATTAGTTAGTTCAATAAATTCTTGATGAAAAGAAAGTATATTGACAGACTTTAAATATTATTTTTGTAGATATATTCTCTTATATTTTTAATCACTACACATGTGCTTATAAAAAATCTATATTAATACTTATAAGCGGTAATATGAAATTATATTTCAGATTCCAAAATTTACAATCAAAAAGTAGTTTAAACTTAGAAAATGTCTGAATATATATATATATATATATATATATATATATATATATATATATATATATATATATATATATATATATATATATTTTATTAGGCTGAATATTGAATACTTTTTCAAAGGCAAAATCAAATATTGCTAATACATTTTATAAAATGTATCGATACATTAGTTAAGATTAAGCAACATAATTTTCTCATAGTCATAATCAATATTTAAATTTCAATAATATGTGTCACCTTTAAGCAATTTAAAATGAAATACAGAAATGTAGAAAAAAATCATTTACAAATAAGGAATATCATTTAAACATTATGAATAATTATTTTAATGTGATGGCAAGCACTTTTTTAATGAATTTTTATTTTTCAATAATATATTATAAGCATTCATTATTAAAGAAAAATAAAAGGAATAAATTTAAATAATTATTTACTTTAATTTTTCTTTTTTAATTGAATTATAATCTCAAAATTTCGATTATTTGCTTCATTTTAGGTATACTACATTTTCATTTGTTTCCAATCAGAATAATCAAATTATAGTGTGTGTATTATTTCCATAATATAATTCATTGGATTCATTTAAATATTTATGATTTATTACCACAGTATCTAATGAATGAAAAAAATTCAGTAATTCTCAAACAAAGTACAAGTTACTCAGACGTCGGGTAACCAGAATTAATTCGTAATAAATTCTTTATCGTAAGAACAAATGCCAATTTTGTAACATTTTCCATCTAATATTTAAAGAAAAGAAAGTAATGTACATAAATATTATTTTTAATGTAAGAGTGTGTCATAAAAAATTTCTGAAAAAATTGTCGAATTTACAAAAAAGAATTTTGTGTATACAACAATATACATTTCAAATAACATTATTAGTTTAATAAATGAAATTAATACTAATGAAAATAATTTATCAATTTGGAAAAAAATATTGCAATTAGTAAGAAAATAATTACTTATAATATTATTCAGTTCGTTATTAAGAAACCAGACGTCAAATGTAAATTTCAGAATCTAATTTATTAGACGGAAGAAAACTTGCAATGGCTTTTATTCCATAGTGGAAGCATTTTTGTGTTTCCAGACATTGTTTCAAAGAATTTTTTTTAGAAAATCAATGTTCCTTAATTCATGTTATTTCAAATATAAAATTACTCCAGGCAAATTGCTGCTCAAATTTACATTTGTTTATTACATTAAGCTTAATTTTTTGAATTTCTAACATTTATTTCTATTTCTGTGAATCATAATATTTTTTATTAGGAAAGTGAGTAAATTCAAAATATAAAACATAATATAATAGTTAAATTAATGTTGACTTTACAAAATTTTGTTTTCCGAAAACACAGACCAGTTAAAGAAACTAATATTATTAAGAATATAGTTATTTTAATTTAGAGCATGTTCAATAATGTATATTTTCTTATTCTGAAATAAAATTATAAAATTTAAGTTTAGTGTTTTTAAACATTATTTTTAAAATCAAACTGCATATATTAAGTGTTGTTCCATATTGCTAAAAAACTGCTATCATTAAAGAATTTCACATATCTAAATTTAATATTCTTTACATATTGAACATAATTTTCTACCACAAATTAAATAATTGAAATACATAGGTATTCAGGTGTTATAAATTTATATTATAAAGTGTATAATATTTTAACGGATATTCTTTATATGAATATTAAAAAGAAAACATTGAAATCCGTAAATTAATACATATTTAGAATCAATAATAAGTAAAAATATAAGTAATATATGCAATGGTGAGGTGACGTAATTGCATTTTAAGATTAAATTAATTTGTTTATAAATACTGTTGAGATGTTTATCAATTATTTATAACTTATATAAATATTCAAACTGTTTTATAAATAAAGGAAAAAAACTTAAGGGAAAATTTAAGTTAAGACTATATTTCACTGCATTACGAATACTAAGTGTTATGTTACCATTTTAAATAGTTAAAAATGATAAATTTACATATATACGCACTTTTATATACGGTTATATAAGAGCATAAAAATTATGGATTTGAAATAAAATTGCAATTAAAATTTAAATTTAATTCTTAATGACAAGTATAGGTTTTTAGTGTAGTAAAATAATATAACGTAATTTTAATACTTTCTGTGCAATAAGAGCTGCAAAGTGAAATCGTTTCATCTAACCAGTTTTGTTATAATAGCATGAAGCATATTAAACGCATCTCATGTCGAATGGAAAACTTTAAATAAATATAAAAAGCACTTTGAAAAACTATGGTGAACATTAATTTTCTACAAAAAAAATGTCATAGAAAAATTAAGAAAACATTAGCAAAAATAATTACTAAATATTATAATTTATATATACATAACTTTATTGACATTTTTTTAATAAAAAGATTCTACAAAATTATGATAAGGAACCTTAAATATAATTATGGTAATGAAAATGCCTTCACAACAAAAAGTTCACTTCTTGAATTTTTAAATTTGCTAGATTGTGAAAACATTAAAAAGTAAGTTTGTAAAAGAAAAAATAGCAAAATAAAAGTTCTCTACTTATAAAATTTTCGACTGAATAACTGCATAAGTAATGAGATTAATTGCTTATTTTTGAATTTATAATCAATATATTTTTATTTCTTTCTATTTTAAGCTTTTATTTCTTTTTATTTTAAGCGTTTGTGAGAAAAGGTCACTAGTATATTACTAAGTATTGATTCTCCATTAAAACTATTTTTATTCCTTATTATAAGTTTCTTGATTATTTTTTTAAATTGTGCTGTTTTTACCTACCTATTATGATTTTTTATAAAATATCACATTTTTCTTAAAATGTTTTATTGAAAAGCACAATCATTTTCGACTTCAGTTACAAATTACATACAGAAGTTTCTAGAAACATACATGCTTAACTTTGCAAAATTTATCAATCATAAGTATTTTGGGTTTGAACACATATTTATTAAAAGACAAAAGTTTTTATATAACATAGTTCAACTTAATTATAAATAACTCATATTGATTCTCTCGTCAGACATTTTAACTTTAAAATTCATAAATTTCTCATTTCAACTTAAAATTAATAGAAATATTTATATTATTTAAAATTTACTCCTATTACAAAAAAATATAATTTTTATTTATTTACAAGTATTATATACTTTTCAATATTTTGTTATTTAATTTTAGCCAAATTTGATTCTATAAAATCATTATATTTCACATATTCATAACTATTTCTTAATTTTTGATACAGCAAAACCTTCCTGAGACATTTTAATATCTAAGGCATTATTATGTTCAATGTGATGTTTTCAAGGATGTTTGTTCAAATTTAGGTGCCACAAGGTAGGAAATTCAGATATCTCCCCTGCATCCAACCCAACTAATGTACATATAAAAGGCAGATTTGCCTGATGCTTGTAAGTGTTGATTTCACTTTCATTAGAACTGCACTAACAGTTAGCTCATGTTAAGTTCATTTTTTTAATATTTTACAAACCTCCTGTTGTTTTATCATTTTTAAGTCAAGCATTAATCAGAATATTAAAAAATTTTAAACTTATTAGCTTCCACACAATTTTAAAATGATTTCTGTTTCCTTAAATATATTTCGTGAATAATCTTTAGTAAAGCAAAAATTGAGTAAGTATTTATGATACTTAATGAAGTGAAAACTGAGTAAGCTTAAGGTCAATTTTTATACAAGAAAAATAAAACTTCTTTCCTCAGAAATGGTAGGAAGATAAGATGTAAAGTAGGAAGATAGAGGATTATTTATCAATTTGTGAAAAATGTTTCATTTCTTTGAAAATCTGAAAGATAATTTTGACATATAGTAATATAATTGGAATCACATTTTACAATTAATCAGTGAGACATATAAAAAGAAGTACAAAAGCTTAAACTTTCTCTTATAAATTGTACCACATCTAATTGAAAATCGAGTAAGTATTTATGATACTTAATGAAGTGAAAACTGAGTAAGCTTAAGGTCAATTTTTATACAAGAAAAGTAAAACTTCTTTCCTCAGAAATGGTAGGAAGATAAGATGTAAAGTAGGAAGATAGAGGATTATTTATCAATTTGTGAAAAATGTTTCATTTCTTTGAAAATCTGAAAGATAATTTTGACATATACTAATATAATTGGAATCACATTTTGCAATTAATCAGTGAGACATATAAAAAGAAGTACAAAAGCTTAAACTTTCTCTTATAAATTGTACCACATATATTCAGAAATGAAACATACATACCAAATGAAATGGAAATATAATAATATTGAATATTTAAATTCATGTGAATGTTAAAAAAATATTAAAAATTAAACTTTGGTATGAATGTATATAGTTGTTCAAAAATTTCAAGTATTCCAAAATATTGATAGTAAATTTATTTCAAGTACTATTGAAATAAGGTTTGTTAAATAGAAAAAGATATAAAGCTTCACTTGAAACTGCACTTGATAAAAATGTATAGATTAATGAATGATGACTTATAACTTGAACAAAACTCAAAAATGCATAAAAAATCATACGAATATGAAATTGAAGGTCTAATATTTGGATGCACAATTTATTTATATTTTGGTACTTACTGAAGATATTTAATAGTGAGAGAAAGTTTGGAGAAATTAATTAAGGGGATTTATATCTGGTTAAAAATTAATTATTTTTTTAAATATATTTAGGAAAAGAATTTATTTTCCTAAATTTTTTATTTTTTTTCTTAAATTTAATATTTTGATATTTAGAATCGTGACATTTATTTTAAACTAATTCTGTGGTGCACGTATATTGTAATGCATTAAAAATGTTTATAAATGTTTATGGTGTATATAATAAAATTTGTTTTAATTCCGTTTGAAGGATTTTCAGAAAAATAGTATATTCCTTCTAAAATAATCACACACTTATATCCGGTACATTAAAACTTAGATTAAGAAAGATGATATTTAGAAAGAAAATTTTCCAAAAATGTCAAACTGTTATATATTACAATAACTTATATTAATTCATTATTTTATCAGTATAATCATTGTGAACTTAAAGAGAATATCAAATACGATTAAACTAATATTAATCTACTGCAGACAATACTCGTTTGTCATGAAGACAAACTCAATTTCGAAAAACTGGAAGATTACTCTGAAATATTCAGGATAACTTTGCAGATAATTTTAGAAAAATCACCTCATTTAGCAATTTAAGAGTTTCTTTACTGATTCTGACACGCTTCTCTTTTTGGTGCTCAGTTAGATTATGGGGAACCCAACGGCAAACTACTTTTTTTCATATGTAATCATTCATGAATGATTTTGTGTATTGCTGCGAATCCAATGTTAAGCTCATTCTGTATCATTTGGTAGGTACAGCGATTATCATCCATTAATATTCTTCATATGGCAAACACATTATCCGGGATTAATGCCGACGGCGGCCTTCCTGTGTGTTCTTCATCCTGAAGAAAATTACGACCTCTTCTAAATTCTCTAAGCCATCTGAATACAGTAGCATGAGCTGGAGATTCATCACTAAACGCTAATTGCAACCGTTGAACGCATTCTTCTTGATTTAATCCAGCTTTGAAATCGTAGAAAATCATAGCGCGAAAATGTTCTCGCGTCAACTCCATTTTCTCTTTGGTTTAAAATTTATTCTACGCTTAACAAGTTGAAATAAGTCAGTAAAAAATCGTCATCTGTGTTAAAATACTTTTTTTAATTAAACCGTTATTTTTATTTTGTAAATTCTCATCTGCACGTATCTCGAAAATTTCAGAGTAACCCTCGTATTGAATCATTTTAAGATTTTAATACTCCTAATATTTATAATTCAGTTTTTGAATATATTTTATTAATAAGAAATTAAAATGTTAATTCAAATTAATTTAAAAAACTCTCTTAAAATTTAATTTTAATATTAAATTAATTTATTAAGATTTTCCTTAAAATTTTTTAATATTCTTTATACATTAAATTAACATTAAAATTTACTTTATTCTTAGCAATAATTTAATATGCTAAACAAAATTTAAAACTGCTTACATATTTATAAAATAAATGCATATAAAATATATGAAATATGTTTTCTTTATAATATTTTGAAACTTTACCCTGTTGAAAACGTATTAGAAACATTTCCGGGGAAAACAACGCTAATAATATTTGCATAATTTAATAATGGTTGATTGTCATGGGTAATTATTATTAGAAAAATATTTTTGCTGACAGGATTAAAGGGATCAGGTGTTTTTAATCTTTATTAGCATTTTATATTAATGAGGAGTATATAACTTAATTATTAATCTTATCATAATCTTGAGAATCTTCTTCTCTTGAGACCTTACATAAATAAAATGCATAAAATTTGAAAAATGGCAATTAACATTAAATAGTCAGAACTTAATTAAAATAATTGGAAATAAAATGTTAGAAATTTTAATTACTGTAGATATAAATAATTAATTTGTTTCAAAATAATTACTGCATGTATAAATAATTAATTTGTTTCAAAATAAAATATTTCAATATACGTTAGATAGATGTTTTATCAAAATGTGTTTAATCATATCCTCAGTCTTTAATTAAATTAACCAATATAACAGTATTGAACTAGTAAATGAATAGAGTTAAGGTTTAGTAAATATTTTCCCTTCTAAATAAATTTCAATATTATTTATTTATTTCTGCTTCGTACGATCATGTTTTGCTGGAAAAACTTAGCATTCTTTTTGAGAATAATTATGTTATTATTTAGAAAAGGTTTCCTCGGTACATTTTATTATAATTATACATAATACATTTTATTTTATCTATAAAAATTTCATTGAAAATAAAGCAAGTATTACTCCTCATGTTAGTAAAAATTACATTTCTGAACTGATTTTGTAAACATTGCAAAGCATTTAGTCCTTGTTCATAGGTATTTTTAATAATTTTTATAATAATACTTAACCAGAATTAATTTTATAATTCTCAAGTTTTAAAGTATTTCAGAATAATATGCATGCAAATAATTAATCTTTTTATAAGGGTATTGTTTTCTGTTACAAAAATAAAAAGTAATAATTTTGAAATACCATAATATATATATATATATATATATATATATATATATATATATATATATATATATATATATATATATATATATATATATATCGCAATATGCTAAGTCACGATTTTGATTATTAAGATGTATTTTCCTAATGAATACTACAAAGAAATGTAAAGGAAGAGATACCAAAACTGACTAGAGACGGAATGGCTAGTAATAGCAAACAACATGGAATGTTATTATTACAAAAAAAACTCATAGAATTGCCACTAGAGATACTATTAGATATGGTTAATAAATAACTTATGGCATAAAATAGATTTAAATCACACGGCTGTATCATTTTATATGCTGTAAAGAAAATTATATAAAAGTGGTCATTTTTATATTTTGAAACATTATGGGTGTGTCGACATTACCTTCTTAGATATCTTCAAAATGATTCACTATCCTATCAATATTCAGGGAAATAGGAAATTTTGTCGAATTTAATGAGATTAATCATCTAAGTAAGAGCATGCAAAACGAATGAATTTTCACTAGATTGTTCTAAAATTCTTTTTCATCGACAGTTACAAAATAAGACAAAATAATCTATTTGCATATATGAGAAAATTGGCCAACTGGTAATAAAAATGCAGCATAAATTTTTAGCCATTTTCAATACGCCTATCTTGAAAATATATAATTAGTTAATCAGAATTTATCACGTTTTATGTTGAATCCTTTATAATAAAGCATTAGAAATTAATGTAATTAATTTATAGTAATATTCAATTTCCTAAATTGAATACTTATCAGAATAGATATTGCTCCATATCATTGAATTACCTGTCCGTCAAGATTGTTTGAAGAATAATCCACATTTTTTTAATTTCAATAGACATAAGAACGTCAGTTGACTTGTCAAAATTTAACCCTTTTAAATTAACATACAATTTTGCTTTCTCTAAAATTGATGAGACTTTCTAAGAAAAATTTTATTCTGTATTTCTAATAATCAATAACTTATTATATTGCCACTTTTTTTCTTTAACTATTGTATGTATTTTTATGTAATTGGCATTCGACATTCCATATAATAAAAATATTAATTATTTTTTGACTTTTAATATCATTTGAATCAGACATGTGATGACAATTTACATCGTTAAAAACCTATTTCATTATTAATTGTAAAATTGAATGGTTCTTAATTTAATTCTTATAAATTTAAATGTTTTTAAAAATAAAGTAGAAAACTTATTATATCGCATAAAATTTGTGAATTTTATTAAAAACTGAATTCAACCACTATAATCAAATTTTTTACTTACAATAATATATTTTCAACATGGATCGAAATATTTTTATATATTCAATGTGATTTATAAGAACATAGCACTATTCCATAAATCATGCAATAAGAGATTACATTGTTTTCCACACATTCTTAATGACATAAATTTATTATAAGAAAATTTCGACTACACTTATGATTATTTTTAATCAAAAAAAGTTTCTCTTCTCATTTTTTATCATTTTCAAAATTTATAATAATTAAATTTAAGTATATAAGAAAATATCAATTTATGAAAGGCTACGTTTTGAACATACGATATAAATAATTATTAATGTAGGAATAGAACATGAACTCTTTCTAAAACTGATTTGCTATGCCTACCACAGAAGTGTATTTAAACATCATCTCAGTAAAAATCGTGTGTAGAAATCGATTTCTCGTGAACGTGATGTCGCAAACAACAAGAGAATTTGAACTCAGAGTTGAGAAATAATTACAGAGCATTTACCGCCATTTTGGAATGACTTTCTAATATTTCTGTTGTTGAACAAAAGCGTTTTTTTATATTTGGAAATGTTAATGACTTTACTTTTAGACAAATTGAGAAAGAGAGCAATGAACCAATGGGTTTCAAATGTATTCGTGAATTCAATAACCGACGACGAAAATGGTACCAGTGTATCGATTTGTCAAAGTTCATACGAAAATACAATTTTCTCTAACGTGTTGGATAAACTTTAATTAAAAAGAAAATCCTGAGTATTTAAATAATTTGTAATTTATTTGTTTCAACTAAGATATATCTAAATTTTTTTTCTTTTTCACTATTTTACGAAAGGAAATTAAAAAAAATAAAAACGAAATTGATTTATAAGTGTTATTTTTTATAGTAAAACTTTGCATAAATATTCTTTTATAATAGCTGCATAAAGAAATAAATTCTTATTATTAATGTTTATAGTCACCAACAATATTTTTATAATGTATTTTAGGCAATATAATGTTTTGGTCAGTGTCATATATAATATATTTATTATATACCAAGAAAATGTCAGGTTATGTATTGCACCTAGAAGAAATATGCAAAAACAACTTTTACTAAAATTGAAGTTACAGTATTATGCATGATTTGATGTTATTAATTAATTTATGTGGAAAAGATAAATACAAGAGAGTATCTTTATTACCGGTATTGTTCAAATTTCTGCAAAAATATGCTTGATAATTTTTAAGCTAGTGATGGGATACACCAATAAATATTAGATATTTCAACAACTATAGGCAATAATAACGACAGATAGGGAATGATACATTTAATTTACCCCAAATGTCATTATGAATTCCGACTTGATGTTCTTCAATTTTAACCTACTTTAGGTTATCAAAATCATAATGTAAGTTAAAGTTGATAGTTTTCAGTCTTTTATTATGTTTGAAAAGAAGTAGACATCCTTTTGTTTAACTTTTACGATCCTTTTAATTTAATAGTGATTCAAAACAACTCACAATCTCTGAAGGATATATATTCTTATTTGAATTTTCTTAAAGATCTCATATTATTTATTTAATGCAAAAAAATGATTGTGAAGAACAAAGTTTCTTGTACAATTTCTTCACAAAAAGTAGATAATAAAAACTTATTATGGATAAAATTTCAAAACACTTTTAATAAATTGCAGAAGATAGCATATATATATATATATATATATATATATATATATATATATATATATATATATATATATACAGCATGTCGCATGTCCCACTAAAGTCCCTTACCAACCTCTTAACTTCGGAACGGCTGCTGCTATATTCCTAAAAGTGGTCTCTAGGTATAGTATAGTAGCCATGTGCTACTGAATGAAACCACCTACCAATCCACCTGGAGGAAAACTGTGAAGTTAGCATTCGTATCATGAAAACGGAATGAGAGAGGTAAAAAAAGTGATTTTTTACAAAGTTGTAGATTATCCTCGATTTAGTACGAAAAGATACCTTATAGACATTATATTGAAGAATAAAACGCTTAAAACGCGCATTTGTTATTTCGTTCTGTGACGTGCCACAACTTACGTGTGCATATTGGAATAACAAACAATCGTTTTCTTTCACTTCTACGAGGTTAAAAAACGAATTATATTTTTGTGATTACATTTTTCACTTTTATTTCGAAATGGGAAGAACGTTGGATGTATTAAAAATAAATCTAACAATTTGTATGCAGTATGTAAATACTTAAAAAATGTCACGGCTGTTCACCTGAGACTGTTATAAAAGAGATATCTTCTTGGGGCTGTAGTATGTTGATGCTCATGACTGAGTATTCCAAAGCTGAGTATTGTGAAATGGTTTTACTTTACGGTGAATGTCGACGCAAAGTACGATCAGCAGCAAAGTTGTATCGCCAACGTTTCCCTGAAAGCCCGCATCCTTCTCATCATACCATCCTAATTCTTGTAAAACGCTTAAGGGGGACAGGTTTCGTTACTAGTAGACCACCTCGATCTGGCAAACCAGCTAAGGTAGAACGGCAAGTTTAATCGGATGAGGCATTAGCATATGCACTCGCATATCCAAAATGCATCGTAAGAGAGATCAGTCAACACTGTGGTCTCTCCAAAAGTCAGGTTTGGAAAATCCTAAGCGAATCAGGTGCTCATCCATATCGACCAACGACAGGCTTTAGTGGTTGGGAATGCCGAGCGACGGTATACATGGTGCAACTTCGTCATGAATCAGATACAGGCCCAGCCAACATTCTTGGCAGATATAATGTGGACGGATGAGGCATGCTTTTCACGGAATGGCATGCACAATATGCAAAGCACCCATTTTTGGGCGCTGAAAAATCCTAAATGTTTCGTCTACGTTCGGCATCAAATGCGGTATGCTTTTAACGTTTGGTGCGCAATTTACAATAACAAGTTGATAGGCTAATATTTTACAGTGGCACGTTAACGGGTGCACGATATTTACAATTGCTACAGAAGGTAATACCCGATTTTGTGGAGAACCTGCTGTTGTTTAATCTCAAGAATCTATTGTTTCAACATGACGGCGTGCCTGCTCACAAGAAATCTCCAGTGAAGGAGTAACTCGTCAAGAAATTTGGCACCCAAATACTAGGGTATGGCGCTTTCGAAGAGTGGCCTTCATGTTCTCTTCATCTGACTCCGATGGGCTTTTTCCTGTGGGGATACTTGAAAAAGCAGGTGATTCCTACACAAAAATTGCTGTATGCTCCAACGTGTGCAAGGTGATTTTCAAGCGAGGATCTAAATGTGCGTTGCAGCTGACGATGAGAAGCTTGGACATCTTAAATAAAGTAGATTGTTATAATTATTTGTTTTTTTTTATTTCTTAGATTGTTTTGTCACGTCACAGCACGAAACAACAAATGCGCGTGTTAAAATTTATATTTTTCACAATAATACTTGCAATGTATCTTTTCGAACTAAATCGAGGATGCTCTTAAACTTTGTAAATCGCTTTCTCTCTCTCTCTCTCGTTTCGTTTTCGAAATAGGAATACTAGTTTTCCACCAGGTGATGCAGTAGTCTGTTTCATTTAGTAGCGCATGGTTACTTTACTATACCTAGACACAACTTTTTATAAATATAGTAGCAGCCGTTCAGAAATTAAGAGGGGGGCAAGGCACTTTAGTGGACATACTGTTATGTATATATATATATATATATTATATATATATATATGTTTATTTATAGTAATTAAATATTAAGGATAAAATAGTCATATCCTTTACATTTTTCATAACAATGTTTATTCTCAGATGTCTCACTCAAATTAAATTCAATACATCATTTATCTTTCTTAACTTTTTAAGAAGGATAAATTTAAAACAGTATACCATATTTAAATTTATATAATGAATAAAATATAATCGTCTCACAACTAAATTTTATTTTTTGCAGGGATCTGCACATTAATCATGTCACTTAATTATAAATATATTAAGGAAAGTTAATAGATTTTTTATTACTTTATTCTAAAGAATAGAGTTAACACATGAAGAAATATAAACTTGCCATCAATAGGGAAACTTGAGTATTAGGAAAACTGAAATCTGAAGTTATGGTATATTACTAATAGTTTTAGCTTTATTTATGCATATGTAGAATGATTACATAAAGAAATTATTAACTATAATCAGAAGAACATATTAGTTTATAAAAATAACAATTGAGAATTCATAATAATTACGATAAATTAGGATAATAGATTGCGTATCAAAATTTTAAAGAATTATGTAACTTAAACAATAGCGAAAAATTACATTGTAATAAAATTAAATAAAAAGAGTAATACGCATCTATAAATAACTCTTGCCTATATAAGCTTCAGTTTTTAAATAAAGTAAACATGTGACGATTATAAGCTATCTGTTTTTTGTAAAGGGAAAGATCTAATGAATAAATTTGTGAAAATTTGCTTGAATGGATATTGAGAAAACATAGGAGAAAATAAGTTTTATTTCTTGCATTGTATAAAATGCAGTTAAGAAATACTATTCAAAATTGTTCATTTGAAATTAAGATTTCTGTTAAATGCTTTAAAGCCACAGTTTGTTGCTGACATAATTTTTGAAAATATTTAAATACAAGATTATTCAATTAATAATTTAGTTTCCTATTAAAATATCATTAAATAAGACTTTTTTATAGTTTTAAGCGAATTCAATAGGATAAAAATTAAAAATAAGTCTTGAAGAATATTTTTCAGAAATATTCTCAAAATGTTTCTGTATATTTAACGAGACTAACATAATATAATAAACAAGATAGGATATAATGTAAAATATCGGAAAATTATAAATCTTTGTTATAGAATTATAGAATGCATTACAATTTTTGAAAATAGATGCACCATTTTTGAGTATAATTTTAGATAAAATTCTCGCTTAAAAATTAATTAAAATAACATATGTAAGATGTCTTTGCCGTAAAATAGAAACTCAAATAAAAAATTATAATTGCTTTAAATCAAATTAAATGTTTATTCTAATAATGATCAATAATGTATTCAGAAGACTTTTGCTAGTAAATGTTTTCAGAAAAGTATTTTTATAAAATTTTATCGCATATAAAGTTCATTCCTCTCATAAGACTTTGTTTTATTTTGAGTGCTGAACTTTCTAATTCAAGTTCAATAAAGGAAAATGCAATAACTCAATTTCGAACATTTCTAACTTTTATTCTGTACCTTAAAAAAACATTTCAATCTGTACCTTAAAAAAATTATTTTATCTATTAATTATTAAAAAAATAATTATTAAAAAAATTATTTTAACTATTAAATAATTACTCAACCATCCGTAAAAGACGAAAAAATAATTTTCAAAAATATTTATTTAATCAAACACCCCCATAGAAATATTCAACCGTAATAGATCTTAAATTGAAGCTCCAAAATTGAATGATTTAAATTCATAGAAATTTAAAATGATTTTTCAGAAATGAAAGAAAATTTAATGTAAGGATACAATAATTGTAAAACTAAATGTAAATAATGAAGAAAAGAAATAAAAGATTTTGAGAATCATAATAAAACTTGAGAATTTTTCAAATAATTATTTTATTATGAAAATGAATAGTGGTAAAACTATTTCTATTATTTACATTTATAAATAACAAAAGAAAATGAATTAGCTGTTTAAAAAATAATTTGTTTTCTGAATAATATCTTTTATAATCTAATTGAGTTTAAACAAGAACTATTAGTAGTAAGCCACATGTAATTTATCAAACTTTCATTTGATTTTACCAAACGATATCAGATTATGTAATAAGGAAACTAATGATATTTTAATGTGACTATAAACTTAAATTTACCGTTGAGAAAAAAATGTTTCCAAATTAAAATTGTATCAATGAACTTTATTATTCTTCTCTTATTTTTAAAACTTTTCTTTATAAATTTAGAAGCTTTTTTGTAACTTATTTCATGCCTTCCTTAGTATCGGCTTGTCCTTCTAACTTTTACTTCAATTTCCTCTATTCTTGTTTTTCTTTGACTTCTATGTATCAATCCTTTCTGCTTTTTTCATATTTTTCGAACACTGTATTGTATGGGTTTTATTCGAAATTGTTATGAAATTAAAAGCTTTTAATACCTTTTAGGTTTCTTCTTAAAATAATTTTTAGAACTGAGAATCTTTTAATCTACTGAAACATTATCTTTAGGTCGTATTATGTCCCAACTTGAAAGCAAAATTTAAAGTTATACGAACTTAATTTTTAACTACCTATTGTAATAAAGTTTCTTTTAAATAAAAGTTACTAAATTTAGAAAAAATAGTGTAATTTTTATTTATAGCTTTTTTAAAATCTGAAACATTATATATTTTTGTTCAATAAATTCTACGCATGTCATAATTGTGGAACGATGTATAAAAATAAAAATACCCAGTTTAGTTTTTCATTTTAATTTTAGTAAATACTAATCTCATTTTTAAGGAATAGAATTTTAAAATATATCGATTACGATTACTTTGTATTCTGTAGTATTTAACTACTACTATAGAATGACAACATTAAACATAATATGATGTAATTATGTTTTTTTAATTAACACTTTATAAGAAATTAAGATTTTTTTTTATACTTATAATTTCAGAAATATATTGCTCACTAATGGAAAAATTTTTATAACATACTGATTGACCTTCTTATGTGACTTTCTTATAATATATTATTGTCTGTAATCTTAAATTAATGAGAATAGGTAAATGCTTCTAATAGTCAATGATATAAAGAATAACATTAACCCAAATTAGAAATTCTTGTAATGTATAAGATACTGATATAATCTAGAATTGATAAATACGAATGTAAAACATTCAATCATGTCTAAGTTATAAAGTATTTCAATGTGGAACAAAAGAATAAAAAAAATTTATCATATCGTAAAATATACATTCATTCACAAGCATCGTATATCAAGAACATGGCTAGTTTTCAATATTAAATGTTACACAAATATCACTGTGGTAAGAGCTTTTCATATAGTATAGATATTTGAAATCTATAAATACTTTATTGTTTTCAATAAAATAATATCCTTACCTAACAATAGAGAAATTTTAATAATTGTAAAAGAAGTTTTAGATTTCAACATTAAAAATGAGAGGAAGGAAATTTTAAGGAAAGGATCAATATATTATATTTTTTTAGATATTATTGACTTCTAATTTTAAGTTCCGAAAAAATTAAGACCTTCCAATATACAGAAATTAAGTGTGATTATACATATTAATATTTTAACAGAATAACAGAACTTATTGTGTAATATGTATGTATGTATGTATATATACATATATATATATATATATACATAGATATATATGTATATATATATATATATTCATTCTCACACTATCTAATAAAAAGTAGGTGCAAATATTCCTTGTGTGAGAAAGCAGAACTCCATACCCATGATTAATGTCTGAAGGAATCAAAGAAGCTGTTCAAACGCGAAATCTGCATGATGGATTGTCTCACTCATCCACATATCCATATAAAAGGGAGGTGGTGGATTTCTCAGAAAAGCATATTGAATAATGCATCCTAGATATGAACAGCGATGTTCAAATTTTGAGGAACTAAATACACATGAAAGTAAGCCATTCAGAATCAGTTATGGAATGATAGACACACACACGTAAAATTAATTAAAAAATAGTGTCAATTACTGTAAAAAATTTGTATTAAAAATAATTAATGATATATTAAGCACTCTGACTAACCTTAATTTTTTATATTTTTTAATCTGGATTCAGAAATGCATGCGGAGTTACTTGATTAATATAAATGTATTAAGAAACAAATGTAAATTTTATTCATATATTAACTCATATTTTAAGAAAATTGATCTTTTTAGTAATACATATTACTATTTTAGAAATAATATCATTTGAGTTCAATAATTTATATTTCTTATGAAGCAATATAAGTGTTATAAATAATAGCGATTTAAATACAATTTATGTGCAGATTTAAAACATTTTTATTTGATTATTTATTTTAAAATTAAGCAATGTTAATGTGTTAATCATTGATAAAAATTATTTCAGCAAGAACAAATTCAAATAATATTAGCTTCATAATTTTTTAATGATAGAAATTAAAATGGTATCATACCTTAACTGTATCTCATCCATATTATTTATTTATTTTGCATTTAGTAAACTATTCTCTCAAGTTTCATATAAATTTAAACCATTTGCTCAAATGAATTATTCATTCTTTTCTGCCTTATTGATGAAGATATGTCTTATAGTGTATATACAAACTTTTTTCTTATTCTTGTTTACATCCCTTTCAAGTAACACTTCTGTAAGTCTTTTCAGAAATTACTCTACCATTTCAAAAAAACAAAATATATTATTATAAGGTTTAGAGCGTGTGTTACATGTGACATATTCAAAGCTATTATAAATAATGATCTAAAAGCTTTGCGAATTTATTGAAGCAATTCCAGGTATGTATGGAAATTTTTCTGTAAATCTCAGAAATAGTTAACAAGAAATAGTATTTATAAGAAATATTTAAGTGGAAACATTCAGAATGCATAAATTGAGACAAAACTATATATTCACGAACTTATTTTAAATTAAAGAGTTTCAAAATGGATAGATTGAACTCAGAATGACGTAAGTATATTACAAAATCTTCAAATAGGAATGGAAATATTGATGTAATCTATTCAATTTAAACTTCAATTTATAAAGTATTTTAAAGAATGTGTGTGTTTTCTCCATGTGTAATCTTCTTACAAGTTTCATAACTAAAACATATAAAACAATGTGTTTTTCTGATAAAAATGCATTAAAATGTTTGTGCTTTTCAGATTCATTTACAAACTATTTTGAAGTTAAAGTTTGTTGTTGAAAAGACATTAATATATCACTGGTCACAATTTTTTTTTCTTTCACATGGATTAAACGAATAAAATCTTATTAACTGTTCTCACGGTATTAAAATGTTTTCAGATTTTCTCCCTCACGCAGTATTTTCATGTGACATTTTGAAAGTTCTGAAATAATTCACACTTAAGGAATATTGAATAAAAATATTTGGTTACTTAAAAAAAATCTTATATTTTGGGGTTCTTTTATACTTTGCTTAAGAAGTGTCCCTCTTAATAGACCAGCAACAGTCGGCCAACATACTGGATATGCACTTGCCTCGGTTTCTCTTTTTCATAGGGACCGTTAGGGAATGAGAATGCTCACCCTGCTCATTAGAGCAGCCCCAAGCTTTTCGGGAAAAAAGTCTAAATTGGAGTCCAAAAAATTAATTTTTAAGGACATGATAAAATAGTTCTTTTTCATGAAGCCAGGGGATCACTCACTCCTATTCTTCGTTATTATCTCCACAAAATAAATCACAAATAGTTTTGAATGAACTAAATTCTATGATAGATTCAATAGTTCTGCAAAATGATCATCATGCTATAATAACATATCATGATGAACATTTTGTATCCTTTTATTTTCATTTAGATCCTTTTTTTATTGTAAGCATTCTTTTCTTCAAATTTGCATCACTTAATTTTAATTTCAGATGCATGAAGGGCAGAAGAACTTTTGCTTATAATTTTTTCAAAAGTTTTCATCTAATCCTGTTTTATACCTAAGAGAGATGAAAACACCTTTTCAAGAACCTTTAAGGAGTGTTTGATGCATTTTTATGTCTGGAATAAGAAAATCAGGCTTATAACATTTCTTCGTTATACAACGTCATTTTCATCCCTACTATACCATTCACACAAAAAACAAACAAAGTTTATCTAGCCAAGCTGCATTATTTTTAAATCACCACATATGTACATCTATCCCCTCTCCATTGTTTTCAATTTGAGATTCGTCGGAGTTATCACTTATAATCATAAAATCTGGTCACTTTGGGGCAGGATAATCTTCCTTATGAGACACGGGTCTCAATGCAGATGCAAAAGTGGGATATTTTACTGAAAACTTATTTCTGCTGTTATTTACTATATGCTTACTATGCAGAAGTAACAATCAGTTGAATGGTCCTTTTTTTTCTTCCAATTCAAAGGGATAGGAAACGTATATGTTGAGAGTACCATTTTCCGCCATCCTTCCCACACATAACACTTAGTATATATCTAGGGTCATTTTTTATCAAAAATATCGTATTCAACACCGAAATGCAGATCATAACAGTTTTTGACTTGTGGTGTGAAATTTTGCCTTTGAGACTCGAATTTCAATTCCTCACAAATGTTGCAGAAGTTGTTTGGTTGATTTCAATATATATTTTGGCAATACTTAAGCGTTCATAAAGCTTAAAACAAATAAAAACAGTGAAAAATCACAGCAGAACTAAAAATAACAACCATAACGTATGTGTTACCAGGCTCACTACTCTATTTCAATTCATCCTTAATTTGCAAGAACCAAAAAAATTACAATTGGTATTAAAAAAAAAACATATGTATTTTGAAAAGAATGTAAATGCATATTTGGATTCAGTATGTAAAATTACATTAAAACCACTATTTTGAAAAACATTATGTCAATTTATGTAGTAGGATGGATGACATTTTTATAAATAATATTATTGTACTACGTAGGACGCGCGCGCAGACCTTTAAAATCCTGTACTGGTAGAGAGAGAAAGTAAAAGATTTTCCAAATTTTACATTCTCTCTTTACCAAAAACAACAACATTTACATTAATGTACAGATGATTTACTAATATATAAATTAAAATACTTATTTATTTGTTGAATTATAATAATATTTTTATGTACTACTGAATTTTATCATTTAGATTTGATTTGGCTCATGTTGTAAATCTTTAAAATAAAACGTGCAAGCAAAGAGCATTTAGATAGAATTATTGCATACATTGCAGCTTTTTTATTATGCATAAATTTGTAAATATCAAATGTAGAATTTATGATAAAAATAAGCCATAGTGATTTTGGAAAATATGATATTTCATAAATGTCTTTTGATGAGCTTTTAATTTATTATTCAAAATAATTTTTTTCTTAATATTTGTGAGAAATACTTAACAACAATAACTTATGGAAAGTAGGTTACATTAAAGCTGGTAAAATGCATTTAGTTACATTCATATTATCTAATATGTAAATATCTGTATAGTTGTGTTCTCATAAAACCTGTATTGATTAGCATAATACCAGATGTGTTGTCTTTTTAGACATTGTTTTGATCCAACTGAACTTAAAATATATCTGCTTACACTCACATTTTAGAATGCCGATTAAATTTAAAATCCATAAAATTCCATGGAATCATTTATAGCAGTACCTTTCACAAGTATTAAACTACACTATTGACAAATATCATTCATGCTGTCAAATCCAGAAATTATTTCTGATCTATTTATAAAATCACAAATTATGTAGTTATTATTAAATAAAAGCTAATAATACTTTAGCTTGTACACAAGGTAAATCACAAAATGAGCATCAAAACATAATTTAAGAAAACAATTCAATTTCTATGACATATTTTACATTAAATATATGTCAAATGTTTTTATGATGCAAAGGATTTACGAATTCAATATTCATTAAAATTGTACTTGTTTTCTAATTTCTGTATTTATTTTCCACTAAATTAAAATCTTAAAAGGACTTTTGACTGTTTTCTGCTTTTAGTTGATTCAGTGTTAAATTGATAGAAAAAAATCCTATTTTTCAGCGCTTATATGTATATAATTAAAGTATAAAACCCACACACGTTATTAGAAAACAATCATCATAAAATATCGGATTTCAAATCGATGATTTTATCAATGTACTGTCTTGCCTTATAGCGTACGACAAACGACATAAAATATAAGAAAATACATTTTAAAAAAAAATTGGAGAGACGTTTTATAGAGACTTAGACATTTCTGAAACATATGAACAGAACTCAGGAGCATTTTTTCAACCTAACTGTGTTGGTAAATGTATAATTGTAATATATGATTCTAAAGACTAAGCATTTCAGTGTCATAATAAACAATGCAATATAGATGCCAAGGTATATGTTGATAAAAAAAGTAAAATACTTGAAAAAGTATCCAAAGCTAATAAATTATTTATGAAAATAATCTGTTATGTTAACTTATTTTTTTAATCACTTTTTATAGGAGTTTTAAAAAACATTTTTTTTTAAAATTCTAATGTATCTATTTTATTTTTGTAATGTGATTCTTCATTTTTTAATCTTAAGAATAGATGTGTGTGTGTGTGTGTGTGTGAGGAATTATGTATTATACATAAAAAAGTTTTAAATAATTTTTTTAATCCTACTACTTCTTTCCATTTACCAAATTTATCTTGATTATATCGCTTCTTTCTTCAAACTTCCTAAGATATTATTTTTTTACATGCATCACTATATGTTTCCAACTTCGAATAAATTCTTAGATTTAGGGGAACTGCAAAGTACAAAAACTAAGCAACTTTTTTTAATTCATAGTAGTTGGTTTTATATATATATATATATATATATATATATATATATATATATATATATATATATATATATATATATATATATATATATATATATATATATATATACTCTCTTAACCACCCTCTTAACTTTGGAACGGCTGCTGCTATGTTCATAAAAGTGGTGTCTATGTATAGTAAATCAGCCATGCGCTACGAAAAAAACAGACTACAGCGCCACTTGGTGGAAAACAGCGGAGATAGCATTCCTATTTTAAAAACGGAACGAGATAGAGAGAAAAAGTGATTTACAAAGTTGTAGAGCATCCTCGATTTAGTACGAAAAGATACATTGTAGGCATTAATGTGAAGAATACAATGGTTAAAACACGCATTTATTGTTTCGTGTTGTGACGTCACAAAACGATCTAAGAAAGAAAAAAAAGGAAATAATTATAACGATATACTTTAAGGTGTTCAAACTTCTCACCATCTGCTGCAATGCACATTTGGATCCTCGCTTGAAGATTACGTTGCACACGTTGGAGCATACAGCGTGACACGTTAGACACGCGACCGTAATGCATCGTTTAAGGTACTGCAAATTTTGTGGAGGGGTCACATACATCTGCTGTTTCAAATATCCCCACAGAAAAAAGTCCAGTGAAATCAGATCATAAGAGCGTGGAGGCCACTCTACGAAATTGCCATACCCCAGTATTTGGTTGCCAAATTCCTTGACAAGGTACTGCTTCACTGGAAATGTCTTGTAAGCAGGCGCTCCGTCATGTTGAAACCATAGATTTTTAAGTTTAAACAACGGCAGATTCTCCACAAAATCGGGTAATACATTCTGTAGCAATCGTAAATATTCTGCACCCGTTAGCGTGCCATTGTAGAATATTGGGCCTTTTAGTTTGTTATTGTAAATTGCACACCAAATGTTAATAGCATACCGCATTTGATGTTGAACGTCGACGAAACATTTAGGATTTTTCAGAGCTCAGTAATGGATGTTTTGCCTATTGTACATACCATTCCGTGAAAAGCATGCTTCATCCGTCTACATTATATCTACCAAGAATGTTGGCTGGACCTTTATCTGATGCATGACGAAGTTGCACCATGCATAGCGTCGCTCGGCATCCCTGTCTATTAAAATCTGTCCAGGCGTTGGTCGGTATGAATGAGCACCTGATTCGCTTAGAATTTTCCAAACCTAACTTTTGGAGAGACCACAGTGTTGACTGATGTCTCTTACGCTACATTTCGGATATGCGAGTGCATATGCTAATACCACATCCAGTTGAACTTGCCTCCAACCTTAGCTGGTCTGCCAGATCGAGGTTGACACGTAATGCAAGCGTCTCCCTTAAGCGTTTTACAAGAATTAGGATGGTTTGATGAGAAGGAAATGCGGGCCTTCATGGAAACGTTGGCGGTACAGCCTTGCTGCAGATCTTGCCTTGCGTTGACATTCCTCGTACATTTAAACCATCTCACAATATTCAACTTTGGAATAGTCAGCCATGACTATGAGCATCAACATACTAAAGCCACAAGAAGATGACTCTTTTATAGTTGTCTCAGGTGAACAGGCGTGACGTTTCTTACGTATTTGCATACTGCATTCAAAATGTTAGAATTATAATACTTCTGATCTTCCCATTTCGAAATTAAAGTGAAAATTTTAAGTACGAAAACGATTTTTTGTTTTTTTAATTATGCACACGTACGATGTGCTACGTCACAGCACGGAACAACAAATGCGCTTTTTAACCGTATTATTCTTCATATTCATGCCTACAAGGTATCGTTTCATACTAAATCGAGGATGATCAACAAATTTGTAAATCATTTTTTCTCTCTATCTCGCTTCGTTTTCAAGATAGGAATGCTGACTCCGCTGTTTTCCACCAGGTGACAGTGTAGTCTGTTTTATTCAGTAGCGCATGGCTGCTTTACTATACCTAGACACCACTTTTATGAATATAGCAGCAGCCGTTCCGAAGTTAAGAGGGTGGCAAGGGACTTTAGTGGACATCCTGTATATATATATAGCGTTTTCTTTATAATTTCTATATTTATAATTTTGCTTGATTCTTCATCACGTATATTTTCTAGACCACAAAATATATAAAAATAAGAAACTAATTACTTTAATTTATAAACAAATTTCATCATTAAACCATTCTTTGAATATTCTCGTTAAATTATTACATGCTTCGTAATAAAACATTTTACAGATTATGTATTGAGTTTATTATATTGTTTTTGCTTTTACTAACTAAGATCTATTCAACTATTTACATGTTAAATAAACGAAGAAGTAAGTTCTTATTGTGTACTTAAGTTGCAAAGTATCGTAGTTAAATCCCTTCAAGTAATCATTTCATGAAATACAGGAAACGAACTGATCATAAAACGCTTCTAGAAACGTCTATGCTGATCATTAGATTTGTTATTTATTCTCTTGATTTCTCACAAGAGTATCGAATTTCCTTTGTATATTTAATCTGAAAAGCTAATGAATATTTTGTTGCCATTGATTTTAAATACTGGAAATAAATAATGAAGGGATTGTTTGAATAAAACGGAAAGTAATATTGCAGAATACATAAAAGTAATAAAATACAAAATGTATACAACAAAACTGGAGAAAATAAATACTTTGCTCTTATAAGAAGAAAATAAAGTTTTATTAAGTTCATGTCCCTTTTTAAAAGTTAAAAATAATAATAATGATATTTTTATGGCAAACTGATAATTCTACTAAGCCAATAGATATTCAATGTCTGACCTTAAAAATGAAGTCAGTGGTAGTGAAATATCAGAAGGAATTCATAAATAAATAATAAAACATAATTTCTACTAATAATGTAAATAAGATAAAAGGAAAATAATCTCAAATGATTAAAAAAGACAATATACATATTTTAAAATTGAATGTTTTATATGCTGTGTAAAAATGGTAATGCTGTATTTTTGGAAACTTATGGAACTATTTATTTTTAAGATAATGGATACGATTTGAAACGCCTAACTGCATTATACACTCAGGTCCATAAATTAAGAATATTTCAGAATAACACAGAAATTGAACTCTAAAATAAAAACATATGTAACTTTACATATGGAATTATCACACACATCTTGAACAATAATATGCAAATTACAAGAAACCACCAAATGGCGCTGATAGAACGTTACAATGGCGAGAGTGAAAGAGAGGGGTATATAACGAATTGTTGCAAAGAAGTAAAATTGCTCACAAGCGCTTTAAAAGTCTTTCAGTGGAATAATCGCATAGTTATGGCGCAAAGGAAGCATTTGGATGATGTTTCACGTTATCGAATTATCAGCCGTCTGGAATGTGGGCGTGCCCAGCTGGAAGTATTCGAGGAACTTCCCCCAGAGTTGTCTTTGGCATCTCTAGGCTTTGGCAACGGTTCCAAAATGATGGTAATGAGAGTAGACGTTACAGCACTTGTCACCCCAACTCTAAATGAGTACCAGTATTTGGCAGTTACTGCCAAAAGAAACAAACGGAGCAACGCATCAGATCTGCTTTGTAAGCTCTCTTCATCTACCAGTACGACCGTTTCAAGTTAGACCATGTACAGACGCTTAGGGCTCATAGTACTATATGATCGTAAGCCAGTCAGATGTTTTCCACTTACCGCAATTCTTCGTCGCCTGCGGTTAGCTTGGAGTAGATAGAATGCATTGTGAGCACCAAAACAGTGATCTTGTGTGATGTTTACCGACGAATCCAGATTTAACTTTCAATCTGATTCTCACTTGACTTTCAAATGGAGAGTGCCAGCTACCCGTTACCAACAAGATAACACGATTGAAAGACACAGTTTCAGTGGTGCAAGATTGCTCGTTTGGGGAGGAATCATGATGGGTTCCAGAACTAGCCTACATGTTCAGAATGTAACCATGACAGGCCACATCTATTGGGATATCATTCTGGAACAACATGTACGTTTGTTTCGGGGCGCCATGGGAGCAGAATTTCTGTTTATGGAGAACAACACCCTTCCTCACCATGCAAACATATTAGACGAATGACTTCAATCAGAGGATATCATCCGTATGTACTAGCCAGCATGTTCAACGGACTTGAATCGAATAAAGCATGTGTGGGGCATGCTTGGCAAATGAATTGCAGCCCGTCAACCCCCTCCCACATGCCTACTGGAACTTCGAAGAGCATTGCTGGATGATTGGTGTAATATTCCCCAAGATCAGTTCGATAATTTGATACTTAGTATGCCTAGGCATCGTACGTCCTGTATTGCATTCTCTGGGGGTATAATATGTATTAAATATCATACCAACCATTTTATATTGGTTTTTGTAAATAGGTTCGTTTTTAAAATTTGCTTCAGGGAATAAAAATCACTACTTTTATTACTGATGTCAAACATATAGCATCTTTTTTTTTGCTCTTTATTTTTTGTTTAATAAATAGACTTTACAAATAAGTCACATTTGATTTGCTTCTATTTCTTTCTTTGCCTGAACTTGCATTATCCTTAATTTATGGATACGGGTGTAGTTATTTTAATTTAAAATGAGTTCCAAATTAAAGATTTCTCAATGATTGTTATATGAGAGCATGAAATGTTTTATTAAAAAAATAATAAATTCAAATTTATTTTATATTATAGCAATAAGCTGCAATGTTATATTAAGTTATTTTCTTTTTTAGCTTATAGCAACAAAAGCTGCAATGTTATATTAAATTATTTTTACATTTTCAAGTTCTTTTCTATCAGAAATTTTCTGTGCTAACTTTTCTACAATTTATAAAATCCTTTTGAATTTCAATCTTTATTTTTTGGCCCAACAGGACTTCTTTGTATTGAATAATCAGATGCAAAAAATCTTAAGCTATTGGAATCTAGGAAGTTGCTATAAAGACAGTGAAAATGTGCTTCAATATAATTTTACCAATAAATTCAAGTCCTCACTTCCATCAGACATTTTTATTTCTTCTTAAATTTGTGATATTAATGAATAGGAAAAATACCAGCTTTCGTGATGATGTGTGACGAATTGTCTCAACTCTAACACGAGGTTTTTGCTTCGTGTTGGATTTGTGTTCCTTTCAAGATTTGTGTTTTTGAATAGTAATAAGATGCTAATTTTAATGTCTTGGTTATAGAAAAATAAGTTTTTGAAATACAGCTACACTTGTACAGTATTTTCTTGCTTTGAAAGAATTAGGAGAAAGTACAGTGGAAATTTTTTTTTATCAAAATATCCTTCAACAGACTTTATTGAATTTTTTGAAGATTTCAAATTAAAAAAAAATCATTAAATAACACAAAAATCTTTCTTTATACATTATGTCATCTACTGAGAATCATTAGTTTCTTAAGGAAACAATTAGTCATTTGAATATTGTACTAGTAATGATTATAAATCTTAGCATTAACTAATAATAAAATCTTAAATGTTAATTTTGTTAAGTACATTATTAGAAAAGCTTATGTATGATAATGAAGAACATTGCACATGTAATATAATATACTGTCGCATGGGGAAACTAAAAACTCAAGTTTCAAAAAAGAAATGGCGCTATTCCCAGGTCGTGACCAAACAATGAAGTACCCAGTATTTTTACCTATAAAGACCGCTAGGACTTCATCGGAACCATGTAAAAGAAAAATATTGACTCACCCCTCTTCAATGAAGACACTCATGAATGGTTAAATAGCATTTATTTGATCAGTTAAATGATCTTCCAAAGATTTTTACATCATCATGTTTCTAATTTCAAAATGGCCATGTAGACAATTTACTTTTCCTTTTTTTATATTTAGTTACAAATTCCGAGATTTCTGAAAAAAAGAAAAAAGACATAATAACAAAAAGAATAAAAAAGAAATAAAGTTTACCGAAGCGAAGATATCGCCGAAAGTGCGGTTTTAGAAAAATAACCTGGACTGGAAAAATTTCAACATCGCAATGTCAAATCCCAAGCCTGACTGCCGAAAATTCAAAAATACTGTTGTAAAATAACTTTCTGTGTGTTGCCACAACTATATCAGTAAAAAAAAAAACTTGTGAATAAAAAATTCCACCAGAAGGCGCAATTGGAAGCAAATTATTTATAAGCTAAGTGTCACATGACAATTATTATTTTACTTCCAGTAAAGTTAAATAACTCGATTCAAATATTGTACTTATTTATAATGTATTTGTATTTTATTCGACAAAATAGCAATTTTTAGACAAAAGAAAATCCGCTTAAAAATTTAAAATTGAGATGATTTATTTTTGCAATAAAATTATTCTATTAGCTAATATTATAGTTCTAATTAGTCAATGTGATATTTAATTAATACAAAATAAAGGCCTAGAGATACATACAAATTTGAATAAAAAGATTTATTATTAAAAAAATGAATCAAACAGTTTTGGTGATAAATGAAATTGTTTTATTGATTTTAGAGGAAAAAAATTATAAGAAGATGTTTCATTGATGATAATGTTTTTGCAACAATTTACGTGTAAGACAAAGATACAATATCAATTATTTTGAAAAACTAATAATTTATTATAAAGAATTAATAATAAGTGATGAAATTAAGTAAAAATCTCGTAATAACACTTTGAATAGTTGAGTTTCAAACAAAAGCTTCTGAATTGAGAAAACAAGTACTTGCTGCATCCAAGGCTATTTCTAACTTTGGTAAATAATGTTTTTATTTATTTATTTTCTTTTAGTCACTGCTATAAAGATGAAAAATAAATATAATTTTAAAAAAATATTAAATCCTTATTTCTTATGTTATATATGTCAATCAATATAATAAATTAAATTAAATATTATATTTGAAAGTTAACAACATAATTAAGAAGTTTATAAATTGTTACGAGGGAAATTTTTTCATGGGAAAAATGTTTGAAAAATGATTTCATTACATGGATAAATAACCTATGCAAATATGGTACTTTTTCCTTTTGCACACTAAATATTTCTCAGTAGTGGAATTAAGGATAATGAAAGGAATTGAAGAAAATTTTATACCAGGATATTAAATTTTATTTCTTTACAAATGTCAAATTCTCATCATCTAAAAAATTAATTGTAATATAAAGATTTTTATACATATAATAATTAAAATAGCACATTTCTTGATAACTACATTGAAATAAAAGTATAGGAAACGCTTAAATGTTATGTAATTCTGTAATAGATGACCATAAAATAGAAATCTACTAAAGAAAAGGAAAATAAAATTTATTTTGGCTAGAGCTCACATTGAATGATTCCAAAACTTTCTTTAAATTTATTGTTTTTGTGTATTAACTTTTGTTTAATATATTTAAATTTATTTTAATAATGAAAAATAGCTAAAATGCTCGTATTAAAGATATAGTGTAATGATTAATATATAGACAGAAACTGAAAGTAAATAGATGATGATTGAACAGAGAAAAAAATTAATAAATAATAAAGAAAATGAATAAGATAATAAAGGTATAATCACTAGATTTTTTTTTTATATCATCTTCAACTATTTAGTTTATAAATATGAAATTAATTTATAAATATGAAATTAATTTAAAAAAGTGTAATATATTTTAGAAACAATAGTTAGTGAGATATAATTTTCAATGTCTATTTCATATGCTATTAGAGCATGAATTTAATCTGAAATTCATAATTATTTAGTATAAATTTGTTACATATACTTCATGAATTCTTGAAACCTCAATTAAATTTCTTTAATATTTCAAAACTATGAATAAATTTATTGATTAAATCTAATTATAAGAATGAAATTTTATTTACAATTTGTTTTTCTGAAATATAATTTCGGGTAAGATGTATAATGCAATTTAATGAAGAAATAATTTTATATTTATATGAAAATTTTAAAAAGATATGACGTATTATAAAAGTAACTTTTTATGAAATTTTCAAACGTAAATATTTTCTATTCAAAATAAGGAAAATTTCAAGGGTATAAGTTAATTTTTAATAAAACTTCAGGTTCCTGTGACATAAAACAATGAAATATGTGTATTCTATAATGTAAGCTAAATTTTGTTTGCTTGTTCTTGAAATATTTCCGAATATGTTACAGTGGAATATTATAGAATACAAAATTTATAGATTTTAAAAGCATTTAAATTCAAATTGATACGAAAATAATTTCAAATCACTATGCCTATATGTAAAGAAATTACACGTTTCAGTGATTTATATGAGATGACTTAACCTTATCAACGTAATATGCATTTCTCCTGTAAAAATCTGCGAAAATTTAATTTTCGTTTTGATAAAATTTCGATGCAGTTTCATAAGAAAATACTATGGTCTTTGCTATATAAAAATGATTTAATATTTTGTAATATTAATAAAAGGGTATTATGGACATTTCATTAAACATTTTCAGCATTTTAAATTTATTAAATAATCTACCTGAAAATTTGATTTGCATATTTGCTTTCAAAATCTAGTTGTTTATTTCCCTGAGAAACACATTTTTGGATATCTTGTTATGCAGTCTATTGAAAAATGCATATTTCTCAGATCTGTTCTTTATAACATTTTTTATCTTCAAATTTCTTGTTCGTAGTGAAACACCATTTCTCAAGTTATTGATTCTTTCTAGAAAAACTTATAATACGTTTCCATAAACATCTTGAAATTGTTTCTTTGTTTTAATATATTTAAATTTAGATAATTATTTTATCTAAAAATTCATAAAAGTATACAGTAATTTTATTTAATAATACTTAATGATAAAGTTTTTATTTAGTATTTTTATTTATTATTGATAAATTTTAAGCTTAAGTCATTTTTCTTTCAATAATTTTATTTAATACTCATTTATATTTTATCTGAGCATAGATGCTATACTCGAAAAATAGTTATTTCTGAACAAAAATTCAATATTGTCTTCATATAAAATGTCTTTATATATAATAAAACTTTATTTGCGCATTATATTAGCTCTAAAATATATTTAATTTAAACTATAAGTCCAATATAATAAAGTTAAGAGTTATTGGTGTGATAATCGAACACACCAAAAAATTAAAAATGCAAATGATGTTTTGATTTTTGACATATCCTAAGCGAATTAAATAATTTTATTTTCAAAAATGCTTGTTTAGAAAATATTTATAATATTTTTATTTGCCTTACAAAAAGAAAATTAAAGACTCAGATTTAAAATATACTTCATGTGATAATAGATTTCCTGTCAGGTGTAAAATATTTAACTTAACATTTGCTTGGTCAAAACAGCTGCATAAATAATTAAGATAGTGAGAATAATTCAATAGGATGAAACATCTTGATTTGTTTACAATTCTCATGTCATTTTTTATGTTATAGTGATTAAAAAAATTTCTTTCGGTAGAACTGTCTCATAAGCTGATCAAAATACGTGTTGTGAATTCTCGAAATGTTAATTCACTTTAGATAATCTTGCAAAAATATTAGGGAACGTTAACTGAGGAAATTTTATAATACACTAATAATTGCAAAATGACGATTTGATATCATGGTATTCTGCAAAACAATTTGCAAATTTTCTGGGATTATTTCAAATGAATCCGATATTTTTTGTAAAAAATGCAAAAAATGTAAGCGAAAATTCATCAATATTGTAAATAGAACAGTTTCTTGAAAAAAATTCAAATTTTCAAAGGACTATAGTAATAGATGATAAAATTCGGTTGCATTATTTTGATTCCCCTATAAATTCTATAGCAATGGTTTTGAAACAAACTGATTCTTCTCCCTCCGAAAGTAATCTGAAAAAAAACAAACCTGATAGAAAAATTATTGTGATTGTTCTTTTTTTCTATCGTAATTGTATAAACTATCACTTGTTTTCCCCAAGAAACTGTCATGAATGGTTTTTATAACATTTTTATATTCAAACATGTATGACAACACTTATGGAGAAAATATCAATGGAATCGAACAGGTTTCGACATCATAAAAGAATTTCCTGATTAGACGATAAAGCAATCCCGCATTTTATTAATTATCTTCACTACTGTCTTAATAAACTGTAAATCAAAATCTTGTAACATGTTCCTTACAATCCAAATATCACATGAGATTTTCTATAGATTCCAATTTTGAAATAAATACTTCAAAGGCAAAAAACTAATAGATTCTAATGCTATTTTAATAGTGAAATGCATTTACAAATGTTTTCTAAAAATACTTATTATAAAACGTAGGTTGAACATAACATTGCTGGCCACCGTAAATGCAACACCCTGACGGAAGCATGCAAATAACATGAAATTTAAAACATGCGTTAACGGAGATGAGCTACGCAAATGTTTAGAATTTCAGCACAGACGCACATCACACGTGCCTGTGGATCTTGAATCTTCAAAGCGCTATTTAAGGCTTGGAGATTTGAACTACTTCAAGTTCAGCAATTATGTTTTTTTTTTTTTTTTCTCCAAAAAACGATCAATTATGCCTTGTTAAAACAGTGATCATTTTTTGATCAAGTATCTGAGTTCAACAGATAAAGGATTGTGGCCTACCGAGATTGTGGATTATCTTTCAGGGAAATTAGTAGTAGTGTTGGACAAAACTAAGCAACTGTAATGATGATATGTGATCGTTGGATCCATCTCATTACACAATTTTACGAGATGGCAGGCAAATTCTGTACATAACAGTAACGAATCGCTCAGTGACATCACAAATCGTAGCACAGCATATTCAGTCTGTAATGCATCATCCAGTGTTTGCGTATATCATTCGACGCCGTTTACCGCAGAGTGGTCTGCCTGCAAGACGTCCATTACTTCGTCTATCCTTGACACAAAACCACAAATGCGTCCGCCACCAACGAAAGAAGAATGTGGATGGCAGAATGGAAGTAAATTGTCTTTACTGACAAGTCACGCCTCTGTCTACAAAAACACGATGATTCTATTCGAGGCTGGAGATACCGTTGAGAGAGGATGTTGAACAGTTGCGTTTCCTCCACATTGGTCGTGCACCGGATATTATGGTATGGGGTAGTATTGGATATCATTCTCGCATTCCTTTAGTACGCGTTACCGGTACTTTAAGCAGTCAGTGCTACATCTCCGAGGTATTGGAGTCATTTGTACTTCCTTACCTTCAGGGCTTGCCTACAGATATATTTCAATAGGATAATGTACGAGCACACATGGCACGCATTGTTCAAGGTTTTTCCGTTAATCTCCAGATTGAATTGCTTCCCTGGCTTGTTCGCTCTCCGGATATTTTGCCGATAGAAAACATTTGGTTCGTAGTTGCTCAATGATTGACCCAGTTTACATCCCCAGCTGCTATACCATATCGACTTTACCAACGTGTTGAAAGTGTTTGATCTTCTGTACCCCAAAAACACATCCAAAGTCACTTTGAATCAATGCGAAGATGTGCGGCAGCAGTGGTATCCAACGATGGCGGCTACACTAACTACTGATTTTGGTGGGAACCACACTTCAAAGGAGTCTATAAATTTAATCATTTCACACTTGGTCAGCATGTTATCTCCAAAATAAATTTTGTTGTGATATCTCTTGTCTTTATTAGTGTTGCAGTTTGTGTGACCACCAGTGTAACGTATCTCTGACAACAGCAATTACTCAATTAAGAAATGTTTTCCAAGTAAAAAAAAATCAAATAATATAAACACTAGAAAAATATTTGTTCCAGTTCATTTATTGTAACTTTGAATTAATATGAAATTCAAAGCCTTCAAGTTTGAAAGAATTTGAACATTACAGTGGTATTAATGTCAACTCAATAAAATTGCCTACAATTTTATAAAAAAAAATCTAACCTCTAATAGGAAAAAATCTCATTATAAAAAGAAAAGGGCTTAGTGTAAAAGAGGTTCCCCTTAGTTTGGCGAAAAATTTAACTATAATTATTGGCGATAAAGTTAAAGCTCTGGTAACCCTGGTATTTTCAGATCTTTAACTAATGTGAGTTTTGGGTTGCATTTTGCTATTCTTATTTTGGCATTAAGGAAAAACACCAAAAACATCAAGGTTTTCCCATCAGAAAACTTTCACCAAAAATAAAACACTTTATAATGAAAATTTAAAAGCGAAAATAATAATTACTTGAGTTATTTAGTTATCTAAAACTGCAAACATGAAATTTGTAGTTTTAAATAAAAATTGTCTACAACGATTGGATAGGAATTGTATAATACACATGAGGATACTAAGTCAATAGTGATGTATCGTATCTTCGATAATTTGTGCCAGTGTCTGTAAGGACGTTGGATACACTAATGTTTAAAGTAATTTGATAAGCGAAGATGCCCATGTTTTTGAGATCCGTGAAGTGTTGATGCCAAGTAACTGCATTTATGCGTGCAGTGTGTAATACTGTGACAGCAAATATAATAATATAATACGATTACGTATCATAAGATAGCTTGTGCTAGGACATTATCATAAATGAATCACTTATCATATCGTTTTGCAATTGATTTATTATTCAACATATATTGGTAAACATACCACAGAAAAACAAAATATTTTAAGCGATACAAGAATTAATGAAGATAATATCCTTAAATATATAATGTCAACAGATTCCCGTCTATATGCCATAGAAGAGTTTAAGTCTCAAACTGAATAAGACAGTTTGCATGGGGATTTTTTAAAACTCTCATAGGTACAATACATATTTTGATATCTTTTTATACTGAATTGACTTCATCCATGAATGAAATATTCTTGAAAAATCATTACAATATGTCAATTTAATCAAACATCATGTGAATATTAATTGAAGGAAATTTTTCACTCATTAAGTATCTATTGGATTGCTCGGAAAGTACTTTTTTTAAGGAAATGTAAGACAGTTTTCATATAACAAACAAATACTTCATAAAATTATATATTGGCCGTTCTGGTCCAACACCTTTTGCCTTCGCCTGGTTGTAGTATAATTCCATGCTCATAATATTTTTGGTCTTTGCTGGAAAAAAAACTGATCGAGGTGGTTTTAGACCTCCTCATTTGAAGTGAAGATTTTACCGTCTAAAAAAGTTTAGAGTGACTGGAAAAAATAATAATACGATGGTGCCAGGTCTGGAGAATATGGTGGGTGTGTCATTGTATACAATTCAAGCTGTAAAAGCTTTTGACGTGTGACCAAACTTGTATGAGGTCTCGCGTTGTCTTGGTGAAACACTACACCTTTCCTGTTCATTAGTTCTGTCCTTTTCTAATGAAGTGCGTCATTCAGATTATCTAACTTGATGATAGTAGACTTCCGAAATAATCTTTGTGTTATCCGGTAAAAGCTCAAAAAATTATTCCTTTATAATTTCACCAAACAGGCAGCATCAACATTTTTTGGTGAATATCAGCTTTGGAAATGGTTTCAGCCGGATCATCTTTTTTTGACCTCTTGCGTTCGACGTTGTTGTATACTAAATATTTTTCGTCCTAAGTGATAATTCGCATCAAAAACGAATCATTTTCGTGACGTTTGTGAAGCGAATTGCAGATGTCAATGTGGCGACAGATTTCTCTCAGTGAGAACATGGGGAACCCATACATCAAACTTTGAGAATAATCCCAGGCCTTTCATGTGGTCATAAACTGTTGTTATTCGCCGTTTCGCATCAAGTAATGCCTTTATACCGTTTTTATCAGCTTCAACCGGCCTTCTCGAACATGTTGTAACTTCGACATCAAAATTGCCGCATCGAAATTTAGCGAACCCGTTCTGGGACTTGCGTGCTGTCAACACACCTTCTCCATACACATCGGTCAATTTCTTTCTGGCTTGAACAGCATTTCTACCCTTTCTGTAGTAAAACAGTAAAGTATGTCAAAAATGCTGCTAATCGCTCTACATATTTAAAAGGGCACCAACCAAAAACTACTGCGTAGAATTAATTGAAATTTTTCTACACAAGCCTTGCTATAAGAGTTCTCAAGCACATTATAACTATACGGCTTAAGTGTGAAGTTGTGTGGAAAAAATGACAATTAAACCCTCTGTCAGGGAAAAAGGAAATTACTTTCCTAAAAACCCTATATATATTTCTCAGGAGGAAAGAGCTTATATATTTAAATTACAACGTCCCACAATTCCACGTATATAAGGCTCAGTTAATCTGTAACCTCTAATGAAATTTAGTTCATGTGAAGTAAGATATGCCAAAAATTGCATTCCACATTCTTTTTCTTTTGTATGATCAATGAGTTGTGTCTCCACATAAACTTTTGATAGTTGAAACGAAATTTTTCTCATTGTTTTTAATTGAACATTACAAAAATGGTGTTATGGAAACAAAACTTCATTGGATAAAGATCTCTGTAAAGCACAATGTACAAAACATCAACTGCCACTTGCTTATATATAAATTAAATAGAAATCTGCAAATTACACATTCATGAAATCAGACAGGCTATTTTAGATGCACGTAGTAAGTATCCATTTAAAAAAATTCTCTGATTAATACATGCTCTTTTTCTTTTTTTCTTTGTAATCACTGCATTAGAATAATTCAGCAACATTGTAGGAAACTTCACTATACAAAGTAACTTGAATATTATCCATGTGGTCAGTACGATGTGTTAAGGAGGATTAGGCATGTTTTAAATTATGCTATAGTATAACAGCAAGAAAAGCTTTTTTTCTGTTCAAAAATCAAGAGGTTTTGGTTTAAAAGGCTTTAAGCACATAAAAGAAGGTATTTAATGAAATTTTAACATTTATTTAAATACCTCTTCCTTCGGAAGAATGCAATGCACAAACATTAGACAATTCTTACCCTTTTCATTTCAAAATTGACTTTACGTTATTAATAAACGATAGAGTTTGTGTCCTTATATCATATATTTTTATGGAAATCAGTTGGGCGAGTCTAGATATCTGCTCTGTCAATGTCAAATGCGGCAAATTTTTACCAGTCCACAAATACATAGATTTAATATCTTTATATCACTGCAAATGTACAAAATGGCTCTATTGCATACAATGGTACTCAAATTAAAACATTTTTGCGCGAAACACATCCAGAGATTATTGGATTGTAAATAAAAATTTCGAAATAGCTTGATCTGCTCAACTCTCTGATTTCAATTCCTGTAATTTTTTTACTCCAAAGTTAATAAAAAATATTAAAAGCATTTTATTTTGGTATGTTATAATCTATATAATCTGTATGTTATAAGCTATGTTGAAGACATGCACTGTGCCTCAGATTCACGCCCTCAGTTGTTCACTTCATCACTCTGTTGCAGTGATAATTGGTTTCCGGTTTCCAAATTGTAATAGAAAACGTTGGATAGCATACTAAAATTTTCATGCTTTACTAGTTCAATTAGGTACAAATATTTTATTCCACAGTTTATTTTGTTCTTTTTCAGCAATATTGTTAGTATAAGTCTTTTTCTGAATTACTATATTTAAATGCTTCGATATGCATAAAATAAAGTACCATTTTCTCAATTACCATTCACTGTTTTTCCGCTTAAAATAAACTTTATTTATGTTAATTTACAACATATATAGAATTAAATTTTTTATGTATGCATTTAAATTTTTTATTAAAAATAAAATATGCTTTGACTTGGGAGCATACAAGGAAAAGTTTATATCCTTTGAGTCAATAGTTCTCTTGTTATAAGGAGTTGATTTTGGAACTTAAACTCTTGGCATTTGATTAGAATTTTAGAAAATAAACCATTAAGTGTCTCCCGTAGTTTGAACTAACATCCCGATTTTTGGACAGGAATAATGATAAAGTAACTTTTTTCTGGAAGACAACTGATCCAAATGTAGTTAAAAATGATTTTAATGGTGTTGTAGAAGATTATTAAATAAAACATTACCATAAATAACTTGTATCATTTGTGTAACGTGCAATAAAGGCATCTGTAATTTGTATATAAAACATGCAGACAATTTTTAAAAAAATTCTCAGCTGAAGTATACCAGCTCATTGATTGCGTTACTCACATTATTATTTTCCCTTTAAAGAAAACAAAATTATAAAAAATGTTCATAATTTAACAAAAAAATGTTCATAATTTAACAAAAAATGTTCATAATTTAACAAAAAAATGTTCATAACTGAGGATCATATTATCAAGCTATATTTATGGCAGAGAGTTCTACTCAGCAAGCTGTTGGAGTACAGGACCTTAAGATACCTGTGTAGGAAAGGATTTTGGATCGCACGCAATGCTTTCTGATGGACCTGTACAGATGTAGGAGGTTACTTATGGGGTGTGATTTGTTAACTAATAATGTCTCAAAAACCCTATATCAGACCAAATTCCTCTGAGAATGCTGTCCCTTCGATTAATATCTTCCAATTGGCTAGTATATACTGTTAATAGCCTTCGATTGAAGGCAGTGGTTGACAACGGTTGAACTGTAAAGAAGAGCTTTTTCATCCACAAACACAAATTCAGCGCCCAAAAGTCTGCACACGGTTTGCTATGAAAGGGCTGACGATAGCAGACACAACTTGTCCGCTACTGTGTTTCTTTGGAGATTACTGTCTGTTTCTTTTGGAGATTACTGCTAAATTCAGATCGCCAGTCAGTGTTGTTACTTGACAGTGACCTGTACAGCAGCGTCTAATGATGTTTCTATCACATTACAATCATTGCCACATTCAAGAGATAACACTTTGGGCTACTCCGTGTTCCCGGCTACACCCATCTGGGTACACCTTCCTTCCAGGTAGCCGATAATTCTACCATAAGCATCGTTTATGTCATATCTATACAACACTAAACACCATTTGGATCGGTTCAGAATACATATCTTTCTTTGCCGTAGGTCCTTATATACATCTCTCTTACACTCTCGTCAATGTTGCGTAAGATCTGAGTCATCAGCTGCCTTACTGTGATTTGCTTGTAGTGCTTGACTATCCGTTAGATATTTCTACATAAATCCCTTTTGCTTTCACGATCAACTTTCTTATGGTTAGGGATTATCCTAAATTTATGGACTTGTTTGTAAAATTTATGTTATAACACGGTAAATTTTGGAACCTTTTTAAATGATTGCCTAAGCTGACATAGATACTTTTATTAGTATATGTTGCTTAAAATATATAGGTTAAGAAGAAAATAAATTTTTATTATGAGACACATTAACAGATTTTAAAAATGCAGTGGTAGTTAAGGGACAGGAATACGTTTCTAGCAATTTCAGCCCCAGGAATAAGTCTGAATAATTGGATGCTAATTTTTCCTTGCTACAGAAAATTTTTCAAATATGTCTCCATTATAAAGGCACAAAGTCAGACATTGCAAAAAATCATTTTCATAGTAATAATGAAAAACGGACAATTGTTTTTCTGTTCATACGCAGTATAGTTATTGAAAATGCCTTGACAAATTCTATAGATGAATGAGGTCCACTTTGTTTGAAAACATCAGAGTTTAGAAATTCGAAAAACGCTCTTAAATGCGAGAAATTCCTATATATTAAATAAATTTCAATATTTAATATGACATCACTTTGAAATTTCTCCTTTGGCCATTCTTCTACTAGGCAGAGATTCTGATTGAGTTGATAAAGCTCATAGTTAATGCACAAATATATTACGACTTCATTTCATAACTTCAACAAAGAAATTACATCAAATAGCTTTACCCAAGACAGTAAATCATAACATTTTAATATTAACGTATCAAAATAATGGGAGATCACTTCATTGCAAATAATGTCATCAGTTACCATTTTATATCGACATCGTTCCCTTGACATAAGTGGTAATTAAAGGCGTCTTCTTCGCTGGAGATTATTTAAAGTCAAATGTTGGAACAACGAAATCAAATGCGTTATATAATGAAGTATTACAGACAGAGTTGAATATTTATAGTGAGTTGTTGTGGAAGTGAGTAGAAAATGTTAAGTAAAGAATGCAAGGTGTAATCTCTAAAAATGATAATTATTTTGTATCTCCCAAATTTCCCAATAAAAAAGTGTGAAAATTAGAATTACAGATTATCGTTTTCCTGTAATTTTATGTTATCATTTTTTCCTCTTTCCTGTAACACCTTTTTCTTATTTCACTGAACCATAACTATCTATAGAATCTTTACCAAACAAAATTTCTTACATAGAAATTTACATCTTATACAATTATTCATCAGTTGAAACAATCTAGGAGACATTTTTTTTTCTTTTCAAGTTGAGGGCTTTGAATATTGCTTTATTTAAAAAAAAAATCAATCTCTCTATTTGCAATACATTTGTATCTGTTTTTGTATAATATAAATTATTATTTTTATTCTTATGCCCGGTCGCTGGGGACCCGTTTTTTACTCACATTTTTATCTCTACAAGGATTTGAAGGAATAGCAATTTCTCTAATAGGGTACCCAAGAGATGTGCCATCTAGGAAACTGAAAGTGAATGAGACTTCGTTATTATGAATCAGGGAACAAGCGAAAAATCCCTGAAATTGGCTTTTTATTCCCAAAGATATCATTGTACATGGTATACATTGCTACTACGACATATTTTACGTATTCTAGCTTCCATTAGCAAATACGTTGTACCTTCAGTAGGATCGTGATTCAATGAAAAACTTATCTTATTAACTAAAACTTATCTTTCTTCGCATATGGAGAATGTAAGCCTTAACTAATTATACCACAATGAAGGAAGATATTTATTTACTTATAAATAGTTTGTGCAATATATACATTTAAGTATATATATTTTATTTGTGCGTTTCATAAATCAATTGTATAAATAGTTTTTGTTTACATGAAACATTATTAGTTATTATTTGATTTCATTTGATCCGATCAAAATTTTATTCTGCAGATTAAAATTTTATTCTCATTATGATTCTCACAGAAAATTTTCAGGAACACTTTCGGTAAAAGCAAAGGGTTAAATTTGTTTTCGTAAATAAAATTTGTTACAACATTCTACGTAAAATCAATAGTAATCCCGATGTTTAGGATTTTTATAAATAAAATCGATCTTCTAATTTTTTTCTGGAAATATGTAATTTGTTTCAGATCTCATCAATTGTTTTTTGATTAATGATCATTTTATTAATATAAAACTATGTTGACTCGATACAATATTTTTTTCAAATTATGCACGTTATATGGAAATTTAATTTTAAAAATCTTTCAACTAAATTTTATTGCTTACATTTTGTTACATATTTAAATTTATTTGAAATATCAGTTATGTTTAAATATTTGATTAGGTAAATTAACTGAAAAAAACAAAATTTAACAAGCAAAATTATTATAAATCTCCATTTTACAGTGCTGTATTATAAAATATTCATTTAAGTAAGAATAAACTAATTATCAATGCGATTTTAGTTTTCAATATAACATTTCAGTATCATATTATATAATTTACAAAATAATTATATAAAATAATAATTTTTAATATTATTCAAATTATCCTGACTAAATAACTTGAATCACTTCAAAACCATTTTTTTTCTCTTTTATAAATAAACATTACTAAATGCCTTTAAATACTATATGGTTCAAATAGCTTGTAGAGTTCTTAAACGAAAACTATATTTCAATATACATTAACAATTTTCTAGTAAAAATTCATAAACAAAGAAATTAAAATGGCAAAAAAAACATTTTCCTATAATTTCTATAAACAATTTTAAGATTAAAATTAAAATTAACTGTAATTATAATGCATGTTAAAAGCAATAACATAAGAATGCAGAGTAATAAATATCTATGAGAATGCAGTTCAAATTCTGATATTAGAATACATGTATATATATAATTCAAAAATTCTTATATGAATATTCATGTAACGATGTATTTCTCCTTAGCTAACCTCTAGGCAATACATTTAAATTTTAAAAGCATTAACTGTTTGATCTTTCCTACAAATTTTTCTGAAATATGATGAATACAATCTTTAAAATGAAGAAAAATTTTATTATGATCACAAAATGTATGTTAGACAATTATTTCTAATCCAAAATGAAACCAACTGTATAATTATCTTTCACCCTTTGGGTTAAAGGGCTTAAGTATCATTCTTTGTGAATTTATCTCCATGTTGAATAGACTTTCTTGATAAAAAGATTTGCATTTGATTAATTATAAATTATAATTTCGAAATATGTTGCATTTGATCTGAATATGAAAAGTAACAAACGTTTAATAAGTGATTGAGAAATTCCGTCAAAAATATTAGCCTTAATAAATTAATCAAGTCATGCCTTATATATGTATTTTTATAAGAAGTAGTTTAATTTTAAAATCCTTCTTATAGATTTTTTTTATAAACTAAATCTTTATAAAAACTATATAAGTTGTTTCCTTTGACATATAATTTGAAAGTTAGAGTTATATTTAAAAATATCTTTTTTAAATATTCCAATAATAATTTATATTTATATTGTCACATTTGAAATTAATGTTTACATATAAAGTAAACATCTTCGAAAGATTAAAATTTATAAATGACAAATTAAAAATTAAGGTTTGATAATTTAAGTAATTATCAAATATTAAAAAAATATCCATTATAAAAAATATTAATTTTGAATAAGCACTTAAGAGAAAATTTTTTAATTTCTTCGAAAATCGTTTCTTTTTAAATTTTACACATATTTCTTCGATTATTAATAGGTGTTATATCTCTTGTAATATTTGATATAGATTAATGTAATTGTTAGGGAATAAACACATGAAATTTAGAAAAAAATATGTTGATTACATATCAGTAATCTTACTTTGTCTAATTTTTCTGAAACTTATATATTTCATTCTAATTATTTTAGTAATTTAGGTTGCTTTTATTGTAAAAATTGCTCGTTTTGATTTCTAAATATGATTATACAACTGAATACACTTTTATTTGCAATAAATTTAAATATGTCATATGGTTCATAAATTTATATGGTAAAAATAAAAATACTTAAAAATTATTCAATAGTACACAGTAATTATAAATACTTAAGAATTATTTAAGAATTTCTATTTTTTACTCAAATAATATTAGTGACTATGGATTCCATTATAAACTAAATATTAAATTTAACATAATTGACTTTAAAATTATAAAAATAATTTATGCACAAATGCTGGTTTTAAATCATGTACAAACTAATATTCTCCACTCTTTTATTTCATTTAAAGTAAACTTAACCAATTTATATGTTATAAATATGTATTTAATTTTTATAAAAACACCTTCAAATATGAATTCACAAGTTACTTGTTTGAATTTAGAATGTCTGTAGTGAATTCAGAATATTGTAAAGTAACTCAGAGATGTTAATAGATTTTTTTATTTTCTTACCAATGATGAACTGATAGTTTTGTAAATATTTTCAATTAGTGTTAATAAATGGTTGATTAATTGATATATAAATTGATATTTTTATACAAATACTAAAAATTACGTCTTGATTAATTTTATTACTTTAATTCATTACAAATATCTTTAAAGTAAATTATTGCTTTAGGTATTAAATGTGTTTATCATTCACCAAATATTTTTATAGACTCCATAGTATTTTCTAAATATGCAAACTAAAAATGTAAACATAAAATATATTTTATTGAAAAAAAATCAAAAAAAGAAATTAAAATGTAATTATGTTCTCAAATTCCAGTTACAAAATAAGTTTCTGCTTTCCATACATATAAAGTAAAGAAATTTAAGGTCAATAGTAAATTTAATGTTATCAAGGTTTGTTCTTTGGATAATTTTATTTTTAACTAATTCGTAAATAGTATAAAAATTTTGATAAATTTTTTAAAAAAACATAAAATAATTAATTTTCTTAAAATTTCTTTTAAAGAAATAAACTTTATATTAAACAAGTGACAGTAAAAGTATGTGAATAGAATCTAGGATTAAGTATTGCTTTAAAAATGTGATGTTAAATTAAATAAATATTTCGTAAACTACCTATATTTTTTGCATAACGAATAACTGTTACAACTTGTCACATTTGTATTTATTTAAGTTCATGTTTTCTGAGCATTTTATTTAAATTTCTTTTAAAGAAACTTAACAAAAAAACTTTTATAGTTAACAACATTTATATAGTTAATATGCAAGATCTTATAAATGTGTTTATGAACTTAACTGGAGATTTACTGTATGATTACTATGCAGTTGCATCAGAAACGTGTAAAAAACTTAGCATGAAATTTAGGAATAACCCCCAACTGTTACAAAAATGTAATTGATGACCATTTAAATCAAGGTATTATTGAATCGATAGACAAAGAAGAGAGTGACCAAGCAGTCTATTTACCACATCATGCTTGTCCTAAGAGAAGATAAGGCTACAAGGAAACTGCGAATTGTTTTGATATGCTTAAGTGATATTTTTCCTTCAGCATGTGACGATGCTTCGTCACATGCTGAAGGAAAATTATCACTTAATGATTGTTTGCATACGGTTCTCAACCTGTATAGCAGTGTTTCTCAACCTTTTAGTATTCACGGCCCAATTTTCGACCATAATTTTCATCGCTTCCCCCTCCCTGGTAACAGATACAATAAAATGTATTCTATATTCATTTTATTGTATCCCCACTGCATACAATAAAATGCATACAATAATAATGTATTTTCAGCATTTTGGCGCTAAACCTACACTACAACCTTAATTTTAAATTTTACAAATTACCAAGAATACGGAAATTTATTGACATTTTGAAACACCGATCCTCAGTATTGAAAAAACAAGAATCCTATGCATTTTTCTTGCAGGTCTTTTTATTGCATATTTTTGATAATTTCAATATTTTTCATAACATCGTCTGTTCAACTTAAAAGTAAGTTAGCAGCGTGCACAGATGTGAACAAATGTTTTCTCATAGGGAGAATGAGAAATTTCTATGACGCCAGTTTCAATTCCATACAATCTCATTCGAGTTGATCCTTCTATCGCTATCGAAACTATTCTGAATGTGTATTTCATATATATATATATTTGTGTAATTGCAATTCACCGTATTAAATATTCACGGCAGCAGACTTCTGCAGAATCATGGATAAATTTTTAAGCTGGCGTAAGTGACCATTAGACGATAGACAAGCATCAACAAGACGAGCGTGGTTCAGAAAATAAAATCAAGAAAATATTCTCAAGAATACTTAAATTTTGGGTTTAAAAGTCTTCTTCTTTCTTATCCCCTGGTCTGAATCAGACCAGGTACATGACATCCTTCGCTTTCAAAGAACTAAGGACAGCTCCAGGGCTGTATAAAAGTTCAAGTTTTGAAAAGCCAATGCAGTTCAGTAAGTCTTGGGGACTGTCTGGGTTCTGAAGTAAATGAAGTAGTACTGAAATAAATGAAGTAGTACTGAAGTAAATGAAGTAGTACTGAAGTAAATGAAGTAGTACTGAAGTAAATGAAGAAGAACAGCCCCTGTGTATCATTTGCTCAAAAATGTTGGCGGCAGACAGCATGAAACCTAATAAACTTAAACGACATTTGGAAACGCTTCATAGTGAGTAATTAAACAAACCCAGAGAATTATTTTAATTAAAATTAAAATCATATGAAAAGCAAAAATCATCGTTTAAAAAAACTTTGTCTGTGAATGAAAAAGTTTTAATTGCCTATTGCAAAGTTTCATATAAAATAGCCAGATATAGAAAGCCTCACACTATTGCTGAAGAGCTTATTTTGCCAGCTGCAATTGAGATAGTAGAAATTATGTTTGGAGATAATTTTGCAAAACACTTGCAGTTTATACCTCTTTCAAATGATACTGTTGGTGGTCAAATTGCTGATATTGCTGAAGTTGTAAAGTGTCAGCTTTTGTCGAAGTTGCGTGACAAGTTGTTTTCAATACAACTCAATGAGGCAACAGATAGTAATAAAGATGCTCATTTCACTGCATATGTTAGATTTTGTGATAATTTATCAGTAGTAGAAGAATTACTTTTCTGAAAACCAATAGAAGGCTAAGCAACATCACTCGTATTATTTGCTGTCTTAAATGATTTTATGAACGAGGCAAACATAAAATGGAAAAATTGCGTCGAAATATTCACCGATGGTTCCCGTTCTATGTTAGGAAGATTCCAAAATATTCAAGACTTGTGAAACAAAAATCGCCACAGTGCATCCGGACACATTGCATGATCCACAGAGAAGCTTCGGCTTCCATAGAAATGAGTCCTGGCTTGAATATTGTGTTAGCTACGGTTGTAACCGTAGTAAACAACTTAACATTGTTTGCAAATTTGAATGAGTCTTTTTACAGATAGAGTTAGAGTCTAATGTCAGGGATGCTTCTCGTTTCTTTTGGATTGATGAGCCAAGCAAGTATAATTCACCAAATATATTCAGATTTAAACGTGTGTTATTTTAAGATCAATTGTCCATCATTTCTCCCGTGTGCTACGATTAAACATCATTTGAGTGAAATTTTCCACATATTCCAACACATCAAAACTTCTAGAATGTTCATGTTAAGTAGACGACGTCATCGCAGGCAACGTAGATATGGAAAGTGCCTATTCTACCAGTTTGGAGTGCATTAAAGTTTTTGATGAAGTCGGTATACAACTACCTAAATGGCATCAAATTTGAAATAACTATGGAATCTGTGAAAGAACGCCAACATTTCTGTATGCGATTCTTATGCGGAAATTATACCAATTGGTATTGGGTATTTCATGGAGCATCGAAGATGACAACTTTTATTTTAATACAAAATAAATGACATAATTCCTTTCGAAGCCAGAAATTCTAAATGCTTTGTGTTGCAAACTTTTTGTCTGTTTGAGCCTTGAGATTTTATGGACCGTTTACTGTCAGAGATATAAGTCTAATGCAAAAAATTGGTCTTCCAATATGTACTGGGATGACAAATTGCCATATCCTATTTATGAGAAGTGGGAAAAGTGTATCATGAGATACAAAAATTAGAAGAGATGAAAATTTTCCGTTATTACTGGACTATACCATTTTTCGATGATGGAGCAACACAGATTGAGCTGCATTGTTTCTCCAAAGCCAGTTTAAGGACTTATGACTGTAAATTCTATCTAAGATTGTGTACAGGCAGTGGTCAAGTTGGTTCGTTGGGTTTTAAGGCGCAACTTTAACTGAAAGAAAGGTTAATCAAGCTCATACTAAAACAACTGTGGATTAAGCTGAAAAATCAATATCTGTTACATCTAAGAAATGCTTATTACTTGAAAACCCCTAAAGTACATCAAGATTTGAAGATTGGAAACGTAATACTTTTGGAAGGAACGGAAGAATAAAAATTGTTATAAGACTCTATCAGTAATTAAAGAACTTATAAAAGGCAGAGATGGAAGTGTGAGAGCTGCTATTGTCAAAACTGCAAAAACGGATAACCTTAGAAGACCCATACAACATACCCATACATACCCATTGGAGCGAAAGAATGATTCTAGCTAAAATTAAATAAAATTAATTATTCATTCTAGAACTCTAACATTTGATTTTGTACTCAAAGTTTAAAAATTATTCATGCTGATTTGATAAGTATTAATATGTTTTTTTTCTCTATGTCTACTAGACTAACATTTGTTTATTTGATTTATTTGTTTTTTATAGAAACTTGTAATTAAATGAGAACTCTTAGAGTTCGGTGGAGAAAATGAAATAATCTCCTCGCTAAGCTGAGAGCGCCATCTGTTAACAAAAGATACTTAGTTGATGATTTGTATCGAATGTGAAAAATACGATCATTCGATTCTATTATCGGTGAATCAATATATTACATGCTTACAAAGTAATTTATTTTGATATAACTACAAAATATTTAAAAAAAACTATTGAAATAGAAAAATGTAAGCTAAACAGATAAGATTATTTTAAATTATTTAAATATTACATTTTGATAAATATACAAAGAAGGTAAAAAATATTTTATTCATTAAAGTGAATCTCTGCTTATAATCATATATTCTTTTGAAAATTCTCTTTCCATTTTCCATTTGAAATATGTGTTTACTAATTAAATATGTCAATTTTAATAATCATATTTTTTTCTCAAAACATCATTTTAGTCAAATTTTTTATACACATTAACTATATGTTTTATTTTAATGCTACCATGATATTATTCACATTATTTTGATGTTAGAATAAAAATTTACTTTTAATAATTTTTTAACTGTAATGCAATCTTGTAAATAAAAATCTGGCAAAATTTTATCAGCATTAATTTGACTAACATCTACATACATACATATACATATGCATATGTATGTAAAATATGCAAAATTAAACATATTTAAAAATAAATCAGTCACATGAAAACGATTCAGTAAATAAAACTGTTCTAAAATTACAGATTTCAAAACTCAAAAATTAATATTTAGGTATTCCTCTAAATTTAATATTAATTAATAAAATAATGATCTAATTATTAAATAATATAGAAAATATTACACAACGTTTTTTGAATTTTTAAATTTTTAAATTTTTTCGTATTTATCGTATTTTTCACTTATAAATTTTAAACTATATCCCCATAAATAACTTTTGAGAGTATTTAAAAAAAATCAAATTATATTTTTCCTTATTAGGAAAACTACTAGAAAGAAATAACAATAAAAATTTATCTGTAATGAATTGTACTATATTCAAGTACTTTACAAACTATAAATCTCGATGAAGTTCTCGATTTACACACTTCATACACATTTTAATAAAAATCTCTTAACCAAAAAATATTTTTTTATCAAGTTTGATCATAACTTTGATGTTTTATAAGATAAATATTATATGGTAAGATATAAAAAGGAAATTTATTCACGCATTTACATTTAATTCATTTTAACGAAATTTTCATTTTTGTAGGGAAATTTGCTAAAAATATAATATGCATAAATGTATCAAAATTTTCTAAAATATTTCAATAAAAACTCCACAAAAAGTATTTCAAATATTTAATAAACATTTTAAAGTAAATAAAATATTTCCAGGTATAATGATGAACTTTGGCTATTAATTTATTGCTGATATATTGTTTATAAAACAATAAAAGATTATAAAAATCTTTTTAACATTTTCTTCTTATATATTGGTAATTATAATGTACCAAAAATGATTCCTTTAAAACTTTTCTATTCTATGTAGTATATACAAAAACTCATGAATTATTTTTATGTCTTTTATAAATATTTAAAGGCTGTTAATAAGGTGTTTAATTTCATTGTCTGAAAATAAACTAATTTTTACTGAGAAAAAATTTAATTTCTTAAATTTTCTGAAGTTGCTAAAGTTAGAGTCTGAGAAACATTTAGTATTTATTTTCTTGTTACAATTTATTCCAAAATTATTCTTGGGATAATTTCAAAAAATAGCCTTAAAACTCATGAGATATGATATTTATGAGTTATATTACAATGATAATATGTTTTCTTACATTAAAAACTTTTCATATACATATTTTTGCGCAACAATGTTTAAAAAAATATACTTACCATCGAATGTAAATTATTAAATAATCAATACAATGTTTATTATTCAAAATATATTAATTTATTTCTTAAGAATATATGTTTATAGTCTTAACAAAATAAGCAATGTCTATTATAATATAATTCTAATATTATCATAGATTTTAATATGAACTATAATAAATGATATCATAGGAAACATAAATATCTCTTAGTATTAAGAAAGAAATTGCTGCTCTGATTAACATATCTGAACAAGATACAAACTTCTTTGATGATAGAATTTCGACTCAGAAATTAGGAGATTGTTATTTATCACCTCATATAATTTTTAATATATCCTAATACATCAGTTTAGTTCGACTTATTTTCTGGCTATTAGTATTGTAATATATATGACAAATAGATGAATAACATCATTAACTAAAGAAAATAATTTTGCATGTCCATACATATATTAAGTTATTGTCTTCTTTCACAGATAAATTAGATGCATTTATAAAACTTAATACTTTCTGAATTAATCAGATATTTTCCAGAAGAAAATGATTGGAAATATCTGAAATAATTCTGCCGTCAAAATATTCAAATATTTTTTTAAAAAATATATGATTTATTTTTTCTTCTTCTGCATATATGATATATATTCTTTCAAAAATCAGTTTAAATATTAAAATTAGGGGAAAATATTAAGGAATAATTATATAATATATATCTCTCTCTCTCTCTGTATATATAAATATATATATATATATATATATATATATATATATATATATATATATAGGGAAATTTAAATATTAAATATACCTTCATTATAAGAATATTATAAAAAAAAACTAGATATCCTATATTAGTCCTATATTAGTAAAATTTTTTTCATCATTTATAAATATAAGTGACTTGAATATTTTATGATAAACTAAGTTGGTATTGAATTTTACATGATAAAACGTTACTTTTTATTTCGATAATCCAAAAATGAATTACTTTAAAGGGAATCCTATTTCATCCACGAACGAAATTAATTTATGCTATAATTAGAAAAAAGAGAAATTATAATTTTATATACTTCTCTATTTAATCTTAAAATTTAATTAAATGTGAAGCGAATGAATTTGTATAAAATGAATTTTATAAGAGAGTGTAAAATAATAAAATCTACATTAAATGTTTAAATATAGATTTTCATAAGGCTATTATTTTTTAAATAGTTTAATTATTATAATAACTTGTTTTCTTAAAGTGTTATGTGTTTAAAATGGCATATGTGTTTCGCTATATTCTTAGCTATTTTTATTAAGACAATTTGTTAAGATAAATAATTTCGTAATTTGTAAAAATTGCTCAATCTCCCCAAAACATTTATGGCAATCAAATTTTTATTTTTATTTTTAATTTAATTTTACTTATTATTGTATTACATTTTAATTTATTTTAATTAATTATTTTACTTTTATTTAAATTCGTAATATAATATATATATATATATATATATATATATATATATATATATATATATATATATATATATATATATATATATATATATATATATATATATATATATATATATATATATATATATATATATATTTATATATATATATATATATATATATATATATATATATATATATATATATATATATATAAAAGGAAAATAGTAATTATGATTGAAATGCAAAGGCTTCAATTGATTTTTAAAAATTCTGTTAATTATACTGATTAAATGACTTATATATATATATATATATATATATATATATATATATATATATATATATATATATATATATATATATATATATATTATAACAAACACAATAACCACAATAAGGTTTTTGTGTAGAATTCATAATAATAAACATACTCATAAAATTTACATTTAATTTTAGAATGATAAAAATTGTAGAGTTTTAATAATACTTTCTAATATAACAAATAAATAATTACGTTGTTCCATTTTATAAATATACACTATCAAAGGTAACACTTTGATTTTAATATATAACATAAATGAATGTAATATTTTCGCTGTTTTTTAAGTGAACATATTTTAGTACTTCAAGCTGAATGAGTATATATCTGTAAATTTATCTGCATTGGATTTCTAAGAAATCTTTCAATTTTTACTAAAAAGGGAACAAGAGCTATTATGTTCTGCTCATAGTTAATTATTTAAAGCATTATACAATGAAACAGAAACAACGTTTGATTTGCTAGATGCTTCATTGTTTCCATTTCTGTTAGTCTAATTATCATTCAGTAAATCAAATTATATTTCGACTAAACCTTTCATGACTCTCAAATGTCAGACAAAGAAATTTTACAGCCGAATTGTAAATTATTAAGAATTTTTGACAAGTAATTTATTTAACAGTAATTGACACGATCTTTTCTAGTTTATTTTAAATTACAGTAGTCTTCAAGAAGCTGAATATCCATTGTTCTCCAAAATCTTACGATAATAAATAAATAATTTTTGTTGTTTCTGTATTTCTGTTCAGGAATAAATTTGATATTTTTATATTCTGAATGTAAGGAATGCAAAAAAATACTTCGTTAATTTTCCATTATTCGAGAATATTTTGTTTGGGAGAAATTTTAGTTTAAATAACAGTACATTTGAAACCTTAATTGAGTAACTTCACTTTCAAAAGAGAAGAAATGATTAATGTGACATATATTTTCTTAAATATAATCAAAACATATCTTTTTTGAAAAACACTATTGTTTTTTAAGGTGATTTAAGTTAAATGTGTATCTTTTGGTAATTAATGAGGGATATATATTTGTTTCCTTAGAACCACATATTTTTATACCAAATAATAATAATCATAAATTTAAATAAGCACAAAATATGCTGAAAAAATATTTAATATTTATATATATTGTGGGCGATAACGAAGTAAATGTTCTCAAGAAACTTTGTTGTTTTTACATATCCCCCTGGTGTAAGAAAGTCTACACCGGGTCCAAAAAGACTCACGCGTTTTCCGCAGGTATTTTCCTCTTAAACAAACAGCTACCTCCAGGAGGAACCTAGTTCAAAAACTTTTTTATAAGATAGATTTAATCAAATTTCAGATTATAATTTTGAATTACCAATTCAGGATGTCATTTTGCTTACATTAAAAAAACTTTATCATCACGTTTTAATCTTTTAAAAATGTTAGGATTTTCTTCATCTAATTCAGCTCTTAAAATTGTTCTGAAATAAACATTAATACAATAAACTGTAATATGGAAATTTATTTGCATAAGCGAAATTGGTTTTGTGTTTTGCAGAGCATAAAGTTATATATATATATATATAGATAGATAGATATATACATACATAATTAATAGTACAATTTTTTAATAATCAAATATTAGTTGGAGAACAATACATTGAAAATACGAAATATAGTGAACAGTTGGAAAAATGTACAATAAATGTTTTAAATTTTCATAGAAAATAAAATAAAGGAAAATGTAACGATGTACTAAAATGGCCAGCTTCATGAGGGGATTTTGACCACATTGGCACAAAGTATAGATTTTCTGCACTGGGCCAAGACATAGTCCTAAAAAAGCCAGTACACCCCAAAGACGCACCAAAAAGTTCAAACCAAAGTACCAAACCAGAATAAGAAGTAAAAGTCATGCTAAAATATATCAGCCAAAAACCAATTTTGCCAAAATACATTTAATTTATGGTAATCGAAATTAAAATTAAATGCAGTTCAAATCCATATCCAAATACAAATCCAAACCTGCAAGAATCCACCAAATACTACTTGTAAACCAAATAAATAAATGCATAAATGAAACGACTAAGTGTTAAGACTATTAACATTTCAAGATTCTTATAAGACCTTTTTAAGGCTTGGGTGACCCTTTTGTAGTATAAAACTACGCCTTACTTCACTTTTATAAGCAATGCTCTAATAGCCAAATATGGTGTTTAATAAAATTGATTGGAATATTATTATAACTTAGAATATTTTCCAGTCTATTTATTTGCTTACTGATATTGTTTAAATTGTTACATATATTATAGATTCTATTAAGTTGATTGAAAATAACATTTTATAAATTTTAATTGAAATATTTGAATTTCAAAAAGTTAGCTTACTAAACTTGAAATTAAAATCATTAGTTTTGTCGTAGATATCAGTACATGCATGGTTGTCTCTTTTACAGTAATTAAAATATCTAAAATATAAGTTTTTAAGTTATCGTTATTTGTTTTTATTAATTTTAATTCTTCAGGTATTGTTCTTTATTCAGGTATTGTAATTTTTTCAATGTATTGTTCTCTATATACTATTTAACTTTATAAATTTGGTTTTTAACTAACTTTATAAATATATTATTATTCTCCATCCAGAATTTGATTATTATTCTAATATTTGTGATTATTAATCTTATAAAAATGTACTGTTAATTATATTTTAGTAATTCTATTTAATTCTATTTTTGAGCTGCTTTAGCGCTGAAAGGATTGCTAAACATAAGTGTTACATCTATTCTTGTACTTTATTGCATTTTATATTTATATATATATATATATATATATATATATATATATATATATATATATATATATATATATATATATATATATATATATATATATATATATATATATATATATCAATATATATATATATATACTATATGTTTAGCTGAAAGGATATATAAACATATAGTATATATATATATATATATATATATATATATATATATATATATATATATATATATATATATATATATATATATATATATATATATATATATATATATATATATATATATATATATATATATATATATATATATATATATATATATATATATATATATATATATATATAATATATATATATATATATATATATATATATATATATATATATATATATATATATATATATATATATATATATATATATATATATATATATATATATATATAGATATATATATAGATAGATATATAGATAGATAAAGATATAGATATAGATATAAACTAATTATTTTATGCATTGATATACAATGTTATATTGCTCCCGTTGCAAACGCAGATTAACAATAACAACTGAAATGTTACTTTTATTACTGGCGATATTTCTTTTTCAATATATTTTTATTTAATCAAGAATTTCTTTCTGATGTTTACTCTGGATACAATAATTTGAAACTAAAATTATCAGAAGATAATTAAATATTATTTATTACTTACTGTAATTTTCTTAAATTTTAACACATCTGGATTCTGAAATTTAAGCGAAACAAAAGTGTTTGAGAAACATTGACCTTTTCTTAGTGTTTCTCAAACACTTTTGCCTACATTTCAACAATTCTATAAAAAAGGAACATATTTTACTAATATAATATTTCATTATTATGATAAACCTTTACAGAATATTAAATAAAATGCAATATTACTTTTGTTTAAGAATTCTATTTACTTTAAATGCTCGTATAAAGCGCATTGTCTCTGGAAGTAAGAACAAATTTTTGCTCTTAAATTTTTATAAATTTTGTTTCAAATTTATATAGTTTGCCGAAGTATAAATTGTAAAAAAGTGAAACCTTACGCAATCAAGTATTCTAATATGCCTGAGATGTAAATTTATTAACTACTTAATGCCTTTATTTCACGAAGAAAGACACTTTGTGTAGGAAAAAAGTGAATTTCCTTGAGTTAATAAGTTACTTCAGTAAATTATATTTTCTAAATTTTCAATATATCTCATGTCCCTAAATCTCTTCCAAAACTGAAAACAATTACCTAAGTGAATGGATTTAACTCTTGGGATTAGAATTGTTTTCATTATAAAATTTGCTTCGTATTTCAAGATATTAAATGAGTAATGCATCTCCAGAATTTTTTTTTTAAATTATTATAATTAATGAAATTCAATTTACCAATACAGTTTTACAAACAAGTGAACAGTGCAGTTTTGAATCACAAAAACTATTTAAAGTATATAGTATGTTTAGAAATTTAGTTTTTTTAGCTTTTTAATCTATTCCTTATATGCATTAATTTCCATATTCTCAAGCATTGGAAAATCACACAGATGATACGTTTCATTGGATTTCAGAGAAATAATAGATTTAGGTGTTTCTATAACAGCCAGCGTGATTCCCCAATATATATTATAAATATATTATATATTATATAATATATTTATAATATATATATATATATATAATATATATATATATATATATATATATATATATATATATATATATATATATATATTATAAATATATTATATATTATATAATATATTTATAATATATATATATATATATATATATATTGTGGAATCACGTTTATAATATATTAATACAAATAGTCTGAAAATTCAATTTTTTTTATTAAATGATTTATGTTATTATTTATTATCACTAAATCTTCAAAAAAAATCTCAAAATAAAAATTTCGTGAAAGGAGCATGGTCAACTTATTTTTTTCCATTGTTTCTTAAGTTCTTTTCCTACGAATAATATATAATTATCTCTAGTCAGTGGTAGTAATAGTATGCATTATATACATTTATATAAAAATGAATCTAACTGTTTTATGTATTATTTATTAAGTTCACGTTGCATGATTATTGGTAGGTAAATTTTATTTGCATCATACGTTTCAATTGTAATGAATGAAGATGTGTATTTTCTGTGCATTTTAAAAACAAGAAAAGTGTTCATCCTAACATAGAACATGTGGCAATAATTTTCATTTAATATGTTTACGTGTAGTCCCATTTTATTTACTTATTTCATTAATTAAAAAATTACGTTAATACATCAATCTAACATTTGTGCATGAAAATCCAATAAATTTATTTACTATAGGGAAATTTAGAAATATCAAATTCCAGACTAAAATTTAAAAACAATGAAAATAATTCATTGATAATTGTACAGTGTAGCTATTTTAGTTATAATTTTTTTGTTTTTGGTTAATTAATTTAAATATTTATAATTAACAATTCTCAAAAACAAAACTCTATATGTTACATTTCCGATCTATTATATTTAAAGATTAAAACTGCTTAACATCTTTTTTAGATTTTTTAATACAAATATATCATTTTCCAATTGAAACTGCAATAGTAAAAAGGAAAGAACATTTTCCATTATTTTTAATAAATTAGTGAGAAATCTATGAAAAAATAATAAAAGTAAAGTTAAGATTGCTTCATTGTTCTCAAGACAACAAAGAAATAAAATTCTTAATATAACCTCATAGTATGTATGTATCAAAATATCACCATGGGGAAATTAAGCAAATCAAATCAAACATAAAGAAAATGTAAAATTGGGAAAGATATTCAAATGTGATTAAAATTCCAGACGCAAGCATGGAAAGAGACCAATCGCTATATCTGATGATTCTTCCTTGCATTTAAAGAGCTATAAAGATACTTTGAAATCTATTTAACGTGTTTGCTGTATACTTTTAGTTAATGATTAATATATTTCATCAAAAACGGAAGTTGCCATACCAATAAGTGATGAAGTTTGTACAATGAAGTCTCAAGGATATGGGAGAGGATGGATTTTTGTGCATCTCAAAATAGTGACTCCCATGCATTGTAATGCAGAGGAGCAACAAGCTAGGGTTCCATTACAACGTTTTCAATGTTGTAATGGAACTCAGAATACCAAAATAGCACGGAATGGCATACACTTCATCTGCTTGTCTGTAATGGACTGTACAGCTTCTTCGCGTATGTTGGCCCAACATCGGATCACGGCCAAATGCGTTTTGTTGCTTAGCTCCACGTTTCGTCACCGTCATTCGCAATATAAACTGCGTGTGAGAATTAGTTGACGCTGAATCTTTTATTTTTCAATCACAGAGATCAATGAGCTTTAATAGGATCAGCAACGCACTGCTTAATGTGTCCAGTGGAAAAACGTTGTTTTCTCTGAGGAATCTTCGTATAATTTGGAATACAATGTGGGAAAAGTAAGCGACAGGTATTACCAAGGAAACTTCAATTCCCATTGTGTATTATCCAATGCCATATCTCAAAAACAATTGGTATTATGTTGTTAGCAGCTTTTGGGTATAATTGTCTATTCCATCTAAAGTAAATAGCGTGCAACGTCAACAGGTATTGCTGCTTAAGAAAAATGTTTCATTACGAAACAGCGTCCTTCCCTTACTAAGACGTATTCTTCACGCTGTATTTCAGAAAGACGCCCACACACATGTTTCTCATATTGCACAAGTGCTTATAAATACACAATATCTTTAGCTGATTCTATGATCGGCTTATGTCTCAGATATATCACTCATTGAACATGTCTGGGATTTCATCGGAGGTTGACTCGCTTGTACAACTAGTAAGGCATGAGCTAAAATTTGAAGTCAAATCAAAGTCATCTGGAATTTCTTATCCTTGGATAACAATTTCAACTTGAATGATTTAAGGTGTATAGATTCTTATCGCTCAGTAGTGTGGTTGTACTTTCCATGTTTATTCTATATAACTTAGAATAAGTAGTTAAAATTGAAGGTTCACATTTTAGATTGAAGAATAAACATTGAAAGAGAAATTTAATTATTATACAATTCTGCACTTTGGATTGGTTCACTTATATGATTGTCATAATCAAATATAAAAATAGGAAATTAAGGAATATCGTAATTATTTTCGATACATTAAGGCATTACAGATATTTGTTCCATTTTATAAATTCCTATGATATAAAATTTATTATTTATATGTAGGAATTTATAAAATGACTAAATATTTTAGAATAAATAATAGTCTAGTTATACAGAGGGAGATCAGATAACAATCAGTTCCGACTGTGAGCAAATATGACAACGAATATTTTCAAGGCAGGTTTTTGTGTTTGGACAACGAACACATATTCGGATAATGAACTAAAATTAATTCTGACGAACACATCACAGGTCTCGGAGCATAAAGTGCAGACCCAACGGAATGAAAATCTTTGTACATCTCTCTTGAATTTTCTTGCTTGCCTATTAAATTTTAAAGTTCTATACTCGAATATTTTTCCTAATAGAATATTTAATAAATTTAATATTTAATAATTATAATAAATTTTTTATAATGCTAATAGATTTGAAAATCTAATTTAATTTTTTATAACTAATCAAGACTTTAATTTTAATGAATTCTAAAAAACAAACTGTATTTAAGATAATGATGATTGAATTTCAAATCATAGATGATATTAACAATTGAGTAATGGTTAATGAAATGATGGTTTGTGAGAGAGAAATTTGAAACACTATTGAATCCAGAATTTATGATCTTGTAAATGATGAATTACTGTTGAATGAATTACCCCTGAGTTTTGTAAAATTGATATTCTAGAATGCCGGCAATTGGAAGAGTCTTAGCCAAATTTTTATTCAGTAAAAAATTGATAGGAGTATGTTTATAACATTGATTTCTTGTCCTTTTTACAGGATGCGTTTGTTGAAATCGAAGAGTATTTCAACGTTTTATTGATTTTAATTTTCAGTGAATCAAAAGGGTCACAAAACTTAATTTACAATCAAATATTGCTTAAAAATCATTGTTTGAAAATTAATTGGTATAAAAATAATTGTTTTAGAATCAGCTGGTGCCAACGTGCCTTATATGTACTTATATTTACCCGTGTTTATGGATGGGTAATACAATATAAAAACTTAAACATACAATATATTATTAAATAGCAGAATAATAAAAACAAGATTCATATAATTTGCTAATTTTGGGAAATACACAAATTTATTATTTAAATGAGTGAGGTAGGATATCAAAAAACGTAAGCATGTTTTGTAAACGGTAAAAATAGGGAGAAAGTATATTGAGGAAAATTTCTCCTAATTTTGTATATCAGAACATTTTATCCAATTTTAGAGTAAATCGAAAGAATAAATTTTCTATATGTTGAAGAAATTTTATTGAATACTGTAACTGTTATAATTATTTATGACTTCTTACCAGCCCGACAGAGATTTGTAAGTCCTAATTGTAAAAATTCCTTATCCCTAGTAACAGAAAATTGAATTAACGATGACCTGATATCTTCTTTGTTTTTGAATTCCTTCCTGCGCACAAACTTTGCAAAGACAAAAGCTGGAAATAATCTGAGGCTGATAAGTTCAGGAAGGAAGATGCATGTGTCAAAAATTCTCAATCTCACTCTGCACGCTTCTCCCAAATCTCTGCAGAAGCATGTAGCCCAGCATTAGTATGAAGCATTATCATTTTTCTCTATTCAACATTGTAGGCTTCATTTATTAAAGAGCTGTTTCTCAATTATTCATTTATTGACAGTACAATTTTAATTTTATATTTCTGGATGATTTCTGCAGATCAAAATAGCTTGATTCTTAAAGATCTCATAGTATAAACAACATTTTCTTATACAGTCTCAGCTTCGATTCAGATGACTATGACTTATTGAGATAAAGGGCACAAACATGTTTTCCTTATTCTAAATATACCATTTCCATTATTATGATTTCATTGATAACCCTCTCTTAGTTTCCAGTAAAGCACACACAATGAATTCGCCTTTTTACATAAAATTCACATTAGTTTTATAACATTCTTCTTTTTAATTATTCCTTGTTAGAGTTTGTCCAAAATACAGTGATTTAAATGAACTTTATTAGTAGTTATTGATAAACGACCGCATTTCATTTATAACTATAAGGAATTATCTTCATCTCGGTTCATTTTTCTGGTCAGTATATATGTAGTGACAAAAAAGAGACTAAATGTATAAGGGAATAGTGTCTACTTGCTGAAAATTATTCCAATTTTCCCTTAACTTGAATATAAATACATATTATATAAATTAACCTCAGACAGTGGCATGACAACCGTTATGGGTTGGGGGAAGTACAACAGAGCTCTTTTGACCGATGTGATTGGAATGTCCCAATTAGTTTGTTATCCTAACGCAAAAACTTTTGTTTCAAGCAGGCTTGCTACACAGTTTTACGAACCCACTGAAAGGATGAAAGGCTGAATCAGTCTTGTCAACCCGAGTATCGAACCTCGTAACTGTGGTTTGGAAGCCCGAACGGCTAACACTGACATTTATATATGTATATTTGAGTTTAGCGAAAAGTTCTGTCATGCATTGATTGAATTTGTCTTATTAACCCGTTTTAGTCTCTACTGAAATATTTGATTTTTCATGAATGAAAATAAAATATGCAACAGATATAGTTGTATCAAACAAATTGTGGTTGGTGTGAATAATACTGAGGAATAGATAATTCGTGTGAAAAGACACTGAGTTAGAATCCCATTTTCAGTGACACGTTCATCAAAAATGGCATTTTAATTCATCACATTAAAAATATCATTTTTTATGTATTTAAGCGCGAGTCTTTCCCCTAAAAATCAAAATAAATGTAAACAAATAAAACAAAATTTATACCAAATTTAAGGTGCACTATTTACATAGCCACTTAGACCGTTTTCCTTATAATTTAGGAGACATTAGTGAGGAGCAAGGTGAAAGATTTCACCAAGATATAAAATGTATGGAGGATAGCTATCAAGGAAGATGGGATACTCAGATGATGGCAGATTACTGCTGGACTTTAAAACGGAATTGTTCCAAAATACATTCAAGAATGTCACACAAAAGAAGTTTCCGAAATGTTCAGTGAGTAATTTGTTTACATCATGACTTTTTCTGTTTTCTTTTGTATTTAATAAGCAATATATCTATGTAATATAATAAAAATTCTCTGTTTAATTTGTTTGTTTAAACCATGGTTTTTCTTTTAAAATAGTGTAATGCATGATTCATTAAAATGCTGATATCTTAAAAATTCAAGCTGATAGGCAAACATTAGTGGCATATTTGGATTCAGCGCATCGAATTCATATAAAATCACCTCCAAAATCTTTGGCACCAAAACCCCTGTTGACCAGTGTTATTTTTTTATTTAATTATTAGGTCCTCCAGAATGAATTAATTGTTTTCACAAAAAAATCTATAGTGAGTCCATAGTTGGTTAATGAGCAGTTCTGACAGTGAATGTAGCCTTGTAATGGATTATGTCCGTTAACCGACCACCCACTATACATTTAAAGAATAGGAAATATGGAATACTTCCAGTAGGGACCTGATCCAGGGACAACTCTCTAGACACTTTCTCGTTGATTAGGGAGTAAGGCAGGGGGTGCTCTTTCTTGCCTTTTGTTCTTTTGTTTAAAATCGTTCTTGAAACAGTCATCAGGAAATTCGGTATCAATACTAGGGGCAATATCTTCGGAAAATCTGTTCAAGTGTTGGCGTTTGCAGACTACATTGCACTGGTAACCAGAGGTAAAGATCAATTAATAGAAGCATTTGAAGCTATTGAGAGGGAGGCCAGACCGGCAGAGCTTGTTATTAATCAAGTTAAAACTAAATATTTTCCTGTAAATAGAACCCAATTTACCCAAACTCATCTACTCATTGGTGATTATAAATTTCAAACACTTGATGAATTTATCTATCTTGGATCAAAGGTTAGCAAAAATAATGACATTCTCCCAGAGGTAAGGAGGTTTAAATGTAGCTAACAAAGCCTTTTTTGGCCTAAGATATTTATTAAAAACTAACTTTTTATCACGAAAATTTAAGTTACTGATCTATAGAATGCTTATTCGTCCAGTTTTGATTTATGTCTCGGAAACTTGGATTTTGACTGTAAGAGAGGAGAGACTGTTAAGCCTATTTGAAAGCAGGATTTTAAGAAGTATCTTTGGATGTACGAAGAAAAACGGTGTCTAGCGCAGAAGATACAATACAGAAATCTATCGAATGTACAAGGAGCCAGATGTTGTTCATCACATTAAAGTACGCCGTCTCAATTGGGTTGGACATGTTATCAGAATAAAAAACAATAAAACACAAAGGGATTTTTTTTTTGCAAAACTATAAGAAAAAGAAGACCAAAACTGATATGGGTGAATGAAGTCGAAGAAGACTGAAAGGTCCTTGGAACAAAAAATTGGATTTTGGCTGCCAGTAGAGGTGGCTGGAAGATACTTTTTCAAAAGGCCTTGGCCCATCCTGGGCTGGCGCGCCATGAATGATGATGATGATGATGAAATATGGTATGTATGGCTATATACATCTAAGAATTATATTCGAAAACATATACTTATTTTATCATGTGAGGAAATATTTCTAATGATACAAATATATGTTTTTAACTATTACATTTGATGTACAATACTGTACAAAACTAAATGTACAAGTCTAATAATGTGCGATAAATGAATGATGGTTTCTTCCATTGTGAATACAACACCTTATCTGTTATTTGAAAATTTGGATGCCTCATAACATTATCTTTTATTTACAAGCTGCTTTTTTTATATAAAAATATATTTATTAGTTAATAAAATGTTGCTGCAAATATCAAATTAAATAAAATTTAACGTTAGTTTCAACAAGTTTTAACTGGTAATAACTACTCAAATTAAATCCTTTTTATAAAAAAACCACATTAGAATAAAAGTTAACTGATAAATATTAAAGCTGCAAATTATTTTATGGTCAATTCAAAGAGGAATATTTTGAAACATTTTGTAAATATACAAAACTTTTAAGTGAAGTATCTATACTAAGACAAATAATTTTTTCAGTAAACGGAAATTGCAATTATATCTAAATTCTAGTTATGGCAAAGGGTATTTAAATCTATGAGAACTTACATTATATTATATTGTTAATATTTTACTTAATAAGTATTTAAAAGAAATATTATTCCCTTTACGTACTTGGCAAGAAAGTAATGAGAACTCTCAGTATCGTTCATGCCTCTATTTATGATAGAAAGTATGACAATTCTGTCACAATAGATATTTTTTTGCTTAAAATAGTATTACTATTACGATCATATAAAGATTTTCGAAACAGCTAAGCGTATAACAGAGATTATATTTTGTCCGTATGATCCAATAATCCTACAACATAGATCTTAATTTCTCTTTATTTTTAGATAAGAAAATACGAACAACTGTTCTCTGATTATATTGTGTGTGTGTGGTTGCGTTTTCTTTATTATGTATATACATATGTATGTGTTTGATACTATTAAAAATAAATGTTTTTATGTTGTCAAAATTTAATTGTAAATTATAGCTAGAATATAAATTTGCATTTTCCCTTTATTTCAACACACTTATTAATTATTTATCTCCAATGGAAAATATTTAAATATCCCAAACCAAATGTTAACTAAAATATAATCAGTCGTACAATCTATATTGGTGTGCAATCACTCAAGAAATTCAATGTGTACAATTTTTTTAATTTTTCTTTTATTTCTGATCATTTGTACATATTATATTTAACTGAATACAATTGATTGATACTAATAAAAATCGAATGCCTGACCTTAAGTCGAAGCAATCATGATTTCTAGTGATCATGGTTGAACAAATCATGCTTTTTACAAATAAAATATTATAAAGATTTCAATAAAACAAAACACATTGTGAAATCACTTTCCAGAAATATGTTTAATACGAAAAATAGAAACCAGTCAACATATATCTACAATCTGGATCTACAGTCAGACATATAGGTGGACAGTCAAACATTTAAGGATTCTTTAGCATTTCTCTTTTAAAAGATAGTTCACATTTTTTAAATTCTAAAATAAGATTCAAATGCAAGACATCTAGACATCAATTAATCAGAATATGTTTACATTTTGCACTCTTAAATGAAATTTAAATTTTTAAATATTGAATTTTTGCCCGTTCATTAAATATTTGGAGAGGAAGTGCTATGAAACTCGATTAAATATCGTAAGCTGATGTAATTAAACTATATGAAGTTGTTTTCCTTCTTCAAAATAATAATATTTTGACTGCTTGTTGCATAATAATTATTATTTACAGAAATAAAAACAGTATTTTTTTATGATAATATTAAAGAGTGTAGTTAGATTTTCATAAAACTCAGTGAGTGTCATGAAATTTTAAATAAGTATTTTGCATTTGTTTAATAGAAATAATAAATTTTCTTTCAAATGAACTGAACATATCAAGTATAATAAGAATTTATGGAATATTTTGAGAGATTTGAAATGATAAATTTTTTTTACGTTTAGTTTTATGTTAGATGTTCTGAAAAAGACAAAACCTTGAAAACTTTCGAATTAATATCTTTATCCGTTACCTTAAGATATCAAAATTGTTATAGTCATTTAAAATGTGCAAATATCATTGGGATTTTTTCTTTAATTTTATGTTGCAATCCTTTTTTATTTGTAAAATCTTCAAAGAAAAATCACTAGCAATTTCATCCTGATAAGCAATCATATATTAATCACAAAACATTTTATTTCTTGTTCAATAGTGCCAAAAAATGGAACACACAGAAGAGTGTCTATATTCAAATGCAATATTGTTTTATTACTTTTCAGCTGTTATCACAATGCAATATTTTGAATTCTTTTCAAAAAAATTGTGCTTCTATTCATAAATTGTTTTCTTATCACTGTGGCATGGAAAATCTAAATATGTTAAAATGGATTTTGTGAGAACAAGGATTGCTTCATTTCTAAAGTGTTTTTATCTGTCAGCCATTGAGATCTTGAGAACATAGATTTAAATCTCCATGAGCAAGAGTTATTTCTCTCCATTAAGCTCGATCTTAACACGACGGTATATAGATATGAAGAATAATATTTTAAATTTATGATATTAAAAATGTCTTCATTTTGTATTGTGTTCTTTGTTTAGTGTTTGTTTCATGAAATAGCTTATTATTTAGTTTCCAAAAGAAAGAAAAATTTTCAATTAAATTTGAGTTGAAATATTCTTATTGGACGTTCACGTTTTTTTTTTCTGAATAAATCAATTAATATTCACTAAAATTCTTAAAAATTTGATTAGAAAAGTCAAATTTCCTTCAAAAAAGAAAAATCTTCAGTCGTGCATATAACCACAAAGGAATTACAGACTTAGTTAGAAAGAAAACACTAAATTAAAAATCATCGCATACATTCTTTTAAGCAAACAGGTACAAAAAAATTGTGTTTTCTGAAAATATCCATTTATTCAAATTTTTCAGAAGCACTTGAAATTTAATTACTTATTTTTTTATTTACTATTATATTTTTTAATATTTATTTTATAGCAATTTTTCAATATCAATTTTACAGTTACTACTTTTATTTATTATTTTTAATTTATAATTTTATTACTATTTTTCAAGGAAGGTTGTTCTCAGCTGGGTCATTTTTAATTATTTTTACAAAAAAACTTTTTTATATGTTACAAAATATGTGTTATTGTAATTAACCGATTAGAAAAATTATTTCAAGAAAAACTATGCAAGCATTAATGCAACTAAAACCATAGATATATGAAACTATGTATCGTAAATACAAATATTTTGAGTAATATATACGATATTTAGTATGAAATTATTGTTGCAAAAGCTTACTAAATTTCTTGCAATATGTTTTAGTTTCAAATAAAGCTTCATTATATAAAGCTTTTCAATTTTAAAGTACATTGAAGTTTAATTAGATTCTGGTATTCACAACACAGATTAAAATGTATTAAAATAAATATCACTTAATAACTTATATATGATTTAATATTTTAAGGGCAAAATATTTCTTATACGTCAATAATTAAAAAAGGTTTTCTCAGGTGCAACAAGGATTATATTAGCATAACTAAATACATTAATTAACATTTTGAAAACTCACCAATGAATGAGGCTAGGTACATATAATGTCATACTTGAAGAGTAAAGAAAAAAAGCAATAACTATATCAATAATACACTTCAATTAATACACTTCAGTAATACACTTCAAATTCAGAAGGTGAAAATGTTGAAAATAATCAGACTGACTATTTAAACTCTCTCATAAAATGTGCCCGTACTTTAACTATTAAAACTCCTAATAGACGTGAGGGTTAAAGTTATTTTTTTTCTTTTTTTGCTTCTTGAGAAAGGGCCTTTATTTCAAAAAACGTCCCTGATAAATACAAAGCGGAGGTTTTGTTAAATTTGCCAGGAGAAAGGACGACTAATGTAATAACTTACATAAAAGATGACGAGTTAAATGAATATTCTAAAGTAAAAACAATAGTACTTTGAGAATTTGAGCCTATCCCTTAATCAAGCTTAGAACATTTTAGGAAAGCCCACCGCCAACCAAATGAAACATGTGTACAATTTGCATCATGATTAACGACGAGCTGGGAATATTATTTACAATTGAGGAAGGTAACAGATTTCGAAACTCTCAAAGATTTAATTGTGTCGGATAAAATATGCAAAACCTTAGATAGAGAAAATAAGTGTCATATTAATATGAGACAGGCTGACACATGGTTTAAACGCTCTAAATTAGGGTAAGAAATTGATTTATATTTTACTTCCCGAGGTAAGACTTTGGTGAAAAACTCAAACTTTAATAAATTGTCCAAGTCAAAATACACGTTGAGAGTTTTCCTTTCGGAAGTTAAAATTAATAAGTGTTATATCATGTATGAGAATCACCCCATATATAAATGCCCTAATTATAAAAGTATGTCAGTAAATGAGGGTATTTAGTTTGTAAAATCAAATCACTTCTGTTTTAATTGCTTTGGGAATAATCATTGGGTGACGACTTGTAAACCAAAACATTCGTGCAATATCTGTAAGCGGCGTCATCATGCCTCACTTCACTTTCAGTCAGAGCAAAAACAAGATCGTTTATCGGCACCTAATGAGAATGTAAATAATTTAATGCGAAAGTGAGTACATTCTCCTCCCCCACAGCTTTAGAATTCTTTCCTACTAGCAATAAACAAGAGCCACGAGGTCAGGATCAAAATTGCTTGACGGCGACTAGTTATACTTCGTCAACAAATCCGAAGTCTGTACTACTTAGCACTTTTATTTGTTTTTTATCCGATGACTTGGGAAATGTTTTACGCGTTCGTGGTTTATTAGACGTTGGAGCCAGTGCTAGTTTTTTGAGTAAGATTTGCGTTGACAAGCTTAATTTAAGAAAGGAAAAAATAAATATTGGAGTTTTAGGTTTAAATGGAATGTCTCTGACAATTAAATCTAAAGTTAATGCTACGATTGTTAATGATATAAGAAATTTCACTAATGTGAAATTTAGAATTTTTGGTTGTCCCAGTGTTACAAATTTGACCCCTTTAAAGCAAATTGATATTTGCATTCCAGATATAAAAAAAACATTAAGTTAGCGGATTCGGTATTTAATGTTCCAGGTGCAATCGATTTAATTCTGGGAGCAGAGAATTTTTATGGACTATTAATACCTGACAGAATTTACCCTGCTAATACTAAATTAATTTTACAAAACACAGTATTCGGATTTGCAGTGAGTGGTAGTATACCAATAGTAACTGGGACTAATGTACACTGTGGACTTATAAACGAGGGTGCCGACTTAAACAAAATTATGCGGAATTTTTGGGAAAAAGAACAAATAGAAGAAACTCAAAAATTTGAAACTGCTGAGAGAATTGAAGCTAATAATCATTTTATAAAAACTCATAAAAGGGATAAATCAGGAAAATTTGTGGTACAGATGCCATTTTAAAAAGATCCAAAATTACTGGGAGAGTCTAGAGAGATTGCACAGTCAAAAGATTAAATTCCTTGTGGAATAAGTTATAAAAGAATCTAAAACTTCTGGGATTATATCGTCAATTTATGAGTGAATATGAGTGCTTGAATCATATGCAAGAAGTTTCTATGGCGCAAGAACCTGAAGTGGTCTACTATTTACCTCATCATGCAGTTTATAGACCACAGGAAACGAGTACAAAATGTAGAGCTGTGTTCAACGCTTCAGAAATTACTTAATTAAATTCCATACCACTAAATGGTGTTGTAATTCAAGATAATTTACTTGCTATAATATTGAGGTATAGAAAACATCTTTTTGCTTTTACTACCGACATTCAGAAAATATATAGAACGATTTGGATTGATCCTCCACAAAGAGATTTGAAAAGAATTGTATGGGAAGATAGTAAAGAAGCGAATATTAAAACGTATCAACTATGCACAGTGACGTATGGAACCACTAGTGCTCCATATTTGGCTCAGAGATGTCTTCATTAGTTAGGTACTAATGAACAACTGAAATTTCCATTGAATTCTCATGTAGTGCGGAATGATATGTACATGGATGACATATTGAGTGGAGGGTCAAATTTAGAAAGTGTAAAATGTCTTAAACAAGAAATAACTCAAATATTTAAAACTTGTGGTATTGAACTACATAAATGACAAAGTAACTGTCCAGAGTTAAGAGAATTTTCTGAAGATTCCAATGACTATAGCTTTGATCAAACAAAAACATGAGAGTTACTATGGAAGGCCAAGAGTGATGAACTTTCCTACAATGTGCCCAAAAAAGATGCTTCTATGGTTACAAATAGAGAAATTTTGTCCTACTTGGTTTGATAGGACCTGTGATTACAAAGGCTAAGGTTTTTATGCAACGTCTGTGGAGGTTATCAATAGACTGGGATGAAAGACTGCCATCAGATGTCGTACAATAATGTTTACAGTTTTTTTATGAGTTGTGTGACATTAACAGTATTAAAATAAATCGATGTATTCTACTAAAACATGTTGTAAAAATTGAACTCTTTCGATTCTCGGATGCATCAGAGGACTATTACGGTGCAGAAGTCTATCTAAGATGCGAATCGGCCAGTGGTGAAGTATCTTTACACCTAGTGTGCAGTAAGGAAAGAGTTCCACCAATCAAAACACTTTCGATTCCACTATTTGAACTGTGTGCAGGTGTATTGCTATCTAAATTGATGAAAAAAGTTAGCACTTCCCTAGAACTTAAGATAGATCAAAATTGGTATTTTTCGGACAGCAAAATTGTTTTGTCCTGGATTCAGAAGTCTCCAGCAGAATTGAAAACCTTTGTCACTATCAGAGTGGCTAAAATACAAGTTCTGACAGATGTCTTACAATGGAAGCATATATCACCGGAGCGAAATCCTTCAGACATTGTTTCTCGTGGCTGCAATCCAGCAAAACTGAGAAATAATTCCTTATGGTGGCATGGACCACTGCTTATCATCGAGAAAGTAGAGGCGCTTAACAACTGTGAAGAGCTAATTAATGAGGACTTAAAACATTTTAATACAGAACTGGTTAAGAGTGAACGAAGGTTTAAGAGACCTGTTTTCCTAGTGTCTTTTAATTCTTTAACTGAGTAGTTACTTTGTATTACTAACAATTGTACTAAACTTGTACGTGTTTTAGCTTTTCTTTATAGGTTCCTTAATAATTGCAAATCACAACAAAAGGTAACTGGCCCCCTGCAATGTAAGGAAATTAAAGATGCTGAATTTGTCTTAGTAAAATTAGTTCAACAAGAGTGTTTTAAAAGGGAAATTACAGGCCTTCAGAAGGATGGTAATGTGCCTGTAGATAGTAAGTTAAAATTTCTTTTCCCATTTTTATATGAAAGGGGTGTTGTAAGAGTTGGTGGAAGACTAGCAAACAGTAAGTTTAATTTTGATAAAATGTTTCCTATAATTTTACCTACCTATCATAAATTGACTGTGATGATTGCTAAAATGTTTCATAAGAACTATTTACATATTTGCCTACAAGGATTATTGTTTCTTATTAGACGAGAAGGTTTTGGCCTTTAAGTGGACGTAACCTTTGTAGAAAACTAGAGCAGGATTGTGTTGTTTGCTTTAAAGCAAAAGCTGTACCTTGTCAACAGCTCATGGGATATTTACCTGAAGAGAGTGTAACCCCAAATTTTCCATTCAATTGTGTAGGGGTAGATTTTTTTGGTCCTTTTTGTATAAAGTATCCCAATCAAAGAAAAGAAATGCATAATAAAATTTATGTATGCATTTTCATTTGTTTTGTGACTAAAGCTTGTCATTTAGAGGTAGTATCGGACCTCTCTAGTGATGCCTTTGTAGCTACACTTAAGAGATTTCTTAGCAGAAAAGGAAAAATTGCCCACATATTTTCTGATAACGCTACTAATTTTGTTGGCAGTAACTCCGAATTAAAGAAATTGAGTAAATTAGTTAGCAGTCCAGATGAAAACTTGAGTAATTATTTGTCCAAAGAAAAGGTTGAGTGGACTTTCATTCCCCCTAAATCCCCGAATCATGCTGGACTTTGGGAGGCAGGTATCAAATCCGCGAAATACTATCTTAAACGTGTAGTAGGCAATTTAAAACTAACCTTTGAGGAATTCTTAACTGTAACTGATCAGCTTGAGGCAATTCTTAATTCCTGCCCATTGCATCCCCTATCATCTGACTTAAATGATTATGATGTCTTCACACCTGGCAATTTTTTGATAGGCAGACCTAACACAGCAATTGCAGAACCCAACATCCTAAATTTACATAACAGTAAATTAAAACAATGGCCAAAATTAACTAAGATAGTGCAGACATTTTGGAAGCATTGGTGTAACAATTATTTATATTAATTAATACAAAAAAGATCAAAGTGGAGGTTCTCCAAAGAGAATGTGCAAGTTGGCACTATGGTGGTTTTAAAATTAGATAATGTACCGGTTTGTAACTGGTCATTGGGAAGAATAATGCAAACATTCCCAGGAAACGATTAGAATATGAGAATAGTTTTAATTAAAATAAAGAACGCAGTTTTTAAAAGGAGCATTAATAAAATTTGCATTTTGCCAATGCCTCATTAAGGAAAGATAACTCTATCAAATATATCTGTGTATCATTATGTATTTATTGTATTTTATTATTAATAGTGTGTATCATTGTACTTATATATTATATAGTGTGTTAATATTTTTCTTGAGATTTCAAATTGTTGAATGTACCACGTCAAAGCCAGGCGAAATGTTGGCGCCTGCGAGCGCAGCGCCCCTTTCAGTCATGAAAAAGAAACCGGCAATATCGACATCTGTGAGAGTCGGAGAAATAAAGTGTGTGTGTTTTTACAGTCCTTGAGTGAGTATTAATTGATTTAAAAACTGAGCTATTTTACAGATATCATTTCTCTGAAAGGACATTGCAACTACGACGTATTATCAGTTGTTTGGATCACCATTATTAAAAATGCCTCACATTTATAGTAATAAGTAGATATTAAAAAATATTATTTTAAATATGAAACATTACAAGTAGGTTTAATATTAAAATCATGCCTGAATCTGTGACCTTAATTTAAATACCTTATCAAAATTATTTCATCATTCTTATTTCTTAAAACATGAATCAATGAATATTATGATTAGTTAAAAGGATGGTTTTACTTTCGATATTGAATTTCTAATAAATGTTTGCACCACTTGCTGCTGATTTTTGAATACTTTTAATGTTATTCAATTTTATTCTATGTTAGTTTCACAAAAATCTGGTATTTGAAATCTATATTTATGTTCGAAAAAATATATTAATTTTAATTAAATATAAATAAAGAAAGATAATTTCAATTAAATTTCATCTATTTATAGATAAAATTTAATTGAAATTTTCCATTGATGGGAATATTTTTACGAAAAATGTAGATGTTCCTTTACTAGCAAAAAATAAGAATTTTTATCTTTAACTCCTTTATAATTTTGAATGACTATTACAAGAAAAATAGTGGTAAATTGATTCATGCTTAGAAATTACGTATAATTTTAATACTGGGAATTTGATCTAGTCAAGTCTGCCGAATAGAAGAAACAGAAATTTAAATAAATAAAGTTAATGACAAAAAGAGGAGAAGATGATATAAATAAGGCGAAATAATTAAAGGAAGAGTGATAACAAATATGGATTTATGAATGGAGAATGATATGTGTGAGATAAAATATGTGTGAGACTTAAGAAAAGTGTAAGAAGATTGAGAGTGAATTAGCTTACAAGATAGAAAACAGGAATTATTTTTCTAACTTAATAAATAAAAGAGCTCTAAAAACTGGAAATAATATATGCCTATTATTCAGAAAATTATAAGATTTTCCCTTATTACAGTGCATAACTGCAATACAATCTTCGATTTTGGTTTAATATTCTTGTAGGTTTTTTCATTAAAGAGAAATGATACTTTAACAACATACAAATAACACAATTTATGTGCCATTAATTTGGAGAATTAGCAACTTTCAATGTAAAGATTTAAAATGTTATCATAATAATATTAGTAAATCATTAAATTTAGTTTTAATCGTTATTTTTCTGAGAAGAAATAATTAACAATACTATAAAAATTGGTAAAATGAGTTGCTTTGTAACTAATTTTAATTTCATCAGCGTTTATCACAACAGTTAATTTGAAAATTACATAGACAGTTTCTTTGTTTCTTTCTAGTATATATATATATATATATATATATATATATATATATATATATATATATATATATATATATATATATATATATATATATATATATATATATATATTCAGCATGAGAAATTCTTTTTATTTAATTAGCATAAATTTATGGAGAGGAAAATATAGTTTGATAACATTGAGAAATATTTGTGAAAATATTAAAATTAGGAATATAAAAAGAAATAATATTTGTTTACAGTCATCATTATTAACAACTCACATCACTGGTTTTTCTAAGCCGTAAATCACAGTATTGATACAACAAAACCAAACATTTTAGATAAACTTTTGTTATGGCAGTTATTCTGTACACATATAAATATACATATTTATTATAAAAGAATGAAAATTTACATATCACATTTACATCATTTTTAATTGTTCATTCTATTGAATGCAAGAGGAATAATTCACCTTAAAACTTCTCCTTCCACTTTACTAGAATAAAATTTTTCCAAAGGTAAGTACAATTATGTTGAAAAGTATTTGAGCTTAAACTTTTAGTATTCATTTCATTGTGATTTTGTTTTCAAGGAATATTTTCTCTTAACATAAAAAATATCTTCGACCAATTTTAATTAAAATTGCAATTAAATTTACACATTTCATATTTAACTTTGTTGTAAATCCTAGAATATGCTTAGACAATCAAAAATATTAAGAAAATTTTTTATATTTATTTTCAAAAAATAAAATCTTATACTAAAATAATATTAGCCTTCTTGGAAAGAGTGTCATTCTTTCAATCGATGTGTAAAATTCTATACAAGTCCAACTACAGTGTTGATCGATATAGAATCTCTCTCTCTCTTGTGTGTGTGTGCCATTGTTTTCACATTAGTGGTAACTAAATCTCATAAATGAGGACCTGATCTCAATATCTTTAAAGTGAACTGATACTGATGAGATAGGAAACCAAATCTGATTGTTTCCTGCATGGTTTCTGAATCTTAGTTACAACGCCCTACCAATTTTCTAAACTAAAATATCACGCATCGGTTTATTCAATTAAGAAGGTGTCATAAATTCTATCTCTGGTATTGTTAAGAGATATAAATATATCATAAAGAGTCAGGCATAAAAAAAACACTTAAAGTTTCCCTTTAGTAGTTAATTGCTTGAGAAATGATTTCTTATTGCAAATATTTTGGACTACATATTTTATTTTATAAAAAAAACAGTTCGAATAAATTGGAAATACTCTTCTTACCAATAATTATATAAGAAAAATACTACTTACCAATCATTTAAAAATTACTGAAGTGAGTTTCTATTAAAATGTAAAATAGATTTATTAAAATAAATTATTATTAAATTTAAATTCAAATTCTTCTGTATTTTGGTAAAATAAAGAAATATGACGAATTTCTCATCAAAATTTCTTCTAAGAAAATTCTTAAATACATCGATTTATCAAATAACTATCAAGTTTCAGTAATCCGTCAGTTGATTTATTTGTTAATTTATAGGTAATATTTCACTATAAAATTTCCTGAACATTTTGTGGAAAATATTTGCACAGATTGTGTTTTCATTTACAATCCGATATCAGTGATGTTGAAAATGCATTATTAAGGAAATTACTCACTTTTCTGAATTATTAAATATTCGTTAATTATTCATTTATTTTCTCCTTTAGGTATAATAGTAAGAAATGTTAATGAGATTTAAATAATAATAAATAAAATAATTGCATAATATTTTACTCTATATTAATCAATCCTACATATATTTATTGCATGTGTAAAATAAGCAAATTGTATTGAAGAAAAGAACAGATATGAAAAACATTCCTTCGCCGATCTTAAGGGCAAAATATTTATGAGACATTGAAAGAATACATGTTATTTTTAAATTTGTCTTTAATTCAAATTTAAGGGCATAGTTCGTCAAGCTAGATCGATTGAAAGAGGATAATAGGATATGCTAACTCTTTATTCATATTAAATATATTTTACTCAAATTTTTATATAAAATCTAAATAATTAAATATCTATTTTGACAGTTTTATGTAATGCTTTTTTAATAAAAATTCTTTCCAGAATTTAATCAACGCTACTTTACGTTGCGAAATAATTTGGATAGAATTTTCGTGCGAAATGTAATAAATATCTAAATGTAATAATAAATAATGTAATAAATAAATGTAATAAAAATTCATTTTACTGTGATGTTTTCTTTCTTCCAAAGCTTAAAACAAATGTTACAAATTTAACCAAGAAGAAGTTAACTTAAACAACCTTAAGAAAACTTAAATAGTGAAATTATCTGAATTAGAGGAATTCCGCGGAAAAAAAAGTACTTAAATTATTAAATTGTATAGAATATTAAGAAAAATGAATATGTTAACAAGATGAGATTTTGTAATCAATGATATTTTCAAATGGAATGAATCTAAATATTATCCCTCACGTGCATTTGGCTGTTTTTCATTAGATAGTTTTTTCATTGAATAACTGCAGAAAATTGAGTTAATAAATAACGGAAAGTTCTTATTACAATGCATTTTTTGTACGAAATGGAAAATATTCGCACAAAAAATGCATTGTAATAAGAATGTAAAATAATTCATTTTTTCGTAATGACACAATACTTGATTTCCGTTCTAATTTTCTTTTATAATGTGTCAAATAACTGTTCAAGTAGAAAGATATTATAAAATAATAGAAACCTAAAATGTTTGATTACATAAATTTCTCATGATTAAAGAAATACTACGAGTTTTATGCTAATCATATTTATTGATAAAAAATTAAATTAAAGAATCCTTCTATAATTGATTTTTGATTTTGAATTACTACAATAGAAAAATACATTTTTTTAAATATTAAGATTTCTTACGCAACAAATAATAGTGTATTTGTGAAATAAATGTTATTTCACTCAATAAAATAATAGAAAATTCTTTTCCATTTAACCTGATTCATTATATACATCCAATTGCAAATAATTTTCAATCACACCAATTCAAAGCTAAAATTGTAATTTGCTTTTTCATGGTTTCTGTGTAATCCCAAAATATTCTTTCAGATAGGAAAATTACTTTCGTAATATGTCCTTACGCAAGAGCGATTCGATATTTAGCAAAAAATATTGCACAAAAGTATCTTAACTAATACTTAAAAAAGAAAAATGTGAGTAATAATGTCTGAAAGCAGGAAATTGGCTTTAGGTTCATTTTCTGTTTTTCGCCAGAATATAATGTGCCTTCCTAATTTACGCGGAAGAAATGAATTTACAGTCAAGATATTCTGACTATGGTCTTTAGGATGATATTTATAAGGTTTTTCACTGGAAATTGGGGTAATTGAACTTTTTCAAAAAAAAAAAAAATATTTAAGGTTCATTTGTTGTTTATTTTCGTCATAACATGGTTATTTGATATTTATATACCAGTAAACTGATAAATTGCCTTGACATATGCACAAAATAATTGTCATACATACATACATACATATATATATATATATATATATATATATATATATATATATATATATATATATATATATATATATATATATATATATATATATATATATATATATATATATATATATATATATGGCACCAATCTTAGGTAGTTAGACTAATCAAAATACAGGGGAAAAATTCCGTAAAAAATATTTTAGTTCCAAAAATCACCGCTAGGGCATTTTATGGCTCTTTACAATGTATAAAATATGAAAAAAGTAAAATACTAACATAATACATACATTTATACTAACATTCATACTAACGGAAAATACATACATTTATGGCTCTTTACAATGTATAAAATGTGAAGAAAGCAAAATACTAACGCATACAATCGTACGATTAAATTATTAATGTGTTTATTTATTGCATTCTCGGAAATGACACCGTTCATTCTGCGCACCACGTTCTCCACAGCCATACATAACATATTATGAGGAATATTCCGCACTGTCTTTGTTGTGTTATCCTTTAGAATAGACAAATTTGTTATCCACCAACAAAAGCGCACGTTATGGTAACGTGAGATGCATGGCACCTTCAGCTCGTTTACTTCAGTTGAGATTATTTGTCGATGCTGTCGACTCTACTTGCTTTTACAGACATTATTACTGGTACTGTAACCGCCCAACAATTGAATGTTGCTTTGTGTTTTATGTTAATTCTCGTTATTGTAAATTACTTCAGCTCCACAAAATGCCCTAAAGCTGACTTTTGAACTAAAACCTTTTTTTACGGTATTTTTTCCCTTGTCTGGATTACTCTAAATACTAAGTTTGGTATTAATTCGGCTGTTAGATCGCGCTACAAGACGCTTCAAAACATATCACTTTAAAAAGATCTCCCTGTATATATATATGTATAAACTCATTGAAATATATTTTATTCATAAATCCAAATAAGTGTATAATATAATATATATATTATATTATGTATTCCGACTATATAACAATCATACAAAATTTCATCAAAATTGAGGGAAACTATCTTAATATGAACAATTTATGAATTTGAAAAGGAGATTAATTTGTATTACAAATGTGACATGTTCTTAAATTCTACATAATCATAATGTCTGAAAGAAATTCAGGACACATTTTGTATTATTTTGGAAGATTAACAACACTCACAAAATGAGCAATGAAGAAAAGATGAAATGAATTTATAAATATAGTTGAATGGGTGTAAGAGGAGGAGAATATACATTAATTAATCTCATATTCCATGGATTTGAATAAAACTAGAGTCTCTCATTTCCCTTTTTCATCTCAAATGATGTATATTTAGATTTAGGAAATCTAGTGAAATGTTTTCATAAAGATGGAATTAAGATCGAAGCATAGACCATACGTTATTTAGTTCAGAATCTATATTGCTCTGTGTAATTCAAGAAGAAAATGGTTTTTTGTATATTTATAATAAAACGAATGATTTCTATTGCGTATTTTTTATTAAATCCAAATGTAATTTGTAGAATAAGTCTGAATAAAAATATAAGAAAAGTTTTATGATGTAAAAATGTAAGGAATTAAAAACTATCAAAACATTTTCCATTTCGAAATTTAAAACTTGATATCTACATGCTTAGCAGTATTTGACTCTGTAATGTCAGTTTTAAAACTTCAATTACGCTAATAAATTTTGTCATATATACATAGTGAATGTTACTGGTGTATGTGAAATATGCCAGAAACAAGTTACAAAAAAGTTAATCAAAAATAATTCAGTAATTAAATATTTTTATGGTGTAAAATATCCTAATAAAATACACAACAGAAGAAGTTAAATAAACCATCCATTATTTAGATGGATATTCAAAACACAAAAGAAGTAAACATCACAACTAAATTAATGTCCATTGTGCCAAAAAGGAATTTAGGTGCTGAAGTCATAATTTCCCGAAAGCATATTGCTGCCTTTACAAAATTTAATTGCTTAGCTTTTGTAAAAAATATTTTCTTGAACACATAAAAATAGAGAGAGAATGAATTAACGGAATTCACATGGCTTGACATATTAGAGGAAGACTTAAATTTGGCTGAACATTAAAGTATAGGCCAGTTATTTTTTAACACAGTCGTGGAAAATAACTTCTGAACCTGTGTTGTCAATTTCAAAAATCCCTGATTGTTTATCATCTAAAAGAATTAGATATTAAATTTTTTACACAATTGCTTCAAATAATGATTAGTACATTCACCTTAAAACTATAAAAAAAAAACATTTGGATTATTCAACAGAAAAGACAGATTTATTTGGAAAAAGGATTAAAAGCTCAAAACTATTTTAACTAAAAATTACGCTGAAGATACCGTGATGACCATGGTAGACTGCGAAATATTGATGTGCAAAATTACCCGAATAAATTTCTGTCTAACAATAAGTGTAATATCATTTGGAATATGACATTATATACATTTTAATAAGAATCGTAAAAAAAGTGCACTTGAAAAATATAATTTTACTTTTTTTTTTCAGAATAATCACATTACAAATGGTGTGGTTTAATTGTATTGAAAGAATCAGACAGTTAGACCCATGGATCTTAATTTCATTTCGAACTGCACTGATGATTCAAAGATATGTAAATGCTGCAATGAAACCATATAAAATAAACGGAAGTCATTATTGATCTGTTTTTTGTACAAAACTCTTGCATTTTTTCTTGTGTAGAACATTGTTTAAGCTGAATTATTACAAATTATGAAGCGTGACTATCATTTTCTTCTGATTTAAATCGTGTCAAAATATTTATAAGTATATACAGATCACATGTTTTTGAGAGATTAAAACCTTCACTTAGTATATGGTTTTTATCGGCATGTTCATCTTTAAAATATAGTTAAAATTTTCACAAAAATGAGTACAACAATTTTAGTTGTATGCAGTAAAGTAATATTTTCAAATACTGTTTAGAAATTGTACAAAATTAAATATACCTATTTTTTAAAATATTCTTTTTTATTAATAATAGACAATTTTTTTTAATTAAGTTTTAAAATTCCGAAATTATTTCAGTTTTTTATGACCTATCAATTTTGAGTGTTATTCCGGAAAACCACTGGAAGCACTTCATTTTTGGAGACAATATAAATGTATCCTTATAAAAATATTGATAAAACTTTTGTATTTTAGAACTATTACGTTCTAAAACCATTTATATCATCATACTTCTGAAAGATGCCTTTTTGGAATTTAATCTTATCTTACATATATCTAAGAAACAGAAAAAACAAAAAAGTTAACATAATCTTAACGAATTTGTATACTACGGAGAAGAATTTATTTTGACTTAAAATGTCAAGTTAATTTATCAAATCAAAATTAACTTGCTATTATAAAGACATGATAACATTATGAATCATCAGTTTGCGAATGAATTGATCTTTATTAGCAAACCGAGGACTTATTTAATACTAGTAAAGTGAAGGTAAATGCATATTTTTATTCTATAATTGGCAATGTTTTTTTTTGTGTATTTAAACATATTTTTAGGATTAAGATTTCTAAGGTAAGTTCCGAAAGTTTTAAATTTTTAGCAAACATTTCAATATTCTATGATAAATTGATTTACCAGAAAACTTCTTTCATTAAATATTTTCTTCACACAAAACAATAGATTTGTAATTCTTGAAAACGGAATGGATTCCATTTTCTTCTAACCATCTGTGTGAGCAAAGCTAAGAGATAAAGAAAACATGATTGAAAAAATTATCTAATTTCTGATATGCACACCAAACAGTATGGGTCTAACAAAACACTTTTTATTGATTGCAAGATGTTGTGTTTGCACTTAGAGATAAAAGATCTTGTTTAAATTAAATAATGAGAAGCAATGGCCATTAGTACTTTTATAGTGATTAAATTAACTAGCGTTTAACTTAATTTTGTAAAAGAAATCACATCTGAATGAGATTTTACATGAAACGTTAAACGTGTTGTGTATATAATCTTATAAAATATCAGTGGCTTAAGTTTAAGATAAAAATTTTAAATCTAATTTAATTTTAAAAAGATTATTTCAAATATAAAATATATTAATATTTAATCATTATATTTTACAATACTTCCAAGTTTAATTGTGATGCAAATTCAATTGCTATCAAATTAAATTGTCATCAAGATCAATTGTGATCAAAAGAGTAATAATAGAGTGATATTTATAATTTATGCTGTATTTAATTTTCGCAATAAGACGCAAAAAGTTTGTAATATTTCATCAAATGATTTGATTAAACAACATCACATCAAATTTTCTTATTCATTTTTAATGTAAATATAATTTAATCTTTGTCATCTACATTTTGCATATTTTTTGTAATTGTAGATGACAAGTTTTTTTTCAGTATAACTAAACAACTTAAAAATAATTATTATGTTATAAATTAATTCGAAAGTTAGTATTAATTTCTGAGGGTAAAAATCTTAAAATCTTTGTCTAAAAGGCTACCAAAACCAGTTTTGAACATACCAAGATATGATTAGCAATTCAGCTTCAACAAAACATATTTTGGAATATTTAAGTCTCCTTTGGGGAGAAAATGCATTTTTCCTTACTTCATGTCTTTGATTTTTTAAGTGTTAGTGGATACATGGATTTGTTCGGTCTTCGTCAGACAGGGTGTGAGATTGGTAATAACAGTATATACTGTTATTACAATGATAACTTAATACAATTTCAGAGATGTGACACTGTAAAAACGATATTTAATTCCTTTATAGACAATAAGTCATTTGTAAATGGTTACTTTTTTATTTGATTATGACACTTTTAGTGTAAATTTTAATTGGCTTGGAAAAATCAATAATATTATTTTATCAGACTATTAACAAATAATAATATTTTTAACATTTTCCTTATTCTTCGGTTTAAATCACCATTTTTAAATGCAACTATTAATAAGAATATCTTCTGATGCTTTCTAAAGCAGGTAAGTGGATATTGTTCAACAGATCTTTCTTAAAACTTTTGCTATCTTACAAAAATTCATAAGCTTAGGTTTTATTTTATTTTTTTCATAAATGTCTCTTTTGTGCTGATAATTCCTTCAACTTTCGATATGTATGGGAGGATTTGTAAACAAAGCACATAGAATCTAGTTGGACTTAAATATTCTTCCAAAGAAGGTTGTAACATACAATGTCATTTACAACTATTCTAATGGCAGGTTTATTTGTTTTATACACTTCATGAGTTTTAAAGCGATTCAAATCAATCCATTAAATTTAATTTTGTACTGTAATCATATTTTATATTTTAAATAAGATGCAACATCCATTGAAACAAGATAAACTAAAACCAATAAAATATTTTATCAAAATGCTAAAATTGGTTATCAGTGTAAATAGTTATTCTAAATAAAGTGCTATTTGTCATGGAAAAATGGAGTAGCAATTATTTGCTGAAAAAAAACTTTTCTTCACTTATTTAAACTTAGCTGTATATTAAGTATGCTGAATATTATATATATTGCAATATTATTAGATAAATTAAAGATATAAATTATATATATATATATAATAAATCTGTAGACTTACAATGTTAAATACTGATTACATTTTTGGGCAAATGATACAACGTATCTTTGTACTATTTTATGTAATAAAAAATATGTTTTTATATTACAAGATACAATGCATATTTATATTACCTCTCGAAATTTTGTTGCTAAGCAAACTTTATGTTAATTTATAGAATCTTGTTTCATCAATTCTTGAACCATTTTTGCTTCAAATTTTATCAACACTCTTCTGAATTTATTTAATTTACTTAATGAATGCTGCTAATGAATATTATAATGGTAATAATACTTAATAATACTATAATGGAAACATATATTCAAACATAAGGCATTAATATTTTTACAAATTTTATTGCTTTAACGTTATAAATAAGATTTAATGCAGTTTAAACAGCTTCCACACTATTTAATTGTCTCCCAAAATTAAATTTTTTCTAGCTTATTTTAAGACTTTATGTAGATATCTAGTAAAGTTCCTTTCAAAGGAAAAGAATTTTTCAAAAAAAAATTTGACTAATTATTTACGTAATAAGAAGAAAAAAATTAAACTTGAAATTAAAAACCTAGTAAATGATATATTTGATTTATTCATTACAGCTTCTATTACTGCTTCCAAAACTGCTACAAATATACTAGTCAGACGAAGTGCTCAACAACAAATATTTCATATGTGGATAAGGACAAAATACATAAAATATAAATTATTATAACGAAGTAGTATACATTGTATTTTTTAACCATTCAGATAAGCACTCAAAATTTTATTCGCTATGAAGTATTGTTTTCGAGAAATGACATAGCACTTTATGAGTCACATTTTGAATAAAATAATTCATTTCATGAAATATACTTAGGCTTATTTCATTTATTTTATTTTCTCAAAAATTTTAATTTTAATATTAAATTTTCTTTAACTTAACTACACACATTTAGGGTCAGTATAATTATTGAGAAGGACATTTAATAGCATTGTAAAATAAAAAAAGTTCAGTAGCCGGTGCTGTTTAAGACTTATTGGTAGATGCTAAGAAAAAATTATTATGTAATTCATAAAATATTTTTTCACTCACATTGCTTAACAAATATTTAATTTTAATCAAAACTATGTGAAGGAATAAATTTATCCATAATTAATTATAAATTTACAAAACTAGAAAAAATATAATATAATAAATAAATATACATCAATGCTCTTCTACATGATTAGGAAACCGAAAATTTTAGAAAATGTTATTATTGATACATATTTCGGTTAATCTGTGGTTTGGGTACCCCTTTCTTGCCAAATGGGCAATAGACACGCCAAGCCTGGTAACCCTGGCTATTTCATTCTAAATGCACTCCTTGTGGAAAAAAATGCATTCCTTGTGTCAAAAAATACACTAGAATATGGAAAAAATATGATAATTTTTCTCCATATTCTAGTTTATTTTTTGTTATATAATTCGTAAAAAAAATACTGTTTTTGTTTTTGTTGTCATGCCAAAGGTGAAATTCGTTAAAAACACGGCTTTTGGTTTCGTCTCCATAGAAACGCCGTTTTTGCGTAGTGCCTATCGGAGCATTCAACTCCGCAAGACAAAACACAAAAACGTGCCAGTTGGCGACTTTTTGAAAATGCGCCAAAAATGGGACCCAAATCTTATTTTCACCGATATTTCAAATGTGTACTATATATTTTCCCCATTAATATGTTTATTAATATTTATAGTATATAAATAAGTATAAATTCATTTGTTCTAGGCAATTAAAGTAGAAATTAATCCTTACGGAAAATCCTCGATTAATTTTTCTCTAACACTAACTTAAAATAGATTTCTCTTCATATTCTATAAGTTTTAAAAAATAGTGTAATTTTGAATACAGCAAAAGTAGTAAATAAATAACTATCTTCTAAAAGTAAGAGTCATTTTCAATATGAAATAGAATGTAATAATAACACAAACAGCAAATAACAAGAATTTAATAAGATTAACAATAACTTAATTTATTATATTTATTTAAATACAAATTATTGCTTTCGCTTTCTTTTTTGTACAGAATATCAATAAATTAATAAATCAACAGAAATAAATAATTAAAAATTTTGTGTTTCAATGTTAATTATGTTTTCCAGTTTTTAGGGACATGCTGTATACAGGACAAAAACGTAGTTTCTAAAATATTACAGCAACCTACTTTACAATTGACTATCAAATGAGGTTAAAAAAATACTTAAGAATTTATTTACAACAGTGTTCATTTCAAAAAACAAATTTTGTCTATAAAATATCTCTTTTTACAAATGAAATGGTAGTTAACAAATGATTTGTTAACTCTATCAATGCTTCTTGATAAAGTTCCACCTTATTCATTATTTTAACCAGCAGAAAATCATTAATATAAATAAAAGATGCTTAACTCTTTTGCTGAAATGATAATCAATCACAATTAACAGAATAGTAACTTTAAATTAAATCACAATCATGTATAAGCACTTTAAAATACTTTTATTGAGCTTGCATTAACATAGGAATACGATCCAAATATATTGCACTTTTACAGATTTTTGAAGTACAGAAAAATATAATGTTTTGCAAATTTAATTTTCCAGAAAATATTGCAAGTGTATATTTTACTTTGAAACAAATTTTGTGTTTTTGTGTGTAATGTTTTACATGATCTCTTTAAAAGTACATCAGTTTATGTACCGTCAAGAAACTTGTTAACTGAACCACTCTCAACTATTCTTTGAATTTAATTTCTCAACTTTTCTTGACTGAAGGCTTAAAAATTCTAATACAGTAGTTCATCAATAATATAATTGTATAAAATTTTTTATGTATTGCTCTGTGTATATATTTATATTCTGCATTACGTTAAAGTTACTAAAAATTATTTCAAACTGTTATTTTAATAAACATAATAATCTAAATTCTTTAAGAAAAATCAATTATATTTATAGTCTGTTACAAGGATAAATTATTTATATGTTCGAAATTTTCATTTAGTTGAAAATAAAAAATTTTATTGCAAATTTTCAAAACAATTTCTATTAATCAAATTAAAAATTTTTTAATATAATTATCTATCAAATTGATTCAAATTTTCGCTTCAATCGAGATTCTACATAAAATTTAAAATGAACATCAAGTTTCATCTAAATAATACTGATGACTAAAAAAGAAATGTATTTTTTTTTTTGAGAAGGGAAGTTTTTTTTAAATACATTTGTGTACTTTTCAGAAATGCTTATTTTATCTATTTTTAGATGAGATGAGAATTTTTAAAAAATTTACGAACAAAAGAACATCCGCTGATATTATGCATAAATTAGTTTTAAAAAATTCCATCCAATGTAAAAATTAAATTTTGATTTATCTAAAATATTCATATTCTTAAATTTTCATAAAAATATTTTATGCAATGCTTAATTATTTTAAAACATTGGAATATCAATAATCTCATGTGTGTGTTATTGTTTAATAAAAACATTTATTAAATAAACAATATTTTTGCATTGAAAATAATCTCTAAACAATTCTAATTTAATGTGTGTAATTTATTGAAAACAACGAAAACAGACTCACGAAATTTTAGCCTAAATTAAATTAAATTATAAATTTTAACATGATAAAAAGCGTTATGGGATATTTTATAATTAGAGCATAAAATGTTAGACTTTTAGGTTTAAAAATGTTATAAAAGATATTTTGAAATTTAATTTTTCTAAACATTTGCTATAAATGCAGATATTTATTAAAAAAAATTTTCAACAAAAAAAAATATGTCGATTTTTTTTATTCTTCAAAATTAATAAAAATGGGTCCAATCATGGTCTCTTTAAAGAAGACTAAGTTATAATTTTTTTTCTTTCAATCATTGTATTGAGTACAAGATATTTAAGGTATAAATTTAATACTAATTTTATTATGTTAGTTAGAAATTTCCTCTATTCATTTTATTCCGCACATAATTATAGATATTTAGTGTATTTTTTACTTGTTATAAAATCATATAACAAAAAAATTTCAAAAAATCAAACATAAAATCTATGATGTTGTAACTTAATTTAACTTTCTTGTTTTGAAAGTGAAATATAAATTAAATAAAAATGGAAATCGTTTGCATGCATAACGCTTAGCTTTTTGTTGAAATGGATAGAAATACATCCATAAAGTTAATTAAGAATATGGCATTTAATTTCTAAGAAATCCGTTAGTATATAAAAGGTCTGTAAAACATGTGAAGTAATTTAAAAATTAATAGTTGCAACTATATACTTAATCCATCATAAGGTGAATTATTAAATTAAATAAAGAATTTATTGATATATAATTAAATTTATTATTTGTAACAAGTGTTGTAAGAAAGTATCTCTGTTTTAGCAGTAAGAGACATAAATTATAATGCATTTAAGTTAGGTTTATTTTAAAAATATTTATAGGAATGATTTTAACAATATTTTAGAATAAGCTCTTAACATATGTAATGAATAAAATTAATATTTTTATTCTATTTTCTTAAAATGCTAATTTGGAGAAATTATTCCAAAATCTTTCACAAAAGTCAATCTGAATAATTTGATTCAGATTTAATTTAAATATTTTAACTATATTTAAATTCTTCATTCACTATATATATATATATATATATATATATATATATATATATATATATATATATATATATATATATATATATATATAGAATAACAAAGTATTATAGAGATACAAATGATAATATTTATACTGTTATTGAAAATATTTCGAATATATTCTATAAGTTATTTGAACATATTTTACATATTTTATTGAAGTAATGTCCTCAAAATATTTTTCCAAGGGAATTTGCTATTGCATCATATCATTTGCACTCGAAATACTCCTTGTGTAATGTCTGGAAGCAGGAAATTGGTTATTCTATTGTCCTTTCTTATTCCTGTTGGAGAATAATATGCATTTCTAATTTCCGTCCAAGGAATGTTATTCCGGAAGCTTCTTCATACATCATCTTGCTGAAGTCTCACAAAATTAGACTTCACTGCAATAAATAGGCGAACACAGTAACAATTGTGGAATTTCTAAATTTAATTAATTTTAATCATGCGTTATTAAATTATTTATTTCAAATGAAATCTTAGTTTTGTTACACAAAAGAGGGTGATTGTACTCCAAAGAAAAGAAGGACAATCTATTGTTATAAATGGAAAGCTTTAAACAATTTACCAAAATTTTGTGAGTTTAATTTAATGTAAAATACATTTGCTTTAAATTTATATCATTTTTAATCTATTTGCATTGAAATAATGGCATTGGCCTAATAATTTTATACACAATTCATTGTGTATTTTATATTTAATTACTTCTGATGATAATATTAACATTCTTAGTATCCATTCATACATAAGAATTATTCTGACCCGTTGAAATCATAAAAATAAATGATTATATTTTTACTCAATCAAAAATACATAAAAAATATTAGGTTAGAGAAGAAAAATATTAAAGTAAATATTTTAGCATAATTCAGCTTTAACTAGAAAATTTCTATTGTAAATAGGATTACAACATGTATTTTTTTTGTACGTAATCAAAATTAACTAAATTTAGTAGTAAATATTACTTTCATTTATTAAAATGACAATTTTTGTATTCTAAAAATATATGATATATTTAATAAATGATGATTTTTGAGACTGTGTTTTTTATTTTTAAATTTTATAATATTTATTAATGAAATCTGTAGACTGTTTGACCAAATTTTTACTAAGGATTTGAGAATGATTGTACGTTATTGAAGGAAACTTTTGTCAGAGCTTTATCTAACTTGATACAAAAACAATGCTTCATTGCAAAATTTGATTCCAGTGTATTTAGTTAATGTAAACCCTAATTAATATTTCTTTGAATTGTTTAGACTTGCTTATGCTGCGATCTAACTGCATTAAATGGTATATTATTCCCTCCAAAACACTCCTAGATTCAAGAATGTAGTCTAATTTTTATTTCACTTTTTTCAAAATTATCACCTTTCCATAAACTCTGAAAACAGGAAAAGATATTTATATTATTGAATCCTTATTTCTTTCTGTATTCCTACAAGGTTATTTTAAGAAAAAATGATATGTTTATTATTATGGTAGTCAGATGTTTGAAAAAAAGTACTGTAGCCCATTGTTTTGTAATGCATGTATTCATGTTCTTCCCAACACTCAACAGTTAAGAACAATATCATAACACTTACGACTAGATAAGTTAAAATTCTTTCAATTACAAAGTTGGTTATTAATTCAATAATTGAGTTACAACGTAGCTGAAGAAATTTTTTATCATTCCCTATCACATATGGATTTTTAGCTGGTATATGCGCAAGATTTCATTTATGAAGATAAAATTATAAGAATTAAGAGTAACATTTATAACATTAATATTTAAAAAAACAGCTAATGTTATGAGAAAGATCAATTTTGTAATATCTAGTTTTTTCAAAAGACTAATATGGGCAGAAAAGCTTCAAAATGAATTCGCACATAGATATCTATTATGCTTATATATAAATAAATATATTAAAATGGCTTTATATGAAATATTAAAAAGAAAAGCTCAAATTGTCAAAATAGAAAAGCGTTAAATAGGAATATCTCAAAAAATATATAATTGATCAAATATAAAATCTCTATATCTAAGAGATTTCATATTTGATCAATTTTATATTTTATTATATTTATTATATTAGATATATCAAAATCATATATGTTAGATATCTCAAAATTTTATTTAAAAAAATCATTCTAATTTTTTGCTAAGAAAATTTTGTAAAACTTTTTTTAAAACTGAGATTTTTTTATTAGATTTTGATAAATAATTGAGTAAATATAAGATGTTTCATTGAAACCTCGTATTGAATTTCATAGAAACAATTTCAATTAACTGCAATGAAGCACTATAAATTGATTTCAATAAAAAGAAACCTTAAATTTGACTTTAATGAGTACATTAATTTTAAAGAAAAGCTTAGGAAGTGCCTGACAAAGATAATTGGCACAAAATAAAATTTTAACTTTAGAAACGATTTATTTCTAAATATTAACTCTTAATGCCTTTCATGTCAATCATTTTTATTATAATAAAACTGTTGCTTTATCATTTTTATAGACCGACTTTTATATACTCTAATTGATAGTTTTATGATGGGTACAATATATTATCTTCACTATTCGATTATATTCAAAATCATTTTTTATTTAATGTTTTTTTTATGTATTCCAAATACATTTTCTTTGTATTTTTCCTTTACATAACTTTGATATCTCGCTCATAATGCCATCATAAAAATATCATTCCAGAAAATTGAGAAATAATTAATTTATGAGAAATGTATAATGTAGATTTCAGCTGGTACGATTGAAATCAAATTTGACTATCGCTTGACTTTCTAATTTCAAACAATATTTCCTATGGTGATAACATGAGCATATAATTTAGAGACTTGTGTTATTTGAATAGTACATAGTGAATATTTTATAATTTATACCTCTATACATAATTTATACCTTATCTAAAAAAAACTACAATAGAAATATATACAATCATGTTTCATATTTCTTTGTTAATCCTCAACGATGAATTACATACTTACAAGAAAATAATAATATAATATTATGTAGGGTCTTTTTATATATATTTTCGATGACAATATTTATTAAGAAAAAGTAAACATGTTTTCATTTCATAGTGAAATTATAAAAATTACAGCCACATTTTTCGGATATGTTTCATTGAAGAAACTAATTTTTCCCATGGATATTTGACTTAAGTTACAAAATACATTTTTGTAAAATTTATTAGAAATTAAAAATCTGAATTTAAATGTTATTTTTTAAATAGGATTATTTTAAAAGGAAAGTTACGATAAATATAATAAGATACAATTAAGATTTATAAAAAAATTAGAATATATTAGTTCATGTCGATTCAGCAACTACAAACAATGAAGTAACTTCAATTAATTCTACATTAAATATCAATGATATCATTATTTTCTTCCGGAAAGCATTCAAAACACGAGGAAATGAACTGAGCAAATTTCGTTTGTGATAATTTTTGTTAGTTAGTTTAAAATGTAAAAGTGTTTCGAAAACCCTTTCTATAATTTTGCAAAAATCCTTATTAGTTTCTTCTTTTTGAAAGTATTTTGATGATTTAAGCCCATTTTTGCTAAGGATACGATGTATTAATATTTCAAGATTTATTAGAGTAACAACCATTATAATTTTACACCTTATTATTATTTTCAATAGTTTCTTTAATACAACTAATTTATTTTATACGAAGAACTCTTTGGCTCCATTAATAAAAAAATAAATATAAAGCAACTTATATTTCGATTACATGCCATTCAAATAATACTATTTTACATTGGAACTTAGAATTATTCGAAATAAATAATATATTTCTTAAAAATGAGTCCTGTAGGTTTATTAAAAATTATTTCGAAAATTTTAGTATTACGAATGTACACAAAGTATGAATTATATGCAATTTTATAAGTATTTTTTATTGAATTTTCCTCTTTATTTTTGTGTTTTGCTTCATGTGTCATACATAATGGCTAAGTAATTATGCATTCTAAGAAGGTAAAATTAAGCAAATATTTAAAATTAATATTGGTACTAATTTTTAATTTTCATAAATCTTAATTTAGTTAAATTTTATAGCATAAAGAATTTTGTGTCAGTTTAAATTAAAATAGAAGAAAATTAACTATGAATTATAAATATTGTTTGCTAAAATGTTATTTAAAATGAAGAAATTTATACCTTATATCAAATGAATAGGGTTTTTAATATGAAATAAAAGCTTAAGATTTTATGTTTAAGAATCTTATTTTAGGAGTAAGAAACAGAGAAAAGTTCAATGATCTAAAACAGTTTCAAAATTATAATTTTCTTTCTTGTTTTTCTAATTATCAACGGAAGACAGAATTATGTCTCTTGTAATAGATATACCATGATTTAAAAGTTTAAAAATAGTTTTTATGTACTTAATCAGTAAATGTAGAAAGAGGTATATTTGCTTCATTCAAGAAATCTTTCAAATTATGCATAAAATAATGAAAATGTATTTAGTTATAGTAATTTTAATTTAAATAAAAAGAAATTTCTTAGTATTTTATTATTTCGGCTTAAAACTATTAACTAATTCAAATAAAATATTTGAACACTTTAAAAATTTAGAAAATTAGGTTTTAAATATATAATTTGTTAAACGATAGTTAAGTGTTTCATTTGTTAATATTCAAAAAAATTGATTTTCTTCTTCTAATTAATCAGTTTCTTTTATTTATCTTTTAAGTTTTCATAAAAGATTTACCCTTCTGGAAAGAAGATGAAATGTCCTCTAAAACAGTTTATACGAAAATATTAGTTTAAAAAAACATTTCAAAAGCATATTTCATGGATTTTGAATTAAATTCCCTAGTTTATTAATTAAAGTATAATACAATTTAAATTTTTACTATTTTTATAAGAAGCTCTGCAGAGTAAATATGTTTTATTAACAATCTACTCCAATATGTTCATAAGGCTTTGATGATTATTTTTTTGTTTTTAACCCCTTGACTGACGAATTAAATGGAATTTGATGCGACAAAAAAAACTATTTAATTTCGCTTAATTGAACTACACCATCAATTTACACCATCATCCCCACTTTCATATAATGCATCCGGCTTATACATGTTACGGGGATTATTTATAATCTTTACTAAACTCAAATATTGGCTAGTATAACATTCACCGTGCGAGACTTCTGCTAAACTGAACTCTTACTTTCAGTGTGCTTTTTTAAATCGTCGAACGAGTTAAGCAACTATGTAATCTAATTGTAACTTGCACGGCGTCCGCCGAAAGAAGCGCTTGACGAGTCTGACTCGTCAAAGTCTGTGATGGCCCAGGAAATCAATGACGAGTCAGACTCGTCAAAGTCAGTCAAGGGGTTAAAGAGTATAATATCAATATTATACATACAAACAAATATATATACATTTATATATATATATATATATATATATATATATATATATATATATATATATATATATATATAAATTGGACTTAAAATATGTTTCCTCTTTTATGTAGTTTAGGAATATTTCAAAATCTTCACTGATAAGCAGAATATGGCCTAGATATTTTTCTGGGGTAATCTTTTAAGTATTCCAAATGAAGACAGATAATATTTTATAATAGAAAAAAAGGAATAAAATCAAATTATTTGAAAGGATGAGATTAAATTTTAAGCACAGTCAGATATGTCAGATTGAACCAGTTCACATAACGAGTATCTTACAAGAAAAATACAAACTTTATTTGGAGTTTTGAGGGCTACTGAGAATATTCTTCATGGTATAATATGGTCCACATCTTTTTATGCTGAATGCAAATTTATCAGCAAACTTTAGCAGAGAGTTTACTGTTTCAGTTAACATCTCCCTTGAAAGTATCTTACTCGTTCGACTGAGTTAATATCTGGAGACCATACCACTAACTATCGAACTGAATATTTTTATGGTGCACTAACTCTCTATTAATATTACATGAGAAGTTGCAGCGTCTCTTAACATGATATCAACTCTGTGTTACTTACAAACATGATGATTGTATAAATGTTAATGAAATTATATCCTTATATGCCAAATTATATCCTTGTTATACCTTATATGTGTCACCAGTTCCAGTGTTATAACCATCACAGAAAGTGCCATCTTCAATGAGAAGTTTTTAATATCCCGCATATTAATTATTAATTAAAAATATCCTTTTGTAGTCTCCAGTTCCCTTTAATACTTGATATCATTCTTTGATAAGTTTGTTTTTGTTACTTTTATTGCTGCCAGACGTCCATTTTTCATTGGTTTGTAGGACTTACATTCAGTGATTCAGCTGTGATTATACATGGACCGTTACTTTAACTTCATCATAATCATTCTCGTCCTTAGAGATTATCTCTAGTCTAAATAGGTGCTGTCTGTCAGTGATGCCGAACTTCACAGCGCCACTAACTACACATTGATTGATTTTCGTCTAATTCATAAATATTCATTCTGTAATGAATTCATCCACATATCATCTACAGGATTATTCATTTTACATTTCCTGCTGAAAAAGAAAATGTTGTTTAAATTAATGTTCTCTGTGTAATATCTTTCACAGATTAGTTAAATAAACATTCGTTCGTTACTTCATTCTGCACATTTATGATTATCCTATCAAGTTTGTCACGAAGATTTTAACCCTTTTACATGCGAGTTCTACTCAATTCTGGAAATTTTCAGCTTTTCTAAAGTTTTGCGTACCATTGTACTCAAATTATCACTGTTATGGGAACATCAACAGTTTTTAATATTACACACATATCTATAAATTAAGGAGAATCCTGAAACACACGGAAATTAATGTTGATAGAAAAAATAGCATCTTTAGAAATACACCATACATGGTCCAACACACCATACACGCCAGTCGCGTCAGTTATCATCAGCTGTTTGGAGAAGATTTTTTCATTTGTGTAAAAAATCTTGTTATTTTTTTTATGGAATTACGAAATTCTTTTCTGTCATAATCTTAAGAACGTTACATGTTGATTACAATCCATTGTTTTCCTATTTATCTCTTTTTCTTTATACGTAAACAGATTTTGAATATAATATTAGTAAATTAATGATATTTTTTTAACTTTTAACTAGTATAAAACTTAAGCGTAATGAAATGATTTTATAAGCACTTTTTCTCTTTCTCTATAATGCAGGAATTTACTAACGAATTTCTTAAAAATTACCATTTTTTATAACATTTTCCATTATAAAGAATATTTACTTTCTCTTTTATTATGCAAGGTACTACCAAAAGTATTTATGGTATCATTGTTCCGTTTAAAACAATAAGCCTCTATTTCAATCTTTTGTATCAATAAATCATTTGTATTTAAATAATAACTTTTATCAAAAATAATTTTATCCGTTATTTCATGAATTTTAGAATTCGGTAAAAAATGTTTGCGATAGTTAGCTAACTGAGAAATCTTTAACAATACCTTTCTATTACTTTACTTTTATAAATTACTTTTATAAATTAACTTTTATACATTACTTTATTACGAACTTTATTTTTAAATAATAATAAAAATCATTTATTAAATTCTGTGCACAATTTTTTTTTCTAAAAACATTTTTCCTTTAACTAACATATAATTTTTCAAATTATATTTTTCTTTATTTATATGAATGAAATTTAATTTTACCTTGCAAAACTTCTTCCAAAAAGTAAATGTGCAGTTGTAGTAAGCACTTCATACATTCAGTGTTGAAAGTTAAATAAAGAAAAAGTTTTATAGTCAAACATAGACATTTCTTATGTTTAATACATGTTTGTTGAATTCAAATAAAGAAGTATATAACTTAAAACATCTTATATGTTCTTATATTAAACTACGCCAATATTTTAAATGTATATTTTAACGTTTCAACGTGTATGTGTAGAAAAGAAACACCAAGAAATAAAATTATTAAAAAATTTATATGTAATCTTAAAGTAAAATAATAGATCTGGAGAATTTTAATCTTTAAATTAATTTTAATCATCAATAAAATTTTATGTTATCAGAAAATGAAGTCTATAAATAATTTTACATTAAAGTGATTTTTTGTTAATAAAAGCGCAATATTCAATTAATTGTTAAATAATGATAAATAATTAATAAATTGTTATAATCTCAAATGATAATAAATTATTTGCATATATTACTACGAATCTAAGAAGAATAAGTTGTAATCTACATAATATATAACTTCTACATATGATATCAATATATAATTATAATAATTATCTTCTATAAGTAGATGAAAAGATAGGTATGTTTGTTGATCTGTTGCTTTTAAATGGGTGTTTCACATAAATCACATAAGAAATATTTCTTATGTGAATGAAGTTTGTCATCTTTATTTTGATAAGCAGTAGATAAGGATATTTTTGATGAAAGACTGTTATTTGAAAGATCCAATTTTTATGCGCTGAAGTTAATATTATATTATACATTCTCACGATAATATTTATTATTTTCAAGTTAGTAGCATAATTATTTATTTAGCGTTTTTTGGTCTACAAATGATTGGGGGAAATTAAATTTTTGTGAACAGAACACTTCATTTTACATTGATCTCGTAACATTAGAATTTAAATTTAATACTCTTATATTCCTATCTTAGGTTATTAAGATAATTTTAGAAAATTCTGCACAGGACGTTTAATATACTTTCTGGAAAAAAGTGGAAAAAATTGAGTTACAAAATACCTTTAGTTAAGATAACAATATCAGTAATTAATTTTCCCATCAGAAATTATGAAAAATTTCAAATATTTTGCAGTGTGTATTTAATTAGGGAGAATTTTAACTTATTTAATGCTTAATGTATGGTAATTTAAATACCAAGATTTGCTTGAAAGATTAGAAGAGATGTACAACTGTGAACGAACCCGAAAATTTAAGTAAATACAATAACAGAGTTAACAATGCTTAAAATTTAAGTATCATCAACGAAATTTTCTTTTTTTTTCTCTTTTCTATCAGGTTTATAATTTAGATATACATATGGAAATTTTATTAAATTATTGCAATATGTTTTTTGAATTATTCATTCTCAGACGGTATTTGTATATGAACAAAAGCGCTCATTATGTATGAACTTATGAGTTAATCTATGGTAATAAGTTCAATATAACAACCATTGTCTCAAAAAAATATTTTAAGTGTATATGACTCAGGCACAGATTAGATAATCAAAGTTTTGGGAAGAGCTTAACATTTATTTTAAGATCAATCTTGAAATTGATAATATCTTCTTTGACATAAGCACTAGTTACTTAAATAATAAGGATGATTTGTTCCCTTGAATTCTATCTTTTTACTGACTAAGCATTAAGTATTAATTAACTTTGTAATGTTTTTAGAATCAAAGTTATTTCAAAAATTAAAAATATGTTACATTTTTCCTGGATTTTCTTATTTTGTATTAATTCGAGTGACTGAATTTTTATAATAACAATGATTATAACAAACTAGCTGATTTAACTTAACGCTTTTTATGGATTTAATTTAAGTGGATGACATCTGCATAGCTTTAAAAAATCCTTTTTTTTAATTTTAAAAACTAATGTTTAAAAATTTATGTAACTTTCTTATAATAACGTCTGTACTTTAAAATTAGATATAATGAGTGGTACATTTAAAAACAAATCAAACAAAACATTGAAAGTTTAAAACTGTTTTTTGTTGCGAAAATATTACATATTGATCTCAAAACTGGAGTAGTCTGAGTTCAAATGTATTTTTTGTCTGAAATGCATCAAGAAATGCAAAAGCATATTCTATAATTCGAAAAATCAATACTTTGGAAATGCAAAACGATAATAAATAAAAAATATTACTGTTTTTTAATAGAATTACAATGCAAGTATATAAAAAAGAAATCTGATGTTATACATGCTATAGAACCATACAAATCAAATGCATACATGTAAATTTTAAGTGGAAGAAAGGAATCAAACATTTCTTTCTTGAAATGAGAAGAATTCCAGACCATCAATGTTACCGGAAACATTGTAGGACAAGGAATTTTCCTAGGATTTTAAATGAGCATTAATTATCTTATTAATTAAATCAACGAAGATCTAATAAAAATATAGAAATAAAACAGCTTTTGTTTTAAATTAACAAGAAACTAATATTCTAATATAAGTTTCACTGAATGACATGACGTCATTTTTAATTCGACCCAGGAAACGGAGGAAAAATTGACGATTGTATTTATATAGATTAATGTGTGTTTGAGATTATATGAATTTAATAATTTTTTCTAAGAATAAATTTTAGTATGGTAAATAAGATATTTGAAAAACATTTAGAAGAAAGAATATTTGATGTGTAGACGGAAAAGATGTCTTTATGTATATATGATCAAACATATAGTATGAATAAATTTTACGAAATTCGGCCTGAAATAAATATTACAGTATAGTATTCTGCTGTATAGAATTTTAACGTATAAATATAAATACACTTTCAGTATAGCTACGAGTTGTTTGAATGCCAATATATTCTTGTAGTTGAAAGTACACAATTTAAACAACATTAAATTGTATCCAGCTTTTAAAACAATAATAATCAACAGGATTTACATTATTTAATTTATTTAAACCTTAATACAGCAATGTATAATTTAATTTTTAATGTTATTTGAACGAAAAGAGTTTAAAATATTTCTGCAAATACATTAACTATAGTTTTTTTATGCCAATAATTTTTTTGTATTCAAAAATCAATTTAATTGAAAGTTCTTTCATTTATAGAAAAATCTAGCCAGAGATAGGAAATATGGTTTCAGGTCAATCCTTAATTTTTTCCAGTCCTTATATCCAACCCAATTAATCAATCTTTTGATTTTTTTCCATCACTTATTTCCAATCCCTTTAATCAGTCTTTTGATTTGTAGCCTCAATAACTATATTATTAAATAAAGTAAATGGTAAAATATCATATAATTACAATTTTTAAAAACGTGGTATTTTCAGATCTTAAGGAATCTAATATTTAGATACATTATTTGAAATGGCGTTAAAACAATTTTTTCAAAATTTCCTTTTATATGTAACTAGACTTGAAATGAGATGTTGCGTCTATTATGTCATAGAAATAAATTTAAATGGTGAAATGGCTTCTTATTCACCATTGGAGGAGTTACGTCTTATACATGTTTGCATTTAATTATATAAAATAGGATTTTATATTCTAAGCATATAAAAGTTAATGTACATGTAATATATGTATTTTTTGTATTTTTCATCCAAATAAAACCTTAATTACAGGCACCCATAACAGCGAATTTTAATGATAGTTATAAATTTAAAATATTGTTAATGAAAAATATTTCTGACATGTTTGCAGTAATAAGATATTCAAATAACTATTAATTATAATCTGACGTTTGTAAAATTTTTCCAGATCCTCCAGCGTTATTGATACACATTTTATATAAACCCATTCTAATTAATTACAAGTTTTATTAGGTAAACTATTTTTATGTAAGATTTAATCTTCGCGAATAATTATGATGGTAATTATACTTATCGGAAAAATCTTTTAATTCACTCACTACAATCTAAGCTTTTAATGAAAAGAAAATACCTGATCACAGTATTAATTTTTTAATTTAATAAATGCACACATACATATTTTATAAATTCACCTTACTTTCCTTAGTTCTCTTTGAAGGTTTACTAAAGCAAAAGAAGTATTTTAACATGACTCTAATTATCTTCTCACTCAGTGATTGTAAAGGATGTGATCTGGTTGAATTCTTAACTAATTTTTCGTTACATTTTGTTTTTTTTTAAAACTTAGAAAGAAACGCTTAAATACTTTTTTCTGATACCCAGGCGCACTTTGGACTTTTTACTATACAGCTCCTTAAATGGCGAAGTGATGGTATCTCATATAGTGAGGCACCTATTGAGTGTCCAATCTTCACCTCGGATGTGAAGTAATAAAGAAAGACAAACACACAAAAAGAGAGAAAAACATGACGCCCAAATCATGATTCAAATTTAGGACCTACTGCTTCGAAGTTAGGTACGCTAGCCTCTCTGCTGTCGGTCGGCAAATATAAATACTAAAGCAAAAATAATTTCTAAAAAACTCATTTCCCTTATACCGAAATTTGATTTTATTTTGAACAAGAGACACAAAATGTAGCGTATTACTTTATCAAGAAGTTTTGATGTTTTCTTAAATTATTTAGCTTTGCATTCCATGATGGTGATGATGTTGTCGTGTCCATATTGTACTTGCAAAAATCTTAAATGTTCATGAAACTGTAGAAGGTGACCTCTACAATTTTATCTGTTACAAAGGAGCTTTATAGGTTCCTCTAAGTTGATGTTAAGAAGCTTGGCCAGCAATGTTGTATAGCTGAAGATGTGTTGTGGAGAGAGTTAGGCGTTATTCAGACAGTAAAGACAAAGCCAGGTGTAGCTCCTTTGTCCATCTGTAGAAATTCTCCTGACTTCCAAGTTATGTTTACAGTTGAACTAGTCAGTCTTAGATTTGCATTCCATAATCTTTATAATTACATGGAATTGACGTAAGTTTTTACTAAAATATATTTGATACAAACGTATCTTATTTTAAGCTGAAAAGATAATTTTATACTAATTTTAGGATATTTAAAATATATTTTTCTTAAAAAACAATTGTAAATATTTAATTAAAACTTATGTATGAGTTATTTAATTATGTAAAATGTTGCAATGCTAATTTCTTAAAATGTAAAATGGGTTCCGTTTTGACTAAAAATAAAAACCAATTTTAATACTTATTTTATAAATCATTTCCTTCAGTTATTTTTTAAAATTATACATTTAAAATGAATTTAAATTTGACAATAAGCTTAAATAAATTAACTAGAAAAGACAAATAACGAGATATTTAAGTTTTTTTCAGAACTGTCTGAATTGTAGCGTAAAATTAATCTTCAAAATCCAAATTTATTTGTTTATTGTTTTTTTTCTTTTTTTCTTTTTTTTTTTTTTTTTTTTTTTACTACTGAAGTACTTTCTTTGCTCACTAAGTAGCATTAATATTTTTGTTTTTTGAAAACTACAACAAAATAAGACATTTTGTACATAATAAGACATTTTATCCTGTTAATTTCCCATTTAAAGCTACTTAAGATTTTAATTCATGTCTAAGATTAGTAAGATTTAAATAAACATTGTTTCTAAAGTCAAAATAAATTTTAAAAAATTAATTTGTCAAGTTCTTGTCTTCATTTGTTGCTTTCTTAATAGAAGTTTAAGGATTCATTTCCATGCCATTAAATTTTATATATTAATCGGAATGAAAATAACTTTTATTTAATTTAAAGATAAAAAAATATAAATGAGAAAATTCAAATATATAAGTTTAAAACAATATTGCAAACATGCATAAGAAATGTATTTACATCTCTCATTCACTTATAAAAATTTAAATCTCTCATCTAGTCTTCAAAATTTAATGATTAAATCAGATTTCCTAAAAATATTTTTAAATCTTTTATAACAAGTATTTATTTTTTCTTTATTAGGAATCAACCAAAACTATATAAAAATAATCTCTGAATATTTTTAAGTCATATATATCTACATTTTTCGTCAGATCAACAAATTTATTTTTACAAAAATTTATTTCATAAATATATGTTTTTCATTTTACATGTATTAAATTTTAGTTTACATTAAATTTCTCTAATATATATAGTAATTAACTTAGATATTAAAAACATACTCTCAATTTCGTAAACAAAAATTTCTTAAAATATTAAATAACATCGATTGTTAAATTATTTATTAAATTTATATTTAAAGAAAGAAAAGAAATGATTTAACAATTATTGGTATTAAAATGAATATGACGAAAGCTAGTATAAAAACTTTGCAAAATTTAGTGAGCAGAGGTTATTTCTTATATAGAAATTATTGTGAAATTAAAACACATCAACTGAATCATTAATTCAAAGTTAGATAACTTTAAAAATTATTTTCATGAAAAACTAAAAAAAGATGATAATTTAATCTTCTTCAGAAAAATCATAAGTATATCTTACATATAAAATTTAAAATTATTTTTTCCTCCCTAAGTGAAATCTTCAGTGATGGAATTAATTTGAAGTTATAATTACAAAAACGTTTGAATAAAATGCACGCTTCTATTTAGCATGATTTATATACATACCTTATGTGTGTCAATTCTTAAAATTCTTCAGGTAAAATTTGTTCTAAAAATAAAGACATCTTGATATTTTTGACATTCGTACACAGAAAGGGAAACATTTCACTTACTCTGAGTGTTTCTTTATTTATGACAAACAATCAAATCTCGTATTTCATACTTACTGTTCTTATTGCAACACAAATCCTTAATCTTGGTTTTTCCTTCAGAACTTTTTCCTGTACACCGTTGATTTTGCGCTGGAAAGAATTTAAAGCTTATATTATATACAATTTTATTTTTTTTATTCGTCGTATTTACTTTCATCTATATTATCTTATTATATTTACTAATCATTTTTCAATGGCAAAAGTAATAGAATCATAGAAAACATTTTCCAAATCTTTATTATTTAGAAAGTTTATCTAAATTAAATATAAAAAAAATCTATAAAAATAGAGCTAGAAAGTCTTTATTAAATTTGCTTGAATTATGAATATAAAGTTGTGACAAAAGCTAAATAAATTGCCTGAATTTATAGATATTTAAGTACGCAAGATCATCATCAGCATGAGTGAGTTATTAATAAAAAGACAATTTAAATATTAATCTATTTACAGAGCAGAAATACTCAATTAAATATAACATCATTTACAAATACTTTGATTATTCATGGAAATCATTAACACCGAATTTCAATTTCTCTCTTTCTGTCTCAGGCAACTGAATCAAATACAACTAATAAATATAATTTCGTTAATATAATTTATTGTGATTTAATTCAGTTAAAAAAAACCACGAATACTTTTAAAGTATCCTGTTTCACTGAATTAGATAAAAATATACTTTACTTTAACTGCAAGTAACTCTAAAAGTAATGTATTTTTTATTTGATAAATTTGTGCAAAATAATTATTTTCGTATTGGCATAATTATTCTATTCCATTTTCTATAAGTAACGACAACTAAAGATAAAAATTTTTGCTTTAAATTATTCATATGAAATGCGGCACGATTTATTCAGAGGGAATTTTTCAAGCAATAAAATTTTACATAAGTTGCATGTTTTTTACTTAACTGTATTATTTTTATCAACAAAATAACAGAAACGAAAAAAGACTCTTCTTATGTACTAATGTAAAATTTCTTTAAATTTAAAGCATATAAAGTGATATAATAATTTTATATATATATCATTGCAGAATATTATTACAAAAATTGAAGCCCATAAAGTAAAGTGTATAAAATGAACTCATATAAATGACTTTTATAACATATTTCTCTAACTCAATTTGAGATATCTTAAAGAAGTGAGCGAATAATTATACTTGGTGTATAGCATAGTTTTCCACAAGGTAATTTTAATTACAAGATTACCCAACTAGACATAGACAAATCATGCAACATATTTAGATTAAAAACAAGCATGCATTTTGATGCGTTTTAAGAAGAAAGTGAAGAAAAAACTTCCATATCAATTTGACTATAATTTACAAGTAAAATATTTATTGCATTTGACAAGGATAAAAGACATCATGGTATAAATATCACATAATCCGTTTAACGTGTTTTATTGCTTCACTGCTTCTATCATAACCGTCACACTTAAAATCCTTAGAATGAACGTAGATCTGAGAATTTCCGTTCAGCATTCCTACTGATTTCTAATAATCTTTATTTTTATAAAAATAAAAGCATAACAATAAACTTGAAAACTACCTGCTAATACAGTTAAGTCTGAAATATTATAGCAATTATTTTTCAGGTTCATTATTATAAATTTAAATTATAGCATTCAAAAAATATCTTGTTAACTTGTTGGTTATCTCATTCATTTGAATTCTCGAGTTCATTCGAATTTGATTCTAAATAGCAATATTAAAAGTTTTATTTATAAGTAATGTTTTTTTAAATTTCCTTTACACATTTCTATTATTAGGTAACAGTAATCATTCACGATGATTTAGAATTTTTCATATATAAAATTTAAAATAAAAATATTTTCTTGCGAATTACATTTATTGCATGCCTGTATCTTGAGTATATTTGACTCGAGGATACGCAATCCATTATAAATGTGACATTTAAAAAATACTCATATCAAATACTGAATTAAATTTAGCGAATATTTTTCACAGTTTTATCACACTGAAGTTCAATTTAATAAACTAGACAAAAGTTAAGATCAAAATTTTAGATTTATAATTTTTGCTTTAGTGATTTTCTGAAGCTTTTCTGATATTTTTATGCTATATCATAAAAATAGTAATTTAGAATTTTGGTATTGGTTTCATTCTATTATATATCATTTTTATAAGCTACATTACATTTTTTCGTTATTGTTTAAAATACTCATTATATCAAACAACAATTAACCAAGTATGTTCTTATTATAATAACACACAGACAAGAAATTTTAAATGTGTTCATTACGAATGTTTCATATTATCGCACATCAATCAAAATAGATGTAACATTTTTAATTTAAAATTGGTCATCAATTAATAAAGAATTATGAAATCAAATAATTAGCATTTAATTTCAATATTTTTTAATCTAACTTTACTATCGGGATAAAGCACTTAAAAAACATCAATAGAAATTAAGTTCGATGTAAATTATTAAATGCATGCTACATATAAAGAAAACACTCGCACATTTTATCAAAAACAGCTTGAAATTATAAATATTCAGTGCTTATATAAGAGAACGGTACTTTATAGTATTTAAATAAAAATAATTATCCCTTTCCAATAATCTACTTAATGAATTACTGACCTCGCTGATCTTCTTGCAAATTACAATTATGCTATTAATTAATTAAAAATCTACATGATAATTTATATTTTTCATCCAACAAAGTTAAATTTATTTTTAAATAAAAAATCACTGAGTCAAAGTATTATTAATCAATTTCTGCACTTTTGGAAAAAATATAAGTTTCGATGTAGAGAAAGTTACTTTTTATGTATCTGAATTTTAAAATGTCAAAACAAATTTTTCCTGTAAAATTTATAAAGAATAACAACTCGCTATGTGATCTTTTTTTTAAAATAACAACTCGCTATGATCTTACATAAAACATGTTAAATATAATCCATTTATATGTTAGCCATCTCTTTTTCTTCAATATTTCTATCTTTATGAGACAAATTATTTAATCATTTATTTTCAGCTTTTTTTCAGTATTTTTTGTGTTTAGCTTTGTGGCTTGTAATAACTCATGCCTAAATTTCCGTATATTAAAAGTAGAGATTAAATGTTAAAAAATAAATTTACATTCAAATGTTTTCTCAAAATTTTAAAAGAAATTTTCATATTGATTTATAATATTTGTGTATAAGTGTTAAACGTTTACATTAAATTTACTTCAAAATAACACAAATGTTACTAAATTGACAAAAAGTTAAGTAAAGAAGATAAAACATTTTATTCCAACTACTAAACATTCAGTATTTTATAAAAAATTAGGTAATTTATAATAAAGTGGATATTATGAGTTGCGCGTTTTGCAGTTTAAAAAAATGATTTTTCTTGTATAATGAACAAGAAATTACTACAGATAAATAATTTTTCGAATATTTTTAACGCTAATTTACGTATATATATAATAGTTTCAAGTAATTTTTACATTATAATTGTTACAATAAATGATTCAAAATTGTTTCCCAATTAAAAATAAATCACAACAACTCTACAAATAATAAAACATTTTTGAATTTTTAACTTAAAATTTTATCATTTTTTTCTCATTTTCCTAATAAAAAAAATTTTTATGATTTAAAAAAATGCATATAAACAGCGAATTTTTTTAAGTAAAAGTTTTCGATTTCTTTCATTATTTCCTCAATTATTTTTCTGCCCTACTCTATTGCCGAAAATAGAACCAAAGTAATTACTTCGCAAAATGCTTGGAATTCTATGTCTTTTCATTTGACATCAAACATATTTTTTATTTTCATTTCGAGTATTCCCTAGATACAGAATATTTTGAAACATTCCTCTGGACACTTCTTATATATATATATATATATATATATATATATATATATATATATATATATATATATATATATATATATATATATATATATATATATATATATATATATATATATATATATATATATATATAATATATATATATACATAGATATAGATATAGATATAGATATCACTGTTTTTAAGTTTATACTTCAACACCTTCCTAGAAAAATAAAAGAAAAAGAAAATAAAAACTGTGATTTTCCATTAGGGAAAAAAGAATTAATATTATAAATATGAAATAGTATACTAATTTAAATTAAGAGGCTTAATTATCTATATCTGAAAAATGTAATAAATGTTGTTTTATCAATTCAAATTAATATGTTTTGTCCTAATATAATTCAGGATCTTAATATCTATAAAACACGTACATGCTATGTAGTTGGAGAAAACTACTGCTGCTGAATCAAAATTTAATGCTTTAAAAAACAAATAAATTTAGTTCATTTCTAGAAAAATGGTTAAACATTTCTGGCCATATTTCTCTACAATATCAAAAACTGCATAAAAAAAATTCAATGATATACCATGCAGCAAATCTAATTAATTACCACAAACGCAACAATTTAAAACATTTATATGTGAAAACTATATAACTGAAAAATTTATTAAAATGTCGACGCTAATTTTCCTGTTTCAATGGAAATTCGTTTCAAAGCATATTAAAAAAATTCTTTATTTCTTTCCCCTAGAATACTCGAAAAAATTTAAAAAAACAAATATTAAGTTGTAAAAGAAGTATAATATATGTATATATATGCACAATACACGCGTTCGGTGATGTGAGAAGAGTTAGAGAATGCTATTATACCATTTAAATTAATTATGTGTTGTTATAAGTAACTTTTTAAAACTTAACAGTATCTTTAATTAGGGATTCATTTAATTTAAAAACCTAGAAAAAAATAAACCGAAATAAAATATTTAATATTTTTCAATTATGTTAGAGCTGCATCTAATCTAATAATTTTATAGTTTTTCTTTTATTTTCTCATAGTTGACACAAAAGTTTAGTAGTTAAATAAAATACCCATTTTAAATTTATAAATATACACCAAATGAAAAGATTAAAACCAAAGGTATGTGACACACGTTATTTGTTTTAATATAAAATAATTTAAATTTGTAATGAACAATTATCTTTCCTAAATATTCTCAACATTATTTTTAAATAATATATTATTTAGTTCGTATATGCAGTTTAAAGTTTTTCATCAATTATTCTTCATACTAAGTGAAGGAAAATTAAGAAATTTATTACTTAGAATTGAACATTACAACAAGTGTCTTTCAAAAGTAAACATACTTTTAATAATACAAAACATAAATGAGAAATTTCAAATCTTTATTTAAAATTACAAAAATCATATATCAAAAAATATAATTAACTGATAAACAAGGAAACAATAATTTAAATTAAATATAAATTCAATATTTTCAAATGTGTTTTTGATATAATTAGTAGTATTGAATCTAACTCCATTATCTTTAAAGTAAATCTAAAATAAGTAGGTTACATTCTTTTTTTTAGAAATGGGGGAATTTAATTTGTTTTCTTTTAGGAAAAAACATGCTTTGCTATATTTATTATATTTTGCAAAAGAATAATTTAGTAAAATCACATTCTTCACCCATTTGTTCCAATCAAGAATTTTAGTCCTTTAACATATTTTAAATTAGTTACATTCTTATTTATTTTTTAAAACAACAATCTCTTATTTTATAATAAATGATACGTTTATTTTATTAAATACGCACATTGTTTGATAAGCAATGATTAGTTTTCACTAATTTATTATGTATTAATCATGCAATGAAACTGAAGTATGATGAATCTAAAATTTGCAATAAAGTATCTAAAATGATTGTCCATTATTCTCCTTTTTTAAATAAGAAAACTTAAAATATTATTCTTCATAAAATACTTTATAGAAAATATTTATGAAAGAAATATAATTCTTTCCTGATTTGAAAATATCAATATTATGCTGGGATAAAGTCTTAGAGTCCTTTTCTAAAAATTTATAAAAAACGAGTATTAAAAATTGGTATCCAGAAATTTTTTTTATGTTGTGTATAAGTTTCGAGCAAAGAATTTAAATTCAATAGTTCGCATTTTTCTTCATTTTTAGGGATACATTTGACTATCATCTACATATTTTATATGAGAAGCATAACACACAAGTTTAAATTTATTGTTACGAATTTAAAAATTTAAATTTATCTAAACTTTAAAGAATTTAATTTTATTTTTCTGTAATAGGTAATAAATCAAAAAATATCAGTGCTTTTAAATATATTTGGAATTACGACTTGAAAACAAAAACAATATCTTTTAACTGTCAACACAAGTGTAAATCAGTTCCGAGTTTCGATTCAGAGATAAAATTAATTTTGGAGAAATATTTTAATTAAAAAATTAAGTAATTTTGTATATTAATTTTTCAATTGGTTAAATTTTTTAAAATAAAAATAGCATTCTTTCTCTTATTATCGCTGAAATTTATAAAAATATTTGATGAAAATTATTATTCAATTGGACATTATTAAATTAATATCAGGGAATATTATTTAACATATACTTCACTAAAAATATTATTAGTAAAAAATATAAAGAAGAAGCGTTATTAAAATGTAAACATAAAATGCTTAAACTCTATTTTTTTCCACACATTTGATAAAAAAAGTATTACATGTATTAAAGTATCGAAAGATTATGAAATATGCAACAAATATGTAGCATAAACATTAAACAGAAAATTCAAATTTATGTATAATAAATATAAATAATTTTGTTGTTTAGTGATTCAAATGTAGATTTCTTTAAAAGCTTACAATGCACAGTGTATTTCAATAATATGCTCTTATATTACTTTTATCTGATATATGAAATTTTTATTTTACGCATTTTTCCTATAATTGTATTAAGCTTAAGTAATTCCTAAAAATCACTGTTTTTAAAAATAATATTTTTCATTACATTTATCAGTTTTAAAAATAATTTAATTTGATTCAGGATAACAATATATTAATTTATAAGCCATCAAACCTCTGTCTAGCAGTGTGACATATTTGATGATCATTGTAGTTTAAGTTATATTTGCCAATTAAATTCCATAAATTATTATTTCAAAATATATTAATTTCAAATCATTAATGAATGGATATCATAACTTTGTACATTCATTTCATAAAATATAAGCATAAGGTTCTTAGAATATTGGTTCTTTGTTATACCGAAAAGTTACCTTGAATTTTTGGAAAAATCTGTAACATTTTACTGCCATTTAAAAAATAATTTGATTTTGTATGCTTTGCTCTCAAACCCATAATATATAAACCAAACCAAATTCTTTCCTTGAAGGTGAAAATTATCATGAAATTCTAACTAGGCAATTAAAAAGTAATCTAAGCAAAAATCTAGTTTTAAAATTCTAAAAATGACTTGTTGCGCTGATGAGTTAAAACATTTTCCAAAATTGATGAATTAATTTTCTTTCAAAATTTAGTGAATTTAATAAAATCACTTATATATATATACTTTTTAAACTTAAAAATATATAGAATCAAATTCACAAAAAATAAATTAATTTAGTTTATTGAATGTTATTAAGCACTATAGAAGAAAGGAAACTAGTTTAGATTTTTCATAAATTTGATAATGATGTATTTATGATTTTATTACACATTGCTTGTGACACGATGATTTTATTACACATTGTTTTTGACACACTGATTTTACTACACATTGCTTGTTAAAACTTTTAGATGAACGTATAATTCATTAAAATGTGACTAAAAAAATAAAAAGTTGTGAAATCCAATTTACAAGATGTTTACTTGTTACAAACAATAAATTTTAACTATACGCAAATTGCTTAGATTTATTTCACAAATTTTCAATATTTCCTTTAGGATTCTTAAGATATTTTAATATAACGCGAAACAACGCTTTATCTCAATTTTACGTGTGATAAAACATAATTAAGTAACTCTTCTGTTAAATTATCTATGTTAATGTATTTTTATGTTAAAATTTAGTAATTCGATTGTTCTCTATTTTTCTATAATCCACACACACACACAAACATATATATATATATATATATATATATATATATATATATATATATATATAGATAGATAGATAGATAGATAGATAGATAGATAGATAGATAGATAGATAGATAGATAGATATAGAACAACAAGTAGTTACACTTTAGCATGGGATTTGCCCTCTAATTAGCGAAATAGTGGCTTCATATCGTCTCTCTATACTCATCACCATATCGTCCAGCAATTTTTGTGGTAAGAGTATCCATTATTCAATCAGAATCTGTTTCAATTGTTGAGCTTTCTCCTAAACTGATGTCCCGCACCATGACGTCTCTCCTAAGCAACCCACACATGTTCTATAGAATTTAGATCAAGCGAGTAGGCAGACCAGTCTGTTCGAGTTATATTTTCCATTTTTAGTAGCTACTAAATATCAGAAGTCGGATCTGGTCATACAATATTATCTATAAAAATGAATTTGGTTCTAATAGCACCACTTACACCAACACATGAATAAAAATCACTTTTTTATAATAGCACAATGAACAACCAACAATACATGGGAAATAATCACCTACTTAAGATTTTCTGTAACAGAATCTCTATCAATGTGATTATTATTCTAATAGATATCAAAGTGTTCTTTTCAAAATATTAGTCGCTGGTTAAACTTTTTATCGTTTTTTTTCATATATACATATACCTATCTATATTTACAGATAGATAGATAAATTAAAAATTCAGTGTTGCATAATTGATTAATTAGCAATCGAAAATAATTCCGTAATATTTTTAAAAGAATAAAAAGGAATAAATAAAATAAATAGAGCAACCTCAATAAAGAAAAAATTTTAAGAAGTTAGAAAATATTTTTAACAAAACAAGACTTATTTAGAAAAAAACTAAAGAAATAAAAATGTAATAAGAAAATTAAAATTGAAAACAAAGAAAAGGCAAAATCAAAAAACAAAACAATGATAAAATATTTATAAATAAATTGAATTGAAATTCCACCTCCTTTCTCATTACGCGAATAAGATACAACGAAAAGTGTTTTGAATTCGTTAGTGTAGCTTTCCAAAGGAAACACAATATGCAAATGAACTGTCCTCGTGATTTATAAAGCTGATTGAAAAATATTCGATTATTTGTTTTTTAAGAAACCACTGCCTCATACACACACTTGCATGAAAATAATATCTAAAAATATAATTTCTATTTCTAAAATACCTCACTTTGAAAGATTTTTAATTTTAAATATATATTCATTTGTATATTAAATTCAATTTTCAAATAAATGAAAAATAAATTTTGTTTTCTGATTTGATTGCAATAAGTTTTTTATGATTTTTGAAAGGTATCTAAAACATTTATTATTAATACGTTACATTAGTCATTTGCAATTTTTAATATGCATTTTTATGCTTTAATCAATGATAAAATGTTAAAATTAAGTCTTCCGTTCTTTTGTTGTTAGATAATAAGAAAGATATGATTTTATCTATAAATTGTTAATAAAAGTAATTAAAAAATGAATTATGTTACTGATAGTTAAAGTCAAGTAAATTATGTGTTTATTTGCTATTATTAACTTTAAATATATATATATATATATATATATGATTATTTTAAAATTCAATCCCAATAGACATTAAACTTTAGAATAGTAAATTTTAAAGTGCAGATTTATTTATCTGTCATTTTATGCAATTTAATATAAATAGAATATAAATCATATGATTAAATACACTTTAAAAATATTAGCTATCGTAAAATTATCCCTCGTCAAAAATCTGTTTTATTTACAGTGAATATTCCATTCTTTATAAACATAATTTTTTGGACTATTTACCAAATCCATATGTCATTTAAGTAACTTATTTCTTTTACAAAAAAGCTCGTATTATAAATGTGAAATACTATAATATTTCTCAGAATCAAAATTTGGTTAAGAATACATGCATACAAGAAACATAATGCTTCCTCTCAAAAAGTATTCGTTCTGTCTGAAGAGTTCTGCAAGTTTGCCCTATTCATATTTACGAGACGTTACAAAAATGAATGTTTCTTGGAGAAAAATGGCTCTAAATATTACAGTAAGACACGTTTCTTATGCTTGTAATACCAAATAAAAATGTAGTTTGTTCCTTATTTTATGTGTGGTCAGTATATTTTGAAATGCCCAAAAAATAAAATATATATTTCGTATAATATATATTCTGCCATTAGTACTTTTGACCGAATTCAGCTTTTACATGTCATCTTTTAGAATAAAAGTTTAATGTTTTGAAAAATGTTCAATATTTTATCAAGAAAAATAATAAAGTTCAGAAGAAGAGGCATACAAATTTGCTGTTTGTTTTTACATTACACCTTTCTATAAATTTGGTATTTTTACTGAACTTCAACAAATGTATTATTCAAAAAATTAATCAATAGATATTTTTAAAATTGATTATCAATGATGTTTAATAATTAGAGGCTTTTATTTTTTTATTTATTCCGAATTTTTATTAAGGAATAATCCAAGGTAATTTCAAACACAATGCATATTTTAGACATAATTATTATATTATTTTTTCTACACATAAGTAATTGCTAAAAATGATACTTTATGTACCAAACATAACATAAATAGTGATAAAATACATTTCGCATTTATATAACATTAATTCCATAAATGTAAATAATGAAGGAAAACTATAAATAAATTAAAACATTAAATGCTGACTTACATTTTTTTAAAAATGCATAACTTTTAAATTAGTAATTATGTAAAATATCATTTTCGCATATCGTACGAAAACATAGTTTGATAGAAATTGAAATTAATAAGGATATGCTTTACAAGAATAAAAACATTAGTTGAAATGAACATGTTCTCCAGAAAGAGACATTTCAAAATACATATGAAACCATAAATATAAATGATATGTACCATTTCTGAATCCGTAATGTAATTTCTTAAAAAGTGCTTTGCAAACATATTTCTGATCATAATTATGAGTGAGAAATATAATTCTTTGCAGTTAAAAAAGTCATATTTGATTCCTTATCAGTTCTGTGTTATCTTTTTAAATTCTACGCTAATGTTTACGAAATTCTAATTTACGAGTACTTACGATTTTCATACTAGTGGCTGGTGCCTTACATGGTCTCACAGGTGTAATAATTATTTTAAACCCTGCTCACGAACTAAAATTTTGAAAAATCCCTTTCTTGGTGTATTCATTTTTAAGCCTATTTCGTTTAGGTTGAACTTTCTCTTTTCATTTAAATTTTTTTCATTATTTTGATTTATGGTTGAGAAACTTGTATCATCAATGCCATTACACAGTCATAAGCACATTTCGAATCCCTTATAATTAATTGCAATGGTGATGTATAGATCCGAGATTTTTATGTAATTCAAGGGCACAAAATTCTACTGTATGTATAACTCCCATCTTATAACAATATTTATATACAGGGGAGATCGTGGTTTATATTCCCCTTATGAGGTTGAGGGTCTATGCGCAACGTACTTGTCATTCTATGCTTGAATTGATGTTGCAGGAAAAACAATTCTGAGTCATTTTGACATGAAAGCTGTATTATGTGCCATGACAGAAGAAAGTTAAAAATATTTATCGGATGACTTAAGCAAAAATGAGTTAGTCACCCATGAACTTTGACGAGTAAATCCACGAATGATCCAGCTCGTTTTTATTAGGGATTTAAAAACAATCATATATTTTAGATTGGGAATTCAACTGTTAACTTTTTTAATCTGAACATAGGAAGTATCGAGTGATTAAATACTTGAAAACTCAGTTAATGAGAATTAAAAAATAATTTAAAGCAAAAGGAAATGACGTTAAGCGCTGGTTATCTGCAAAATATGCATAAGTAGTTGAAAACATAAATTTTGCAAAAATACAGCAGTAAAAGTACTTTGCCATATTGAAAAATGGAAAAAATATGCTTTTGATTTACGTAATTAAGAAACAGAAAACATAAGTGATTATTTTGCATAACTTTTCAAGAACAAATTGAAAATAATTATTTTTAAATATGTATTTTATTTTGCATGCGTTTCTTATGCAACACATACTAAATAATTTTTAATAGTATTTTGTATATTAAGAATAAGTAGGGTGGTAAAAGAATTAATTTTACAATCCAACACTTATTTTTCTACTTTACGAACTATTTTAGTCCTTCTTCTAATTAGTAAAACAATTGCCTGCTGTATTAAAAAGTGTATATGAATGTATTTCTTAAAAACGTTGAAAATACTAAAATTTAAGCGAAATTGAATACTAATAAAAATGCTATGAAGAAAAATTCTTCAACATTTACTTTTTCTAAAATTATAAAATCCTTTTTTAATCAGAAGAAATACTTATTTAATCATACGAAATAATTATTTTTTTATACATGGAAACACTATAAGCTCGAATATACATTTTGAAAAATATTCCAACAGTTTTTTTTATCGTCATTAATTATTAGTAGATCTTGCTAACTTCCTTTTTGTCAAACATTTCAGAAAATAGCAGAATAAGATTACGTTTGAACTAACTCTAATGTAGATATGCTTTATAATCAATATATGAATATCAGAATAAAAAATTATTTTGAAGAAGGCAATAAAAATTGATTTATTAGTTCTAAAAACAATCATTCTTACGAAAACCTGCGCGTGTCTTCTTTTCTTTATAATTTAAGAAAGTAAGTTTTATTAAAACATCACATAAGAGTCTACAACTTAAAAATGGGGCTTAGGAACAGAATTTGAATTTAAAAAATACTCTCTAAAAAATGAAAAAAAATGGAAAAGAAACAATGATATTTAAACCTATATTCCCCCCCTCCTCACTCTCTCTTTCTGAAAATCATTTGTATAAAATACTGTATTGGATCATAGAATATGAATCATATAGTTTATAAAATATTTGATAGATAACTAATTATAATGTAATGTTTATGAGAAGACTAAGCTAAAAATGTGAAGCTTCGTAATTAAATTTATAAAAAGAGACTTCATATTGGAAATTTAATATGATAGGTTCCCTATTACTATAACAATTGTTGGAAATTATAATATTTTTTATCTAGCAATAGCAAAAAGAATAAGTGGTGACACTTATTGATTTACGTTTAATGACATTAATGATATGATGGGAGAGTAGAAAAAGCTAAATAATCCGATTATTGCTGATTAAGTTTCTAAATTGGAAAAAAGAAAATCACTTAGAATTTCTGACGTCATAAAAAATTTGGACCGAATATCATTAATGATTTTTCCTTCATATTTTATCTTGAAAGAAAATTATTTTTAACACTGTAGAACCAAAATTAAAAGCAAAAATGCAATCATAAGCCAAAGAGACTTGTACAAACAAAAAGAAAAACTCGTTTTCAAAAGAATTACCTCTGAAAAACAGAAAAACTGATATCAGTGTTGTAATTGTAAAAACGTCGAGAAAGCAAATCAACATGCTGAAAACACGTATTTTTCTTTTTCTTGTACGGAATCACATCACAGTAATTGGATTCCGAGTGTAGCTAATGAATAATTCACACTTCTCCAATCACTTTTAACTAAATCAGATCATAAAATTCTTTTATTGGTCACGTATTAAACATGGAATAATCTGGAGATCAATTTTGTCAATCCTAGGTCATTTCCCTATGGCGAGGATATAACAGACAATAAGTAAAATATTTCAACAATTTTATGTTTAATGAAAAACTAACGGTTTGATATTACGTTTATTACTATTGTATTTTAAAGAGATAGTTATTATGATTATTACATAAATAAAAATTATTGATTAAAACTATTTTATGTTAAGCCTTTCAATTGATTGTAAGTAAAACACGCTAAAATTGTTCTTATACTTGTACTTCACATTAAATTTTCCTTCACATATACGTTAACCTAAGTTCAGGACATTTAAATTTAAACACGTTAAACAGTTACAAAATATTCTGAAATATAAAAGCTAGTCTCACTATGAGTTTTTATTGACTAGAGTCATTAATTAGATTCTAGATATTCATAGAATTTTATTGATGAAATAGCAAAATATTGACTGATTAGAATGCATAAGATCTTATTATTTCATTAGCTTAATTAATTACTGAAATAATAATCTTTTATTAACTAATTTTAATTTAAGTAAATAAAATTATTAACATAAGTCAAAAATTATTATTTAAATAAGACTTCCTGAAATATATATTTTGTTTATTGAATATTTCATACTGATAATATTAATAACTAAAAGATATAGATAATAGTTTCTTTTTTCATGATATATATTATAAAAAAGAGAAATTAATATAGTTACATAACTTGTATAAAATAAACTCCATAAAATTTTTTCATATCTTTTTAAGCCTTTTTGCATGATATCAATCAGCTAATGCAGCTAGTAGAAAGCAGATATTTCCTTCTTTATTACAGTTTTTATTTGTTTATCTAAGAATAGTACCTTATCACAATCCTCCATTTATCAAAGTCAACGGCGGAAAATAGAGCAGGAGTAATTGCGCAGTCAAACAATTGACATTTGCTTTTTCTTTCCTTTCAACATCAAGAATGTCAATATTTAGGACTATATAAATAAATAGTTGACTCAACTATTATTTCATAATTCAATTTTCAAAGGAATCATTATTTGTGGAATATATAAATTACAAATAAGTCAGAAAATTTTATTTGTAACGTATTTATAATTGGCATCTTTCATAACAGTCAAAATTTTATGTTTATCTTACTTAAAATGAAATTAATTTTACTTTAAAGTTTAATTGTTAGAATATTTATTTCACAGAAATCACAAAAGAAGGGTTCATTTTGGAATAAATTCATTAGTACGAACTCAAAAAAATAAAAATTTTATAATTTATTAATGTTATCTTGTAGTTTGTAAAACATTTCATGCTAAGTACTTTATGCTTGTTTTTACAAAAATAATTTGATAATAACTATGAATAAAACAAATATTATTAAGTCACTCGAATGAATATAATTTAATGATCTTGTTAATATAATTTCGAAAAATTGTGATCATTAAATGTGTGATATACAGCTTTTGTAAATTGACTAATTATTAAAACGTATACAAAAACTTAAATTTAATTTTGGCCCATATCACAATTATTCATTTCACAATTTTAAATTTGATAATTTTATAATCACATAGTTTTCAGTATTTAATAATTAAATTTAGTCAGAGCCATGAAATCACTTACTATTTTGTATAAACTACTATTACTTACATATGTATAATTTTTATCAGTATATATTCTCGCTATTAAATAGAAAGTTATAAAATTCTAAGATTAAATTATTATAAAAAAATCATGGCTAAGTTATTTGCTTAGATAATTCAATATTCAATGTAAGTTAAAAAGAATATATTATCTTATACTTGAAAATGTTGAATCATTTGATAAAGTTTTAAATAAATAAGGAAAATATCGAATTCAGTTAAAATATATTTGTTGCCTACACTTGTTAATCAATACATTTTGGTTTGAAATGCAATAGATTTAGGGTACTTAACAAAAAATCCATTCACTTTTTCATTTATTGTCAGCTATTACCGTATAAATTGTATTGAAGTAATAAATATGCATTATCTCTATAAAAAAACGATTTGTCATCTTCTAACAGCTAATATCTAAAGTTATTAATTAATTTTATCTCTAACGTTGAACAACTGGAAAACATTTTGTTAAAAAAATTATGCAGCAACATTAATTCTTCTCAAAAAGATATTTAAGGATAAATATTAGAAGATCAGAATTTGTACAACTATATTGATCTGCAGAAAACTTTTAAGGCTGTTATGACACGTGTGAATTATCAAAAAAATAATATTTTAGTGACAGCTCAGTGATTGCTCTATAATATTTTAAAATACTTTGTAAATCCTTGATAAAAAATTTCTCTTTTTGCAACTTTCTTTCGGTAGCTGTTTAGAAATGGTACACAAATCATCTTCATTGCATGTTTTCATTAATTAATACTTCTACATGTTACGAATCAATTAGTATTAAATTACTTTTCCCATGCAATTTTGTAACTAGCTTTTTCTCATATCTCATTTATTTTTTAAAATAAAATAGCAAACTTTCAAATTTTAGAACAAAACTAGACAGAAGTAGTTTTATTTCATTATGATTAATAATTTTTCTATATTTTCACATTTCTTTATCTTAATTATTGGTATTTTAAAATTAATAGGGAGAGATAGAAGTTCACTACACACTGAAGGCAATTAATTTTAGAAGATACAATTTTGTTCGTGTTTTCTTGGTTATTCTTTTCTTTTATTATCTGCTAGCCTTTATATATTCATTCATAAATGTTATTATGATTCGATGATAATATTATAGAACACTCTCACTTAAACTCTTAACTGTGTGATTTTAATTGATATTGAAGGCATTTAATTTATCTCTAATTATAGCAAGAAATGCTAATCACATTGCTTGAACTCCGAATATTACATAAACAATGAATATTTGGTAAAAATGCATTAATTATATAAATTTCTCAAAGATTATTAAAAACTATTATAAAATAATGATTTAAAAATTTATATACTTCATTTAAATATAGCATATTATTCAGTTGTGCTTAATAGTGGGCTTTTTTAAATCTCGTATTACTAGTCAACTGCTAAAAATTTAAACTAATATTATCAATAAAGATCTAATTATTTTTCCTTTGCCATTAATTAAAGTAACCATAGTTTTGAAACTAGACTATCATTTCAAAATTTAGAGGACATTTAAAATTCTTTTGGATTTGAATTAGAATTCCTTGTTGAGAATAAAAAAGAATGTTCAGCTATTTATTTTTTTCAAATGTAACTTCCACAGCAGTGAAAACAAATAGAATTATCGAATGATTTCGTTCAGTGCTATAGGCTTATCAGCAGTTACATATAAAGTTTTCTCAAAAATTTCAAATTTTTGGAAATTGTGATGTGAAAAAAGTTATTGCGAAACATTCATTTTAAAAACTCCATTTGAAATATTCAAATAAGTAAGTTAACTTACGTTAAGTATTCATGGGTTTTTTTCATCAAAAACCGCAGTTTATCACAAAGGAATTACTTTCTTAAAGACACATTTCTTTGTGGACACCGAAGACAATTAGTTAATAGACTTAAAATAGGTTACGCTTTCCGTAAATCAAATTTTAGGTCATTAAAAGGCATGAACTTTAGTTGATGCATTATTAATAATGAAGTAAAATATTCTTTCTTAATTCATATATAAAATTTATTATAAATTATCCAATTATATTGAGTAACACATTGTTCCTTAAATAATATTTCAAAATATGTTAACCATCATACACATACACATTTAACTCAATATTAGATCAAAAATACTATAAAAAACAGAATATTTTGGGGGATTTTTTATTTCTTATGCTTGTGATTTTATTTATACTTTTGTCAAAACATGATATATATTATGGATATTACTTTAGTGTAAAACATTTATTTCATAATATTATTTTTCTAATTAAATTTTCTTATTTTCATCACTGTTAAAAAAATCTTGTTATTCTTCTCTAAGTTTAGTTCACTTGACTTTATTGATTTATTTAAAAAAGAAGATTAATTTATTTAAAAAGAAAACCTTTATAATCCATGTATTTTTTTGCAATTACTTCCAAAGCTAACTAAAAAAAATTGTTGAAAGTAATTGTTTTCATAAGAACTTGACATTTCCAGTTTCCCGTAATCTGAGTAACATCCCTTTCTCTGCTATGTTTTCTCCGTAACTTTTTCGTACAGCTAAAGAACAATTTTAGACATACGATAAGCAATTCATCAAATATTTCTGGGAAACTTTCTTGGAAAAACAACGTTAATATGTATCGGAAGTCTACAATAAAATTAATATTAGGGAAACTGTCTTCAGAAATATTTAATAAAAATGTACCTTTGAAATATTATAAATTTTTACTCGGGTTTTACAACGCACTTAAAGTTAGGACTATGACAGAAATATAGAGTTTTATATGATATTATTTATCAAGATCAAAATGTAATAAATAAAATATAATATTTTATGAAAAATATTTGCATAACAATGCCATGAGTATGAAATGTAACGAAATACTATTTTTACAAGAGAATAATTTTCTTTAGGGATTAAATTCGGGTTTCACAAGACACATGCATACTCCAAAATCAAACATTTCCACTTTCTGTATCAAAATCGTTAATTTAAAAATATATATATATAAAGTTATATTTATTTCAGAGAGAACTTAAGCATAAACATTAATGAAATGAAGACACAATATCTTGCAAGGAAGAAAAGGATGACATTAGATTGAAATATCTTCCTCATAGCTCTCAATTTCAGCTTTCAATGAAAAGTGCTTTGAAATATTTTTGCTAATGACAATCATTGCAGCCTCCAAAAATGAACCAAAGCTAGTTACAATATCAAGTGAGTGCTTTATTACAAACCAAGTATTTTTTTTTTAAATCAGACAGATCATTCATGAATTTAAGACATTATCTAACTCTTCAGTTCTTTAATAAAATCCCTTCTAAACAACGTATAGAGTACAGTTTTTAACATTTAATGACTGAAATGAAATCATTTTATTTTGCTCCAATAAATTATATTTACGTGACTTTGACTGTTATTAATTAAGTCATAAGCAATATAACTGATCCTCTGGAAAGATTTTAAGAACTACTTAAATGATGTAATACAGTCGAACTTTGAAATACATTTGAGTTAACTTCCTATTGTTTTACGGAGAATATTGAAAATAAATATGCAATACGTCGGATGAAAAATAATACAAGTTCATCAAAACTCTTATCTTTTCATTTAGTTTCTAAACGGTTCTGAAGTCATCCATGAATTACAGCTATATGAAAATTTTATTTTGAATAGAAATCATACTTTTAAACTCTTTAAGAATTATTATAACATTTAGTTTATTTTAAGTAATTCGCATTAAACTCACGGCAAATATTTTTATTTAAGCCCAAATCATGTGAAACAAAAATATGAATACACCTGATCTGTAAAAAAGTAAATTATTTAAAATTTAAATTGATAGTATTAATCAAAATGGGGATAGCAGTTATATATTGGATGTATATCTCACTAACTGACAGAGTCTCCAGATTCAAAAGTGAAGATTTATGTAAACTTCATGACTTAAAACTTTTTGATGCCTCTTGCTACTAAAATCACTACTGATGAAATAGCATTTAACAATTACTTAATGATCATAAGTGAACTAAATTAATATAAACATATTTATTCATTTAATAATTATTCGTTAAATTAACTAATGCACAAAATCTATTTTCTAATGGCCTTAAGCTGATTTTATATCAAAAGTAATCATTTTGGAAAAACATCCCAAATCATAAAACACATAACCTATAAAAACATCGAATTTTTCCATTTCATAATATTTTAATGCCGTATTTCAAGTTTAAACATTTTCAATTTTCCTTTAAAATCACATCATCATGTGTAATATTTCTTTTTTTCCGTTTGCTCTATTCATGTTTTATAAATTTTATATTTATTCAAAAATAATTCATTTTTTGCAAAGTAACCTGTATGATATTCATTGTATTAAGATCATTTAAATCAATCAAAATATTTTAAGAAAGTATAAATTTTTATAATCTTGTTTTTCCATGTTATAGTAAATATTTTTTTATTTATAGTTTTAATAATCATTACCATTTGGCGTTTTTATTCTGTTTATTTCATTTAGATTACCACAATACTGAGTTTAAACTATTCTACTTAAATTTTATATATGGGATATATTTCACGTATAATTCAATGTAAATAAATAATTAAAAAATATAAAGAATGTTTTAAATAAAAACTTTGTACAGTGTGACTTGCAAGTATTGCAAAACTTTACCATAGTATTAAAATAAAAACATATTTTAAAAAAAAGCCTATTTCTTGGATGCGTACATTATTCCACAAAAACAAAATTTTTTTTTAGCCTGAAGTTATATTGGGAAATTTATTAATCGAGGAAACATTTATTTATCAATCTGTATAAACCCAAAAAGTTACATTATCTATTATATACATACTTAAATCGTCTTCTGAATAAACATTTTCTGTATTGTTTTCTATACTATTATCATTCAGGATAGAGAGCTTATATTAATCTTTTTACAAAAAACATTTTATTGAAGAGATGTATAAAATTATACTTTGAAAATAAATAAAATCTGAAAACTTTGAATGTAAGAAAAGATTTATTTATTCTTTTGTTACTCAAAATTACTTCTTTGATATGAAAATTAATTTGAATAAACCCTTATGCACAGATTAAATTTTGCGTATAAGTTTGTTAATATTATAACAATATATATATATATATATATATATATATATATATATATATATATATATATATATATATATATATATATATATATATATATATATATATATATATATATATATATAGCATACTATCTATGACTGGTAAAAATACCTGTTGTTGTTGTTTTTTTTATACAAGAGTTATACATTATTAACACAAACTCGAAATAAATAATATAATATAATGTATAATCCAATGTATAGATCAAATAAGAGCTCAAGTTGCTGTGTAGCTTCACACCATTTCCAATTGAAATCAGTTAAGTGAAGCATCATTCCCTGATAGCAATGAAAGGGAGGGTGACCGCATTCATCTTTATTGGGTTACTGTGGGTTACTGATATTTCATGTCTTGGGAGTGTCCACGTTTGACTCTGATGGCTAAAGTCCTTCCGAGAGTGTAGCGTGGATAGAGAGGAGAGTGACAGATCAGGTGTGACTTCGTCATTTGACCGTGATTCAAAATTAGATTCATTTGGTGATGGGTGCTTAGTAAAAATCTCTCAACCTTAAGGTAAAATCCTAGGCTCGTCTGCACCACTATTTAAGTGTGTATGATCAAACATGATATGCTTACATTCAAACTTAATTTACTTTAATTCCACCATATACTTAAAGCACAACTATTATTCATAAAGCTATCAGAAATACTGAAAAGTAAAAAAGAACCTGTCATTGGGACAACCTAAATTTATTAAACCAAAGAAAGAGCTACTGTATGGACTCTTTCTTAAAATAAACAAAATATTAAAAATTTATCGTAAAAAATAAAACAATCATTTTACAATTCTAAGAAAAAAGTTTGAATTTTGTTTAGTTGCCAAGATTTTGCCTCGGTAACTACAATATAAGCTAGTGAAAATAGTGATTTTTGCATCTGGAAAAGTGGTTCACAATTTTATTAATGGTGCATTTCTTTTACTAGTCATCTTTTAGTGTAACAGATTTGCGTCATCAATATATATGAATAGAAATGATTAATAACCTCTTGGAAGTTTGGTTTTAAGATTACTTTATCCGTCCTGGTAGCTTCTTTTGAAATGCTTGATGATATTATTAGTGGTTTTTCAAGTTTTTCCACTCTTAAAAAGTTGGCTTTGAAAATTTCATTATGCTTTTACTTTATAAAATAAATTAAATTTCATTATACTTTTGCTAAAACATAATACGATTTTAAAAGGAATTTTTTATGAGAAATGTATTTGCTCACATAAAGTGTTATATTATTGTTTTTTACTGCCAAATTTATAAAATCCAATTTTAAAAGCTATTTAGGATTCCATAAATAAATCCTTTTTAACTTTTATTTATTTTCTGAATTGCGTTTTCAAGAGCTATTCTTAGAGGTTTCGTAAGACATTTCTTATAAATTTAGGCAAAATTTTCCATTAAATTGGAGTTAAAAGCAAAAATAACTGTTAGATTTCAATGAAAATTACATTAATTTTAGATTCAAACATTCAAAAGCATAAATAATCATAGACGCCTCAGATTCCTTTGGGCCATATATATTTCTGTAGCTAATTTATTCTAAAATTCATTTTTAAACTGTAATAAACATAATGGTGACATAAACACCCTCATGACATAAGAAAACTGATTTAATCTCATTATTAAATATATCTTAAAATGACTAGTATTTGTAACAATAGGGAATTAGTTATAAAATTATTAGGTTATAAGATTATTTTTATATTATAAATACAGAATGAAATTAATTATTTTATTATAATTAATACTAAATTATAAATACTGAGTAAAAATACTTTTATCTTGATTTATTAAAAATTTACTTTGCTTTTGAATATAAAATAATGGCAATTAGTTCAAAGCACAGTAAATAATTTTTAAAAGTTGTCTTAGGTTTCATTTAAAAAATTCCTAAGACATATGAATATTTTAATAACATACTAAAAAAATGTCTATTTAACCTAAACAGAAAATAATTTTGCAAGAAAAAGTTTTAAACATCAAAATAAATAGAATATTTCAGTTAAAATTACTTCACCAGACTGAATTTTTCATTTCAAATATGCATAAAGCTCATTCACTACAATAATATTAATAATTTTCTATGTTGTATTCAAACGTAATTGAACTGATTATATTTTGCATTTAAATATTATTTAACATACCCTTTGAACATTATATCACGTGTCAACTATATTTATATATACTTAAGAAAAATATGGCAAATTCTTGTGGTCTTTATCAAGGATCAAGAAATTATGTCATCCTTAAGCACTTTGAATTCTTTTCACGAATTCTTATTCAAAGTGACATTAAGATATCAGGGTTCATTGTCTCTTACATTTTCCGTAACATTAAAAATTAAATACGTGCTTTAAAATACTATGTTCAATTTTCCATTTTGCTTTTATTCACAAGATTTTACGAGCGAGAGAGAAAATAGTCGTTAAAGCATGATGTTAACGACTGTCACAATATATATACTTTATTTGCATTAATCTCTTAAGCAAAAATATTTTGTTTCATATTATTCTCGAGAATTTATTTAACCATAAAGTTTCATCTTATAAAGTAGAAATAAAGTTTGAATTCCATTTTATGTATTTGGGGAAAATTTGTTGCTGCTTACTTTATTATAGAACCCAAACGTTTAGATAGTTTAAAGATATTCATACACGTTTCTCGGTTAGGCATCCCAATCTTTATCACTGTATTTCTATTCATTCTGGAAATGTTATATATATAATATATATATATATATATATATATATATATATATATATATATATATATATATATATATATATATATATATATATATATATATATATATATATATATATATATGTATATATATATATATATATACATATATATATATATATGTAGGGTGTGTCATTGGTTTAAAACAAAACACAGTTTTAAAAAAACGGACATACTTTAATTCTACAAATATTGGAGAAACAATGACATTTAAAAGGACAAGGCTATTTTGCTATAGTGCCTACTCGCACTAGTAACAATATCAAACCAAACAATATTCGAAACGATTATAGGCGGAGCACCTACTCACACGTCTGCAGTACACATGGAAGTCTCTCTTTTTTTCCTAAAAACACTTACTCTTTCAGTTGTCTGGAACCATACGCAATGCTCGCTGTCAACTAGCGACATCTATTAACAGTTCTGGATCCTACAGCTAGGCATCCTGACCCACGTTTTCGACCTCGGAAACATAGATTATATTCAATTGACTTCCTCTGAAAATAGAACAAAATAAAAAAATAAATAAATAAATGCGTAGGTAGTACACAATTCTAAACAGGAATAATCCAGATCTTCTTATGGTCGGCAACTGTTGACTTATAACCTGGACCTTCATGATATCCAACTTTCCCAACCTGATAATGACCTGATCTTTACCCCTTTTTCCAATTTTTCGATATGGTCTGAAGAACTTGGGCTTTAACTTTAAACCACTTCCATATTGCGTGCGTTGTATGGCCACTAGTTTATTGATGTTGTACACATGAGCCTTTTTTTCTTTTCTAGTTATAAGTTCTTTTATTTTCTTCTTGAATTTTTAAAATGTCTTTCCTTGCCTCTTCTCGCATATCTTTTCGGTTCTCAATAAATTGTTAGTTTCTTTTTCTTTAAGAATCTCAATGATTTTCATGTCTTCTGGACTTTTAATCTTGATTTCTGCAAGAAGTTCAAAAGGTGAATATTTGGCACTTCTACCTGTAATACTGTTAAGGATCCGTTGCACATCAGCAACATATTTGTTCCACTTGCTAGGATCTTCTATGGACAATTTAGATAAAACTGGTATCAAAGTTCGATTAATCCTTTCCACTTGTCCATTTCCTCTCGGAATTCCGGTAGTTGAAAACACATGCGTAATTTTCTCTTTCTTGCAATACTCTTCGAAGATTTGAGAGGTGAAGTTGGCTCATTTATCAGTTATTAATCTGGATGGATTCCCAAAAATGGATTGAAGAACTTTGAGTTTTTGTAGCACATCCTCAGTTGATATAGATTTTACAGGAAAAAGCCAGACGAATTTAGTGAATGCATCCACAAATGTGACAATATGGTTGTAATTCTTATTAGTTGATAGAAATGGGCCAGTGAAATCGATATGAAGAATACTTAAGAGAGTGTTTTCCTTCGGTATAGGGTTGAGCAGACCTTCGCCTTTTCCATGTTTTCTTTCACACAAAATGCATTCTATACAGTTCATTATGACTTGTTCAATTTTTTTCTAAGGTTAGGAATGTAAAACTCTTGTTTGATAAGATCTTCCATATTAGACGCAGCAAAATGTCCTCTGTTATGAGCCTTTCGAATGACATTAGATCCTAATGCTTCTGGTACTACAAGTAATTCTCAACCACTGTCTTACTTGTATAATACTCTATTTTCCACTACGTAATCTTCCTTCAGCCCTTGTTCGACTAAGGATTTCAGCAACTGGATATGTTCATCGCTGTTTTGTGCAGCTGCAGTTCTGGCAGTCAGTTCTCATTGAGAACGAGCAACCATTAAAACGGCATTTCTACTTAGGGCATCTACATGTCTCATTTGTTTCCCAGATCTATAAACGATTTCCTATTCAAACTCTTCCAAAAGTAATGCCCAACGAGATATACAGTATTTTAGATACTGTATATCTCGTTATACATTTTCGATACATTTTCGATATATACATTTTCGAGATAACAATATTTTAGGAGAGATGTCTTTTTTAAACATTGTCTTTCGGAAAGCGTCACAGTGTGTTACAATTTTGATTTTGATCCCAATAAATAATTTCTGAATTTATTAAGAGCTTCCACTATAGCTAAAACTTTAACCTCGTAACTACATAACTTTTCTTGCTACGGGGTGGTTTTTCTACTCATGTAATGAGTAGGATGAAGTTATCCATCGTCACATTTTTGTTACAAAAAAGCACCAAATTCCAAGCTACTTGCATCCGTGTGCAATTCCAGTGGGGCTCCTTGTCTGAAAATATGCAGAACAGGACTTGTTGTCAAAAGTTCTTTTAATCTATTGAAAGCTTCTTCTTGAGCTTCTCCAAACTTAAATTCTACTCCATTTAGAAGAAGATTACTTAATGAGTTGGCAATTTTAGCATAGTTAATAATAAATTTTCTAAAATATCCAGTAAGACTTAAGAAGCTCTGAATCTGCTTAAGATTTTTGGGCTCTGGAAAATTTTGAACTGCAAATGTCTTTTCAGGCGAAGGGCGAATTGTACCATCCTCAATAATATATCCTAGAAATTTTATTTTTCTTTTAAAAAATTGACATTTTTTAAAATTAATCTCTAACCTATAATCTCTAGCTACTGCCAAAACACGTTTTAATTTTTCTAAACCTTCCTCCTCATTACGCGATGGTATAATATAATCATCCATATAAACTACAACTGTGTTAGCCCTCATTAAGTCTCTAAACACATTGTAAATAAATCTTTAAAATACACTTGATGATTTACACAATTTTTTAAAATCATTAACCTCCCTTGATCTACAATAATAAGCAAAATTTGCGTTAAACCATGAAGAGAACTGTACATGGGAATCCGTAGAAAATTTTTGTGCCTTTTTAAAATTATGTCAGCACTTAGAGGTGTAGGCTGAAATTATTTTAAAAGTAATTCTTTTAATTCATCATAATTAGAAATTTCAGCTTCTGTAGCATAAGCCAAAACATTGTTACATTTATTACCAAATAAATTAATCAATATTTCCGACTTAAATTTAGATGGAACATTTTTCGTTCTATTAGCTTTTTCAAGGGATTGAAAAAACAAATGCAGAGCTTCTGGCCTTTCAGGCACAGATATGGTGTCAGTTTTAACACGTTTTATAGAATTTTCTAGGTTTTCTGAAGCCAATTCAGAATTGCTCTCTGTGTGTGATGTACATTTTCACTATCTCATCGCAGTTTTAAGTTTTGTAGCTCAATTTCTCATTCGATTTGATCTAATTTAATCCTTTCTAACTCGATTTGAGATTGCTCGTCTGATATTTTATTCTTTTGATCTTCTGTGAACAACTTAACTATACCTTTTACAAATTCGGGATCAGTTTTCAAAATATTGGAATTTTCAATAATAGTTTTAATCTCTGTTACTTTAGCTTCCGCTGCAACATTCAAACCTAATTCTTCTGCAATAACTCTTAGCTCTTGTTTCTTTACATTATTAGGTAAATTACTCATTTTTCCTTAAGAAAGGAAAAACGAGTCACAATAAAAACAGATAAAAGTACTTTACCTCAGTTGTTGCTGGTAAACTGAGGTTGTAAACATCGTATTCGGATTTTAATTTAAGAAGTACGATCTTCAGAGCTTATTTTCATCCACAATTAAGTTAATTCAATCATCAATCAATTCAATCACAACTCATTTCAATCATCAATCAATTCAGTCACAACTTATTTCAATCGAGGCCGGACTCCCAGAAAATTGTAGGGTGTGTCATTGGTTTAAAACAAAACACAGTTTTAAACAACGGACACACATTAATTCTACAAATATTGGACAAACAATGACGCTTAAAAGGGCATGGCTATTCTGCTATAGTGCCTACTCGCACTAGTAACAATATCATACCATACAATATTCGAAACAATTATAGGCGGAGCACCTACTCGCACGTAAATACATACATGCATACATATATATATATATATATATATATATATATATATATATATATATATATATATGTATGTATGTATATATATATAAATATATATATATATATATATATATATATATATATATATATATATATATATATATATATATATATATATATATATATATATATATATATATATATATATATATATATATATATAAATTTATAATAAATGTGTGCGTGAAGGAAATAATTTCCATCGACATAACTTATGCAAATAATAAGTTTATATTAAATATTAATTTCCTTTTGCTGTATATCAAATTAAATTAAACACACACACACAAATAATAATTTATTACTTTCTTAACTAAATTAATGTATTTAATGTAAATTAAGCTTAATAAAAATAATAAAATATATATTTGCGATTGTAGTTAAAGTTATCAAACATAAAATATACCAACTTTTATTCAATAAGTATGTTTTGACTTTAAAAATAGAATTCAATCTAAATTGTCACTTGTTTTGAATTTGTCACCAAAAACAATGTCACGAGTCACTATATGCTCATGTTACTTGAGATTTTCTTAGCTGAATTGTACTGCTCCTACATAAACATATTTCTTGGAGAAAATAAATCCTATCTTCAGAAAATATATGTTTATTTCTAAGTTGTTATTATAAATTTTCTTTTCGGGAAATTTGGATGAATTGTATAAATTGTTTAACTTTTGACGATAATATACTTCTTTTTTTATTTCCTAATTTCAAAATGAAATAGATGTGATTAGTTTGATTTTCAAAACATTTAAGTATATGATAAAATTGTTACTCATAAAACATTTTAGAAAATGAAAAATTGTTTTATAACGTGAAATAAAATGGCTCTGTTTGGATTCTGTATTGGATTTATCAACTGATAAGTTTCTTTTATGACAGCATTATTTAACTTTATATGAAGAAAGTTCAGAAATGGTTTTTAGAAAAAGGATTATATACTTCTTCGTTTATATTGTAACATGCGATTTATTATTGTTAAATAATCATTTTCGAGATTACCATCTCATAGACGTCTTCCTGGTAATTGATTACTCAAATTTAAGAATTTCTACTTCAAATATTTTATTTTCGTATCTGCAAACAATTATAATATTTTATGAAATTTTCAAAATATGTAATTACATTATATACTGCTAATATTCATATGGGTACGAAAATTAAAAAGATTTCAGTCAATATTGTATGAAATATTTTTGTTAGTGATGTTAGTATATTAGTTATTGTTTGTTGTAAAATTTAAGGACTAATAATTACTTTTTAGTTGTGTTTATTTATTTTGTGTGTTCTCACCTATGCATAATCAATCAATTATATTAAAACATAACTCATACCAAAATATAAAGTATAATATTTTTGCATAAAATGTTAAGTTTGAAAAAAATTATCGTACTTATTTCATTGGAAGATTATGTATATACCTTTGTGTGTGTGTTCTTTACATAATATTAATCAATTGATTTCATACCCTGCATATAAATAAATAGACTGCATGTAGTTTAAAAATTGTAACTGATTGTAGCATTTAAACTGATTTCATCAACAACTTGTAAGTTATTGAATATTGTAATCTAATGTTATTTATCAGATTATAATATCTTTTATTACATAACATTAATTAAATTTATGTTAATGAAAAATATATTATTTTTGTTTTATAACTGACTGTGAATTAAGCAATTAACACTATTTAAGTGGCCTTTATTCATCAAAATCTTTTGTATGCATGCGGATATACGAATATCGCAATAAAATCTTTGGGCTGTAACCAAATGACAAGCAGTAGAATAAAAGTATTGTTTAAGAATTAAAATAAGATCCATTTTATATTTTAGTAGAATATTTTACAGTCCACTTGACAGTTGTTCAGTGTAAATTGAGTTTTAGACAGTACAAAATAATGCTAATGTAAAAATGATATTATTTTCCAATGAACATTTCGTAGATAATAAAAAAATTTAATTAAGAATAATATGTTCAGTGTCTATATTTATCATTTGAAAACAAGGGTATATTCCATCCTATGTATTGAAATATTTTTCAAAATTAAATTATCTTAATTCTCTCTCATATACTTTTCACCATTATTCTCTCCCCCCCCCTCTCTTGATAACGTCTTATTCTCTTAAAGAGAATAAGAAAGACGTTATCAACTGTGATTCTGGTTAATGTATCACACAGTAAGAAACTTGTAACTAATTAATAATCATTGTATCGATAGTAAGCAACTCTTGAGACCCTTATTAACGTTTTGTAAAGTCTTAATTTTTTTTAAATGTGAAGAACACTCAGATTTTTTAAAATCGCCAAATTATAGGATCCATTCTAGATGGAGGAAATGGTATAGAAACATCATCACTTTTAGTTGTTTCTTCATGTATGGTATCTAAAATCAAGACACCATGCACACAGTGGGACAAGACAATATCTGAAATATGGATTAAAAGATATCTAATTGAAAGAGACAGGCGGATTGTAGTTTCTTAAAAATGAAAAATGGGAGCAAAAGTGGCCAAAGGTCTCAATTAGTAAGTGTATTCTATAGAAGAATTATAAAATTTTAGTTAGATGGCACCTTCATAAGCGGAATACTTAAGGTTCAACAGCAATCCCCAAGACACTTGTCACAGTTGCTAATATACAAATGTTTCTTATAGAGTTTTACATTCACAAAACTAGGTCATTTGATAAGTAGACGAAAATAATATGATCTGAGCAATCTTAGAGTTGTCAACCATGCAGGTGGATCCATCATAATAAGAGCTATCATATTGGGGTTTTTTCTGAAGCAATATAACCCTGAAAAGTAGAATCATTGGAGAGAAGCATAGACAAATTTTGGATGATTAAGCCTATGATACAAATTTTATCATAGGTATCCTATGATAAAAATTTTATTTTCTGCAAGAGATGGAATTTTCCAATATAATATTTCACTTATAGACGAAGCAGCATTTGTCACATCATGTTTTGATGAATATGATGGTAAAGATCTACTTTAGTCAGATAGCAACTCGATCATAATATATTTGAATCCTTATTGGTCTATTTTAAAACATTCAGTAAGTAATTGAGATAATTCACCGACATCTTTCTCTCAGAACTTTCATAATATCTTCTTAAAGAATGGTGCAATATTCCTCTAAACATCATTCGGCACTTGAATGACTCTGTTCCTTGAGGAATCTAGGCTGTATTATATGTCAAAATCAGTACTAATGCCATATGAGTAATTAATATAAGTGGTTCTCTTATGCATTGGTAAGTTGAAAAGTAACATTCTCATATGAATTTGCTAAAGAAAAATCATTTATCTTTTAATTTAAGAAAATTTAATCGATTTGTGTATTAATTATGAATAATGGAATATATGAGCATTTAAGACTTTTGTACTCACAAACATTTTTGAATGAACATGAATGTTCACTTAAAATTTGAGGAGTGTTGAAAATTTTAATTTAGCAAATTATCCACTTGGACGAGTATATTATGCTCATATATGTCGTGCTTTTATGTCATGTTTAAGAATATTTATTAATTTTTCATTTTACCATTTCATTATTTAATTCTCTCTATAAAACATGTTGACTTTTTTATACTTCAATGTTGTTTCTTCTGTTGCTCTAAACACTGCACGACTCTGTTTGCTTAAACAATCCAGTTTCCCATGGTAACGAATAATTTTCAATTTTTTTGACGGATAAAAAATTAACAATCTATCTTCTCCAAAAACATTTATAATATTTTTATACATTTATAAATAACATGGTGATTTTCCTTAATAGATATTGAAATTTGCATGATTAATAAAATATATGCTTTAATATAGTTTTTAATATATTCATTATTAAAACCAATCATTTGTTGACAACGCTCTTGAGACAACGTAAGCAATTTTGAAGTGCTCTATTTATGCTGTAAAGATAACAAACACTTTTAATATTTTCAGCTGGTGTGTCTTTATCAGAATAGAAAATTTCTGTCTCAAGTAGTAGTCATGCTCCCCTTTAAAACTCTTTCTTAAAATGAAAAAAAAGCAAATTTAATTCCTTGAAGTAATAGAAATGATAATTATAACTCGACACCAGACATAATGAGCTTATTATTTATCTTCTTCAACAAAAAATTTATATATGAAATTAACAATATCTATCGATAAACAGCTTTGCTTTTATATTCGTATAATTTAGTCATAATATATAGTACTCGAATTGAATTTTTGAGGATTGTATAAAATTTATATTTATTTAGATTTTTTAATATTTTTACCCCCAATATAAAAATACATGTACATAAAGATAGATAAATATTATGTCTATCGAAAAGTTTTCTCCATTGATCCATGGCGAGTTTGTTAAAATCATATTAGATTAAGATCTTTTTCTGACAATATTGGGGATCACAGAAAGCTCCGTTTAACTCAAAAAAACTATTTCCGATCGAATTCGGAAGATAGGATTGTTGTGGAAATACTCAAAAATGGGTACCGCATGAGTTAAGTCAGAAGAATTTTGATGATCAAGTCATCATTTGTAACAAATTCTAGCCCTCCTTTAACTGAATGATAACTGGGGTTGAAAAGGGAATTACCTATACGAAAACAACATAAGAAAAAAAGTTAATTTTACAAAAAAAATCTAGCCTAATTTCAAAACAAATTCTATTCTGAATATGCGAATGTTTTATATATGGTCGGATATTTGAGGGCCAATATATTATGAATATTAAAGTTTCAACGAAAAAAACTCAAACTGGTAAGTGTTGCCAGCAACTGGATAATTTAAAGGGATCAGTCCAAGAAAAAGGCAAAGAAAAGCGTTTGTCAAAAAAAACATTTTGTACAACTAGTCTGGGAAATTTTGTCTCATACACCATAATCCCTGGGCTCATCATCCTCTAAATATCACTTATTTTTGAGCTTGCATAATTTTTTGAAGGTCAAAAAATTCACTAGTGAAGAAAATATCAATCAAACACTGTTTCCATTTTTCCCATGAGAAAATAAACATTTTTTTCAAAAATGGGGTACACAAATTGCCTTAACGCTGGTAAGAAATCATTAATGATAATGGCACTTATATTATTTAATAAAGTTTATTGACGTCACAAAAAAAAATTTTTTTTCAAAAAATGAACACAATTTTTTGGTAGACTAACATAAGTATAAATATAGTATCCAATTCTACTAAATTATAATGGTAAGAAGATTTTAACATTTACATTAGATATCATTACAAATTAGGAGGTGTACATTAAATATGGTTATATACTATTATTCTAATTCAGTTTTAAATGTAGATATTACAGAGACTGGAGTAAGAGAAAATGAGATTTCCAAGAAATATCTAAATTAAGTAACTAAAAATGCAAACCTAAAATTAAAATCATCTTTAAGATATCTTAACAGAAAACATAGAATTCAACTCTTCCTTGACTTGTATCAATAGCCATTTGAAGCCATCTTATCATAAATTCAATAAAAATTTTAAGACTATCGAAAAGTGTTCCACTTTTTATTTAAACCAAAATCTCCTTTTTTTTCTAAGTAATTTTTATGCTTTTTCAACTTTATTTTTCATTATTACACACAAATCTCTGTGGAACTGATATCAAAAGATTTGACAGTTCACTTTAAAATGCTGATACTATTATCAAATAGACATTATTTGTGTATGTGTGGTTTGTCTAAAAGTGTCCTGTTGTTACAAAATGTCATCAGGGTGGGACAAAGTGAGGTCAGCAGTTTTTAATACACGATATCAATATATGTAGGCAAATTAATAATTCCTTCACTAATAGATAGGCCTGATTAATTAATTCGTAAGCGTAATAACGTAAGGGAAATTCTAGGTATAATTTTTTCTCCATCAAATTTTGTACTTAATTTTTAATTTGTAAGTATGAAATTGAAAGTCTTAATTCCTATTGGAAGTTTACATTAATCCATTAAATTTAAGAGGTTTTTGTTTACATTTTGAAAAAGGCATTCATTTCAACCATCTAGATTCTTTCAAAGATTGCAAAATAACAAGAAATGCGTTTTCCTTATTTGAATGTTTTGCTAAATGTTAAAAAATGCAATGATCATTGTTTCGTGGCTAAACATGATATTCTAAGCTAATTATTTACTCATATATAGAGATTTCTTTCTATGTTGGTCTGTTTTTTTAGTACATTTATTCATATTAGTTGCATCCATAATCATAGACGGCTAATATATCAACTATTATTCAAATCTATTGAGTTAGTATTCTTATCTATTTGCCTTAGAAATATACAAATGCAAATTTGACTTAAGAAGTCTTGAAAAAATATTAAGAAGGCTTGAGGCTTAAGAAGGCTTGAGCTCTTAATACTTGTAAGTATTAAGAGCTTTAAGAAATTTTAATGGGGTTGATACTCTTTTTGCTGCAACCACTACACATGGTACCTTTTAAATAATTGTATTATTTTCCAAACACAGTTTTCAAATATTTTTCTCTAGATGTGTCATAAATAAATGTATCTGTAAGAGGAATATTGATCAACATGTTTAAATATTTACACTACAGTAATAAATATTTACTTGCTTTTTCAATATCATAGGAATATTGCGATGAAGTTAAATTGTAAGAATAAATATATTCCTTTTATACTCATATGGTGAAAACATAAAGATTAATATTACAAAAGAGCAATTCACATGAAAATATTTTTTGTAATTTACAAAATACAACATCTTGTGAGTTCAATCTGGTGTTCCTCCCATGCTCCTTTTCTTTTTGTCTTGCTGATTTCTTCCTAGTAATGGAATTAAATTTGTAAAGATTTTTATTCCCTTGAAGAACTACCTTCTTTAAACTAACAACTCTTATTTAAAAATTGATACAATATGAAGAAAGGATTGTATAATCCACTTGTTCAGCAGCTAACTCAATTTTGTTAGCGAATATGAGAATACCGAATGTATTTACTGTAAAAAAACACGGAAAAATGAGATCATTTCTAAAGAAGATCCAGTCGTTCTTTTTGAATTTCTATGGGAAATTAATTCCATTTCACAGCTCATAATATCGAACGTAATGTGTTGATGCTCAGATAAAGAATTCGGTTCAACAGTTCGTGGGTTTGAATCCCACCTTGAGCATGGATGTTTGTAGTAGTTCGGAATCCACTTTAAACCATAGGTCCCGGTCTAATTATCCCTCGTGTGCAAAAAATAACCTTTGAGTGACAAACAAACCAAGTTCAGATGAAAAAATATTAAAATAACTGAAAATTGCTATTTTTGAATTAGGCCTAATATAACCTAATACGAAAAAGGATATCAATGTCATCATTTCTATCACATTAATTAAAGGTTTGTTAACTTTACTGAAAACAAGAAATCAATCTTTATCAAATATTTGAAACTTCTTTAACCTGTAATTTGAATTGGTGCTGACACACAATATGATATTAATTTATTCCCATTCCAGCAATAAATGGACAATTATTTTCAGAGCTGTGGCTTAGAAAGGTTAGAAGCTCAATAGACGGTGAAAGTTCTGCTGAGTCACAAGCTAAGTAAGCCGAACCAATAACTAAGTCCTCATAGGTATCACTTTTCTGCATAATCCTGGTTTCAAAGATCTCTAGAAACAAAATTTGCAACGAGATAAATATTCAAAACAATTGCTTACTAAGATACAGGAAAGAGGTAAAAAGTAATTACTAGTGCATTCTTACCCAGGACAATTTTATCTTCCTTTATTAATGTGGACTGTAATAAAACACTTCTTAATCTACAGTTCTTCATATTAACTAAGGGAAATTTTGGGGTCCAAAAATGCAGAGGCATCTCTTTAGTGGTGCAAAATAAAATTTTCGATTAAAACACCCACTTTGGATCATAAGTAAAAATACTGATTCCGTAGGTCTCATTGAAGAATGTTTGGTATCCAAGTATCTGTATCCTTGATATCGCGATACGACCCATACTCATAGGTCTTCCCTTTCAAACTGCCGTTCAGTTGTTTCCACCAGAAGAGTTGGTTTTGAAGTGGCTGGTCTCTGGTTAGGATCAAGTGCACCTTGAATATATCATAATCAATTCTAGTTCCTAAAATTGACTTCTTAACGAAGCATATGAATTTTCGATGTACACAACAAGTATTTAGACCATTAGATTCCATATCCTGATCAAGTAATCTTGGATTTTTTGTCCTCAGGTTTTTTTCTTAAAATGTTTCGGATATTACTAGTAGTGATTAACACTTTTAAAAGCATTTTAATAAAGTTATAAAGACTTTTTTAATGATATTTTCTCCCAATTTTCTGTCATATAAGCTAGTTAAAAAGCAACTAAAAATTTATTTATCACTACATCAATAGGTTATTGCCTCTTCTTATAAAGATGGGCTTTTTTAAGCTAAGTAAATTAACCTTTTTATCTTTAATCTCATCGACACCGATAAACTGATGAAGATTGATGCTTTGAATAGTTTTCATTTACATTCACATGAAAAAGAAGCTTTTGTAATTACGATTCTCTAAGCGTTAATAGTCAGCTGGGCAGTCAGCACATTACCAGGTTCACATTAGTGTTAACCGCCTAATTGGATTTAGAAACACCTTGAGAGTGAGACTGTAGAACAGTCACTTTTAAATCTCCTTACGATCAAATTTGCTGCTGAGTAGCGACAGATCCCCAAAATGATTACCATCATGATTAAACTATTCTTTTTTATAAGCTTATTCTATAAGAAACTAACTGATAGGTGGAAAAAATTACTACCTCAAAAAAATTCAATCTCATTCTCATCAAAGAAAGATGGCAAATTATTGTGGGGTGTGCCAGGAATTCTATAGAAATTGTTTGACTTGTGTATTTTTCTTCAAGCCATTCATCCAAAGTTACGTTATTTCTGACCACAATTGTGGAGTACCAAATAACTGTTAGCCATCATTAATCAGAGTGTCTCAACTGGAGTGGCCTGGTTACCACCAGCCAGGAAATCTCAGTTGGAGACAATTTCAGGCTTCACGCTATTAACCAGAGAATCTTTACCAGAGATACATATATAAAAAAGAAATGGAATTATCTCCCAAACTTAACGTGGATGTGGTAGACACTTTATATGGAAGAAATTTGAATAAAAATGCGATGAAAATATGTTGTAAGATATTGGAATTAGTTAATAAAAATAGAGTAACTCGTTCGATCAAATTTAACAAAACTTTCATTTATATAAGCTTACTTTTTCATTGAACAAATGTAATAATTTTAAAAATGGAATGATAACAAATTTAAGTATGTAAGAATATTGCAATTATATACACAGATAGATGCATGTTAACATAAATGCACTAGCTATATAAAACTTTATGTTTTAAAAAGAATTTTTATATATATAAGCATTTTTTTTAATTTAAACTAATTAAATTATGCTAATAGTCTTAAGCATTTTGTTTACAATATTAATGTTGATGTATTTCTTACGATAAGGAAGAGAAATACATTTTTTAAATCATATATAAAATTGCATATCTAAACATTAAATTATTACCTCCTTCACAATTTTTTTTATTTTAATGATTGATTGACACTAATATACATATCAGAATCCTAAACAAATATATTTTCTTTCAGAATACGAAATAAGTAAATTTAAAAGGCTTTAAATATAAAAAGTTTATGTTATTGGAAAACATTTGTTTGAAAGACACTTAATGAAAGTTCATTGTTTCAACTATAAGTAAACTATTCATGTACAAATAAGTAAGTTAAATGTTAGATTAACATCGAATCCTTTCAGACTTTTAAGTTAATTAAATTAAGCAGTATTTGTTTAACTTGTTATTCAGTATAAATCATTTTTGATGCAATTACGCAAAGTATTAACAACGAAAAAGAAATAAAGTTACTTACTGCTATTCAATTTTAATTAGAATAATAAGTATAGAATTGAATTTCCTTGTCATCTTAATCTCACTTTTTAGAAAACTTAATTCGCATTCCTTGTCCATTTGCAATTGGGATTATCATTTCTGTCTTACATAATCAGATCTCACCTAAACTTTCGCATCATATGCTTGAAATGTTTGTGAATATATATTTTTTCTGACATAAGCTTATTACATTTTAAATATAAATAGAATTATGTTTTTTTATAATTATGATTCTTTTGTAAACGATGAATGACCAGTAGAAATTTGCAAATATTTAAAATGAACTAAAACTGATATAGAAACATGTATTTCAAAACTTTTTGCTTAGCGAAAGAAATTTCTTTCACTGTATTTAGTTCGCAGAATACTAAACAGAAAATGTCACAATATTTCTAAAGAAAGCTTATTATAAAAAAATTGATCATTTTCCTTTTTTTCCATATTTTACAACTTGGATTTAAGATGCTATATATTAGAGAAGCAAAATATTTTATTCGATAATGGTAAATAAAGTATATATTTATTATTAAAAGGAAAAAAAACTTAGTTGAAAACTGTTTCTTCTGTAAAAAAATCACAATTTTTGCATTTCCTCTAACTAAATCATTTGCTTATGATTTCCATTCACATATAAATCTAAGTACTGCTCATATTAAATGTTATTATTATCAATTAGAATAAAATTTTGATCTTTTTATTTCAATTAATCAGGAATTATATTGTTCCTACTGAAAGTTTAAAATATTTTTCCTCACCATTAGAAACTTTCGTTTACTATATAATTATAAAGATTAAATTTAAAATTGTATAATGCTCTTTAAATTGCTTCATAAGATCATATAAGAAAATTGAAGCTTCAAGTTATCTTTTATATTCCCTATTAAGTTGATAGCCAAATCGTTCAATAGTTTCCAATTTAGATTCTCGTTTCAAGCTTTGATGTTTGTAAAAATTCGAAATCCACCTTAAACCGTCAGTCTCAATCTAAATTGCCTTCGTGTTAAAAAATGACAAACTTGTGTAACCAAAAATCAAACTAACTATTTGACTTATAACGATTCAAATTCCAATTATTATCAGAATAAAGTCAAACATCTTGTTTTTTTAAAACCAAAACTCAACTAATGAATTTAATAAAACTACGAGAGTTTCAAGAAGATTGAGAAAAGATTTTGAAATCTGTTGTTGGCCCAAGGTTTATTATTCCTAAACATTTTCAGATATCTTATTTTTTAATCGAAGCTATTAAATATAGCCAATCTGCTCGCAATTTTTATCACAGTCAGATTAAAATGTGGAATTCAATATTTCAAAAAAAATTTCAATTCCTATCTTTTTCCGTTATAATTATTATTGTTCTAGTCGTAATCATTATCACACTCATTTTATAATAAGCGAAAAATCCGATACAAAGGCTATAAAACAGTTGTATTGCTTTACTATGAACAATATTCTGATTTATGATAATCATTAAAGCATGAGTAGTAAAAAAGTGATTGTAAATAAGATCAGTATAAACTATGATTAATATAGATTTATAGATGACAAATCTTTATTATATGTGTTTTAAATAATATCGGCGATAGCAGCTGTTTTATAATTTATCACTTAAATAATAACTACTTATGGAATTAGCTGCACAATGTGTTTGTTTCTTATTACTTTCAGAAAAAATTTTAATTGAAAATTGAATTTAATTGAAAATAAAAAAATAACTAAAATTGAAATTTAAGACCATTGAAACAAAATTCAAACTATCACTACAGCAATTTTTTAACCTTTTGCTTTGATTCTGTACCATTAATTTAGGAGTATAAAAATAACTAAATACACAATTCTTGGGACATAAAAATATAATATGCATGCACTAAATATAACGTAGTTTACTATTTCTATTATACATTTAATCTTCATAGCATATACATAATATTAACGATGAGATATTTTAAATAATAAAGTTTAGTTTTTGAGACTTTAATTTGAATATAATTACATTGCATAATATATTTAAATAGACAAAAAAAATTTTCCCCAAACATCCCAGCTTTCCATTCAAAAATTATTTGAAAAAACAAAAATTTCTTTTAGCAAAGTAACACAAAGAAGATCCATTAAAACATATTATTCATTTTTCTAAAAGAATGTTTTTTCAAAGCAACATTATTCATAAAAAATTCATCGATTAATAAATCCATTATAAGATTTTGTAATATCTGTTTGATATTAGCTGTATTTTTTGTTATGTAAGACGACAAGTAAACACATTTAACAAAGATTTTTTTAACTATATTTTTATAATGCATACATAGTTTTAAATTTTAAGTCTATTAAGTATTTAAACAATTTAGTTTCATTTCAAAATGTTGGATTGTTTTAAGAATTCACTACTTTTTGTCTCTATGCAAAATTTATTATTAAAAAAGAAATAAAATTAATCAAATTTACTAATTCTTCTACTTCATTAATTAGAAATGAATATTCATAACAACGAAAATGCTCAAGATCTTACCATTGCTGTCAAAAGTACAATAACAGTTAAATTAAAATTGAATAGAAAGAATTCTACCCCAGGTATAAATTAAGCTTTATAAGATAGAATTAAAAGGATTTGATTTCGTGAACAAATAAAATACAATTATAGTGTGTCTGTATCATATTCTATTATATTTAAAAAAAAATTTAATAATTAAAAAAACACTGATTTCTGCGTTATAAAAAATGACTGTTTTAAAAAATGTTTTCCGCATAAATGTAAAAAATTGAAAACAAATGTATATCACTCAGATTTCATTTAAGACTAACCATTCAGTCAATATTAAATTACATAACCTAAAAAAATTCAAGGAGTTTTCCCCATTGTATCCTAAAAAAGCTTTTATTTGGTGTCTTTTACTTAACATCATTTATAGTTTGGAATAATTTTTTAATTCTTAGAAAAATTATATAAAATTAAATTTCTTTTTTTCATATTTATTTTCTTCAATAATTGTGTCTTTAACTGATTATTTTATGCAAGTATATATTTATTATTTACATTTAAACAGCATATTTTCCTAAATATGCAAGTAAAAATGCTTTGGAGCTAAAAAATAGGTTTTTGCATACTATTGGTATAGGAAGCAAAAGCTTCCTTATTCATAGATTAGGAGACTCGCAGAAGAATAAGTCATGTATTCAATCCATTTAAGGAAAAAATATTTTTTCATAAATAAAAAAATTAAAGGTATTTATAACATTTTGTTTTTTATAGTTTTGTCTATTTATCAAAAATTGTTACTTTACTGATTTCAGGAAATTTTAAAATGCTTAAATATTTTAATATTATTTTATTAAAATTTTCAAATATCCCTTTCATCTTGCTTTATGGATAAAACACTTGATAAACGGGATATTTGAAAACTTTATAATGAAATTGTAATATAAAAAAATATTTAAATTTTTAAATATCCGCTTATGTTTATTTCCTAATGTGTTATGGGCACTTTTTTTGAATAATTTTCAAATAATTGTCGATAACACAAGAAGAAGTTTGAAAGAAAATTTCAGAAAATTCAGTTTATTAAAAGAATTATGAATTTCCAAATGATTAAAAAGCTAAGTAAAACCCAATTATTAAAATATACTAAGAGAAAATACAAAATTAAAACGCTGATCTCAAAGATTTGTTAGAGACAAATAATGCTAGTTCTTTAGAAACCAATTCAATATTTAAATTGGTTTCTTGAACGCAAAGGTGTGTGTGTGTGCGTGCGTGCGTGTGCTAATAATAATAAATAAATTTATTATTTATTGATAAAACATTTTTATTTTTCTTCTAATTACTTATTTTATCAATTTATTATCTTTCTACCTATTATCATAGCTGTCTATTTTTAGTTAATTTTGTTTAATAAATTATTTATCTTTCGAAATTTTCATTTATAGGCACATATATTTATGCGCATAACTCGAGTTTTTTAGCATATTGCTAGATAAAATATTTAAATTTATCTTCCTAGGTGTAAAAGTAAAAATAAACTGGAGTATACTATTAATTAGGGTATATGAAATAATTGAAGTTAAATATACTCAATATGATCAATTTATTTTAGCGGCAAATTTCAAATGCATCACAGTGAAAAAAAGTTAATTCTCGTCATTTCGATGGGTACTATTAAGTAATAAAAATAAACGAGCATTACTTTTAAGGAAACAGTAAAATACTATAATGCGTTTTAAAAAAATTATAAAGTAAAGAATAAGTTGCATTTGTCAGTATACTCCTAAAAAATTTTAGGAAAGTAATAAAAGATTAAATAATTGTCTACTAATACTCAAAAAAGCTGATCTGAATTCAGTGCAGTTTGCTTGATTCACAATTGTAATCAGGATTAGAAAGTAAGTTTTTCTTCGGAAAGACCTACTAATTGGTGGTTGAAGGAGATTGCGCTTAGCTATAAAATCTATTTGTAATTAGCAAATGAAGAGCTTTCTCTTTTTCTAAGATAATACCATATTTACTTGAAATCTCATCAGAGATTTATATTGAATTGGATAAAATTTAATAATTCATTTAATTCCTTAAACTTATCATTCCTTAAATATCTATCACTGAGAATGAAATTATCAAGGTATCTAATTAGAATTGTTGATAACAGGTAAAACAAATCAACAGAAAGATGCAATGTAATTTCTACCCTCAAAATTTGATATAAAGAGAAATATTAGGATTTAAATATTTTCTCAGTATTAACATGAGTAAACATGTAAAACTCTTATGTATAATTTCTATTTACTTTCTAGTTATCATATATTTTGAAAAATTATATTAACATATATATTACTAACTATTACACAGAATTATAAAGAAACTTTTTGTGAGAAACTTTGGGTGAATAAAAAGGGTATTAACATTAAAACATTTTAGCAAATTCTCTTTATTTATTTTAATAAAAGTGTTTTTCAAAATAAAATTTATCTTAAAAATCACAATTAATTTTCCTTCATAATTTATGTCTCGAAATTACAACGCCTTTAATGTAATAAGTTTATTAATTATATTATGTAAAAATAAACGTGATTATTCATATTATTGTACATGACAATTAAAATAATATCTTTTAACAATGGAGAATAAAACAAACATAATAATAATTCAATTTACTTATACTTTTGTTTAATGATAGGCTTAGTACATGAGTTACAAGAAATTCATATAAGATTTTTTTAATAGAATAAAGTATGAAATTGTGTGTGTGTGTTATCATTTATTAATAAATTGTGTTAATTATTATATTTTTAATTATGATAAAATTGTTTGTGCATATTGCTAACGTTTTTAAAATATTAAATTTTCAGTAGCTAAAATGTTTTTAATGACAGATACTGAAATTTTATAAAATATTTAAACATAGAAATACAATAATCTCTAGTGGATATTTACACTCACATACATTTACATAAGTAAATTTTCTATTTATTTAAGTAAATTCTGTTTTTTAAAAAAAGAGAACGTTTAAATTTCGTTCTTACTTTTCTTTTTTACTTTCTTACTTTTACTTTTCATGCATTACAGTGGCTGACAGTTAAGACCATCTCAGTCAGTTTACACTATCTTGAACTTTTCATGTTATATTTTTTTTAAGTTCTCTAGTTTCTAAGTCCTTCGACCATTTTACCACTCTCTATATGTACCTTATTCTTGGTCTGCTCCTTTTTCTTTTTGGAGTTGGAAAAGGGAACTTTTAACTGAATTTTCATTCCTATATCGAATACTTGACGTATATGTGTATATAGTATTAATAACTACACTCGTAATTTGATGTATTTAAGCAAGAAATCTCATAATAAGGAAAGCAACTTATATTTCTAAAATTGTAGAACTTTTATGACTGGTAACTCAAATCACGTAAAATTATGACATAGAAAATATTACATTTGCTTTATAAGGTAAAAAGAAGTGCCGAATAATAATAAAGGCTGCATTCCTTACTTTTAAACTATCATAATCCTCCTACGCTAACTATTACAGTACGAATTTATATAATAATATATTTTCATATTAACGGAAATATTATTTCAAAGTTTTGAACAACTTGTCAATTAGAGATTCCTAGAAATATATCCTATATTTTATAATTAATAAATAAATGCACTTATAAATCACAAATTTAAATGTCAATTTCTGGTTACAGATTATAGCTTTGATTACTGTGAATATATTAGAATCTTGAATAAATTGTAGCTTAAACATGTCCCTGTAATATCCTTGTTAATATACACGTTGGTACTATTTAATAAAAAAAAAAGCCTTATCAGCTCACGAATACCAATATAATAGCTTTACTATTAACCAAACTTTGCATTCTATTTTATATAAAATGAAGTAGAAAATTTAAAGTTAATTTAATTTTTAATGTTTTAAATTTATCAGAGCTAATTTTACTATAAGCAGCTAAAAACTTTTAGAAGCACATGTATAATGCATTTGATTTGTAATTTACTACAGTAGGTAAATTTTGTTAAATATATTTAGAATAGCATCACCCTCTTGACAATTTTCCAAATAATATTTTTAATTAATTTCATGATTTATATTACAATAAGTTGTATACATGCAAAAAGAGGTAGAAAATAAAAAAATAAAGTTTATAAATTTAATTTTCAAGCCTTTGTATTTCTTTAGAAAATATCATCCGAATTTTCAGCTTCATTATTAATAAGATTATTGGAAACAAATTAAATATTTATAATCCAATTTCTTTGTTTATCAGAAATATTAGAAAGAATGGTTCAAAATAAAATGCTTTTCATGCAGAAAATAGTCATTTGTAAAAACAAATTTATTTTACAAGCTTTTTTAAAAAAAAAAAAGACACTCTTTTCAGGAAAAGACAAATTAGATTGTTCTTTTATGATACATTGAAGTATTAAATCTTATTAACTATGTTGCATATTTTAAAAGCAAATTAATCTTTTAGCAGTATATCAAGCTTCTTTCACCAATATTCTTCATATTTTAGTAATAAATTTAAAGTTTATATATATATATATAAAGATTATGGTGTTTACTTTTATAGATTAAAAATAAGTTAAATATTTTAAAAAATATTATAATCTAAACTTTCTGATTTTTTCTTCTCACAATCAAATCTCTGTTTCAAAACTTTTTGAAATAATTTATGTTGCTCTAAGCAATATAAATTATTTCAAAAAGTTCAATTCAAAAGTTCAATTCAAAGTTCAAATATAAATTATTTCAAAAAGTTCAAATATAAATTATTTCAAAAAGAGTTAAAAAAATTCAATTATTTCAAAATGTCAATTTTTCAATTTAATTTAAATAAATAAATAAAATTTCATATATGTTACATTTCCTTCAGATATTTTGTTTATTAAAAAAAAAATTACTTATCTATCACTAATCTACTTATATATATATCACAAATAGCCAGTATTTCAAGAATTTTATGCAGTAACTAAAAATGATTATTCCATTTTTATAAATTTAACAAAAATATAATCTTTCTGGTTCAATACTCTTTAGAAATTTAAATAGAATTCATTTTAGTAAACTGTGCTATAGCATTATATACAAAACTTAATTAAGCTTTTTCTCAAATTTTATCAATGCCACAATAAAAGACACGACTTTAAAATTTCGATTATATTATTTTAATTTATCTTAAATATTGAGATTTATATACAACAATTTAATTTGATAAGTATGAAAATATTTTAAATGCTTGTTTGTGTGCGTATTACACACGTATTTTAATAAAAACGCGCAAAACATTTATTAATTTTTTTTTTCTAATTTAGACAATATTTTAGCATTGGGAATAATTTCTAAGCAACTATAATTATTCCATTTTAAGAGATAAAATACAACTGATATATACGTATTTTAGCTACATAATTATTAAATCATGTTATTTATTATATTTCTTGCTTAATGTTCATTTTATAATAAAATTTATTTTATGTAAATCTTTTATGCGAATTTCTACCTACACACTCACAGCTAATATTTTCAAAACATTTTTAGTCACTAAGACTTCGTTGAGTAAGGTGTAATTAAAGATTTAATTGTATTTTAATTAAAATTAAATCAACAATATTAATAAATTAATAATATAAATTAACAATAATATTAGGAATATTTGCGACATAGATTTCAAACACTCCTTAACTTAATATAAAAGCACGAATCTCATTTGGCTCAGACCAAAATAATTATGTACGAATTTTTTCGTTTAGTAACATTTACCTCATTCAGTATACTTACGCTATACAAAGTTTATCGTTTCAATCATAACCTTCCCATTCTCAAGATTGGCTTTTCAATACTTTCGTCTCTTTTTCCTGTTTTCGTATTACAGTTGCTTTGTCTACCACATTCGGATGTAACACATTTTCCAATCTTATCGCCTTACCAGCTGTTTCACATCCCTTAGATTTCCATTAAATGCAAGATATCTTGTTTTGATTTGGATTAATGAAGACTAACTTCTGATTCCAGGAATTCATAATGAATTTCTGTCATTCCGAAAAGCAATGCATTCTTTTAGTTCATAACCAAATGAATAAGGACATTACTGTTAACGAAATATTAATCCCATGTATCTAAACTTACCCAGAAATTTCTTCATCATTGTCCGACAAAAACCAGAAAAACAGTAATGTATAAAATATGTAGGTGAATTTTTATACTTATCAAAAAATAGACAATGTGTTTTTTGCTTATACAAGCGCAATATTTCAAAGGAGAGCAATTCTATATATTTTTAAGTTTTCCATTCCATTATTAGCTGCATGTTACATAAATTCTTTTAACCAAATTGATAAAGATTGTTAAAAAATTGTTTTATAACAAACATTATTGATTGTCTTTCTTTTAAAATGCATCAGTTTCATAAAAGATTAATAGTTAATACTAAACAGAGATTTGATTGACTTATATAAAAAAGACATTAATTTTGGTGACAAAAGTATTGCTTTCTTCGTTCACTCCCTCAAACAATTTGTGAGACAATTGATGGAGGCCTAAATGTTTCTGAATAGTATATTAATATATTTTTCCGGTTAAACTCTCTTCTCGTTGCAAGTCTAAAATTTTATTCCATGACTTAAAAACTGATACGAAAGTATTTGATAGTACAGAATTTGTAAATAGCTATTGAAATTTAGAAATGCTGATTATAACCAGTCTCAACGTTAATCTATTAAAATACGCAACGAAATTTGCTTGTTTACTTGTGTTTTTAATATTTGACTGAAAATTTATAAGTATTAAATATTTAAGTTATAATATATGGTTATAAAAATAATAACTCACAAATAGGGACATCATTAATAAGCTTTAAAAAGAATAATAAGGAGTAATAAGGATGTAATAAATACAAGAATAACAAAGAATAATAAGGATGTAATAAATACAAGTTATGATTTTGTCATAACTTGTATATCATTACATATTTATCATTATCGACATTATATTTATCATTATTATATTACACATTATCGACATGCCCCATTAATTGTCCGAAGGTACAAGAATATAAGGAATATGCACATTACAAAATTCAATATAAAGAAACGTGTTAAAATAACTTTATTTAGAATCTGCGCATTTGTTGATTCCGCAAATTTAATCTGTTCAGTAAAATATCTAATTACAAAAGTCTATTTTATAGATTTCTTTTTGAGTATTATTCCTACTTAAATTGGATTTCAAATAGAATCTTCATATTAAGAAAATGCGAGGTTTTAAACTGAACCAAGGTATATTAGGTGATAAACTATTATGGTAATACAACTAAATCAATAATTTTCCAAACATTATTAAATAATTCATATTAATTATCTGTCTGCTGATATGAAAATTCACTTCTTGATATACATATTTCATTCTTAGAAAGTTTAAAACAATGAAAATTAAAAAAAAAACCTTAAACTAAGAATTAAAAGCAAATATACAATTATAACTTTTTTTTAAATTGAAATCTCTATAATTTTACTTACTTTTTAATCTCCTAGCATATATAAAAACTATCACACCTAATTCCACTGTTCAAACCAACACTACATCTTGAAATATTAAATCAAACGCATTTTGATTTTAGCATAATTTTTTTAACAATAAGAAAAATTATAAATATTTTCACAAAATTCGTAATTATCTAACGTGAAATTAAATTAAAATTTTTGCTCAAGTTTATTTCTCAATATTTATGAACACATTGATATTTCTAAAAAGTGAATTTGTAATACAAACAGTGCTATCGCAAAATTTCGCGCATGGTATTTTCAGAAGAATCAATATATCTGAGAATTATAAATACTGATTTGTGACAAACTGATAAGCAACTTATCAATGTATATTTTTTCAAAGAAAATCAAAATATCTATGGATTTGTAATAAAGGATCCAAACTATCCAATGTTGAATTTTATCATGGTGTTATCAATTAAAACTGTTTTAAGAGGAAAAGTATTGATTAAGAAATTATGCTAATTAGCCATGATATCAATCAGTTTTATTTTAAAAAATTTGCAAAAATCAAAATTACTTATTTATAAATTATATTAGTTAATACATGTGTTTGATGGGCAGTGGTCAACTATCAAATACAAAAATTGAATAAACTCCATCATTAAAAAGTCATTTTCTCTTTTGAAAATGCAATAATGATTCTCTAAATTTTGCAGAAATAGTTACAGAAATAAATCATTTGAAGAAAAGTCATTTGTGAAGTCCATAAACTATTTTTAGCGATTAAGAAATCCTTCAAAAATTGGTGAAACTATTCAAATTTATCAATCTAAAAAATATTTCAAAATAGATAGTTTTTTAATATATGTAGACCTATGAAAGCAAAATTTCGCTTTTATATATTCGATTTTAAAAAATACAAATTATTTCTTGTTATAGCATAGTTTTTTACATTTAATGTAACACATAATTCTTTCAAATATAAAAAAATCTCCTTTGCATGTTCACTTCAACTACAAAGAAAACCATTAAAGATTTGGCTTTAAAAATTGTTCCAGTTTGTTTTAGAGTACCGAAAATCACAGTTCTATATAAAATTTGGTATATAACAAATACATATTAAGCTCAATTTTCATAAAAGTTTAAAACATTTTATTATCGTAAAAACTTTTTATTGTTAACTTTTATAAATAATACTATTGGTCAGACCTAGAATTTGCTTTTCAAAAATTTTGGTTTCAAGATTAAAGTTAAGAATATTTTAATATTATAGACATTTTCTATTGTTAACTCCTATAATTATTACTATTAGTCATATCTAGAATTATCTTTTCATAACTTTCGGATGTAAAATTATATAATTCCGTCATATACTACTTCAATTTTTATTCCGAAAAACTTACACTTATTGATTTTTATGGTCAAAAAATTTTCTTTCGAATATTATGTACTCTTACTTTTGCATTTTATTAATAATACTCTTGAAAGAATATTATTAATTTTAATCTTAAGTATAATTTTCCGGAGTTTAAATTTAGAATTTCATGAATTGATAAAATTAAGTTTTAACAATTATTTCAAGTAACAGATAAAATGCGAGATTTTGCATCATTTTAAATTTTAAAGACTAATTCAAATTAATTAAAATATTTATGTTCTTCCAGAATTTAACGATGACAAACATTCTAATTTCTTTATTTAATTCATTTAAACTATTCTTATCGAAATTATGAATTCAGTTTTTGTATATATTAATTTAATTCCAGACATCGGAAATGTGTTATTTAACATTTATACAACTTACATAATACCACAACTACAAGAAAATTGTTTTCAATTCATGGCAAATGTTAATTTACCATAATCTAACAATACTTTAAAACTTAAAATAATTAAATAACATTTAGCACAAATAAGCTCTATCTTTACTCTGATATCACAATTTTATTCATTACGAGAAGTAAATTTATGTATATATATTTATCAACTATACAAATCATGTAAATAAGACATCTAATAATCAATTTCTAAATATTTTAGCTGATGCAAAATATTATCATTTCTAATGGGTATAGAAGTTCTCATTTTAGAAAATTAAAATCTAAAAATTAAAGTAACAAAGTATAATATTAATTTAATATGCATAACATATTTATAAAAATAATTGCGAATTAAGACAGTATTCAGAGACATAAAGTTTCACAAAATCAATTATTTACGTAAATATATAGCTATGGTATTAAATACTCATACAATATTTCTGCTTAATTTTTAATTTCCCTCTAAATAAATTATATAATATTCATAATGAACAGAAATTTCATATTTACCGTTAATATGCTTAATGTATGTGCAAACTGAATTACTATTACCTGTAGTTTTAATATTTCTATTTGTACCTCACTTATAAATATTTTCAAAGCACAATTACAATTTCATAAAACTGATAGTATAATTATTAAATTGCGAAACACAGTTATTTAACTAAGTCTAACATTAAATTTGCTTTCTTTTTGGTTACAAACTCTATTCTGACAATATTATTGAGATACATATAGATGTTCTATGAAGTGTTTATGTTTCAAAGTTTATAGAAATTACATTGCAGCAGCTTTGTATATTGAATAATTGAATATATATATATATATAGATATAGATATAGATATATATATAGATATATATATATATATATATATATATATATATATATATATATATCAGTAGAGTATCATTCGAGATATTATATTAATAGCAATGAATCTGGCATATCTTCACATTTTCTTTTCATCAATATGCCTTACATTAGTTGAAATTTAAAACATATGGTAGGTATATCTTACATAGTAGGTAGTATCTTACATGGTAGGTATATCTTACATACATGGCAGGTATATCTTATATGAGAAATACACATGCATGAGTCGCAGTCAACATTTATAATTTTTTCTTATTGAACTCGGTGGATTTGCTACTAATATTGTTACTTTACCCATAAATGTTGAAGTACTAAACACGGAATGTATCAACGAAAAAGTGTCCACTTTATAAAAAATAGTAACCCGTTGAAGTGCATCCGGGTTTATATGTGGTCGAAGAATAATGTCATATGTATTCAATTCCTCCCAGCAATTTAGAGTAATTTACTTGAGATTATTGATAGTTAATATCCGTGGACGTAAATACTTCCTAGAATTGAAAACAGTAGGTGAACAATGTATGACTAATCGAAAAGTTTTCCATTTAAATCTTCTTGAAAGTAATTCTACCATCGTTTTACGAGATAATATTGAAATTGCTTTGATACAGTCGAAAACTATAAGGGAAAAATAGAAATACTATATGAATGAAAATATCCTGTATTATTTGGGAGCAATGCGTCAGCAAAAGAAATTCTCACCAAATATGTGTAATAAGGAGTTGGTGTTCATCATATAAATGTTTGGCAATTACAAACAAAGTATTGATGCATTTTAAGATTATGTAGCTAATCTATCTGTGCAAATGACTCTTACCTTGAATTATTAAGGGATAAAAACTTCAGTGTTGATGATTTGGGAACATTTGAGGAAAGGAATCATCGGAAATTTAGTACAGGAAAACGATTCACAATAATAGGAACAGTTACAAATCAAAGCAGAGGATTAAAGTTCATAGATATGTCACAAGTATAGGCCGAATTTTCCTCATTTTAATCATATTACCTTTTCTCATTTTAATCATATTAGTAACCATATGACCGTGGAGCAAAATTGCTCTGGCAATTGCTGCATATTTAATTAATGCAACACATTTAAATTGTAATCAAGCATTACATTCAGCACTGAAATTAACTTATTATTATTAAATTTTATAAATCACTGAGGCACCAATATGTAATATCACACAAAATCCGGAAATGAGCAGAATTCTCCGATTTTGTAAACCTATCATATGGGTCCCAGAAAAACTTTAGAAGTGCTTACTCATACATTGAAAAAATTAAGGGGAATGGATAGCACTTAATTTCAGCACTCATTTTAATGTCTAATGCTATTTAGCGAATTCTAACAGCTATGTCATAGTGAATTCCCGTTGATGAGCTTAACGCATGTCTTACATCATTAACTCTTTGGAGACGTGTATCGAAATTGATTGACAGCTAATATGAGTGTTCGACTATAAAATTTTGCATCCAGTGAATGTTTTGCATAATAGTTACTATTGGATATTGGGAATCAGAAGACGGTGATTAACAAATTTAAACAAAGTTTAATATTGGTAATAAGTTTTTGTGCATTGGTGTCATACATAAATGATTCCATTCCAAAAGCTTTCCAAGACATTATGCAGAATTACATAAGCCATCAATATTTCAATACATATATTATATAAGAATCTACAAACAACGATGTCAATATAATCAATTTCTGCATTGAAAACGAAATATGAGGCCAAGCGGCAAAGTAAAAATCCACTGATACAGGTATAAATGTATGCGAAGTTATTAACTACCAAACAGAATTCTTAAACTCACTCGATTTACCATGTATGCTAATGAATACTTTAACAATGAAAATTGGCATATCTTTCTACTCCAAAACATCAATCATCGTGACACTGAAATGGTACAATACTTGGTGAAAAAGATAATGATCAATTTCATCGAAGCTGCAATTTCGGTTGGAAAATTCCATAAAAAAATATACTATAGCTGAATGATCTCAACAAATATGTTATGTAAATTCAAACATCTTCAATTTTTGTTCAGGTTAACTTTTGCAATTACCGTTAATAATGCACAAGAATAATCGCTAAAAATGTGATTACTATATTTTGAGAATCCCTGTCTTTCATGGGCCATACGTAACCATCTCATGCATCATAAAATCTTTCAATTTATCCATGCACGCATTAGATGGTAAAAAAATGTGTATTCACAATCGAATATATACATAGAACTAAAACTACTTTTTGAAAAATTTCTCATTAAAATAAATAAATTTCGGAAAAAAATAATGCAATTTAGCTGCTATTATAATGAATATCCTAGAGTATATTTTCCTCTGAAATCTCAGCTACACCTAACAAGCAAGTTATTTTTTCATTTTTTATTTATGTATTTTTTATCTAAATTAAAATTCAAAGCATCTGAGAGGAAAGACATTGCAAAAATTTTTACACACCAAAACATTTTATTTTTTTTTACAAAATTTGCATATTTTTACCTGCCTTATTCCTTCAGATTTTACGTTTTGGTGACCTTTAATAAATTCTTAGTTTCTTAAACTTGGTCACATGCAAACTTTGTCTTCTTCTCCTTACTTCTTAAATTGATTCGTAGCATGACAGAAATAACGTAAGTGTTCCATAAATTATTAGTTATTTTTCATTACAATATGTGAAAAACAATTCAAAAATTTTCTCATAAATTGTATTATACAGTTTGACTTACAGTCACTTTTTACTTACAGTCACTCATCAAATTAATGTTAACAAAATATGATGAGTGACTGTAAAAATATATTAAGTGAAAAACTTGGGGTCATTTATGCTGAAAGAATAAAAGAAATAATGAATTCTGCTTAAACACACATCTGGCAACTGTTGTAACGGATATTCTATCGAATACTGATTGAATGAAATATTAAATTGTTTACTCGCAATTACTCTGATAATAATTAATCTTTTCAACTAAATAATAATTTTCACTGCTTTTAATTCAGTATTTTTTAAAAATAAATATTGCGTTCAATCATAAAATAACACAATTATTTTCGTTGAAAACAATTAAAACTATACTTAAATAATTATTAGTGCAAAATATTAACCACTGTTAATTCTCATGTATATTTCATAGCAGCTTGTAATTCTAGGAACGCTTTTAGGGGCAATTTTAGGCATTTGAAAATTATTCTCATATTTTCTAATGAAAATACTCATTGTAAAATTGGTTTCTCAATATTTTTAATGAAAAAAAAATATTGGCATGAATTTTGTAAAAGGTTTTCAGTACTATAAATGAGAGAGAGTGAGATCGTAATTTTTCTTTTAATGTTTTTTATCTTAGAACTTTTAGTCATTTTGTTTTCAAAACTAACAACAGATGGCGCTACCTTAAGTTTTCAACAATGAACATGCTATGAAAATGCATAGCACTTTTCATTAAGTAAAACATTTAAGTTTCAAACTTCAAAAATAAAATTAAAACATTTTCTTGAAAATTGGGATTTTCATAGAAATGTTTACATTGATTGAACAGAATTAAATAATTTTTATTAATCATCTACTAACTGTACATAAAATCTCACATGAATAAAAATATTTACGTAATTTAATATCCACAAGTATTGTTTAAGAGGTAAATATGCATAGATTTTTTTTATTTGAAATCAGAAATTTAGTACTAGAAACAAGATTCAAGAAATTTAAACATTTTTAAATATTACTCGTTGTTTTGATTATTTTATTATAAATCCATGAAGCAATAAATTTGAAAAGATTTTATTTTTTTCTTTCCAAGCTTTTAAAAATCCATACTAAAATTACAAATCATCATAAAATGAAAATAAAATGCAGCGAAACTTTACTATAAAACGCTAATAGGTACTTTACCACAATTCTAACTCCTAATAATATTTTAATCAAATTCATTTGTCCTATTTTCAATTGTATTTCTCGAATAAATTTCATTTACTGTTAAAAATTCTATCACTAAATAATTTTATATTATTATCACACTAACAAGTAGAATGTTTCGTGTCCTATTATGTTTTTATAATTTTAAGCAATGGTTTTATATTTTTTTTCATATTTGAGAAAGATGAATATGCAAAAAGTACGCATATATGAACAACATTAATTCTCTAAGAATTTAGATCCATGAAAAAACACTATGTTTGTTCAAGAAAAACAATATTTTAATAAATATCTTAAATAAAATTAGAGTTAATTTTGATTTCTAATAAACGTTTATTAATTCAAACATGTCATGTATTCCAAAATTGAGAATTTTCGATAAGATATGTTAAATTGTTTTCCAGAAATACACCAATCATAAATTTTTATTTTTGATAATGTACATGTAATTAAATGAGTGGATTATATTATCATTTATAGACGAATTTTAAATCATTGAATTATATTACAAAAATAGTTCAAGAATGTTCTATAAAACATTTTTACTAGAATATGAATAACACTTTTAAAATGACATTGAAATTTCTCTTTTCAATAATTACAAAAAAAAAATCAAAGATATTTTCATGACAATGAAAGTTTCAATAACGAAAGTTTTCTCTAATAATGAATGCTAAATAATTAATAATAGGAAAATATGTATACCTTTATAATTAATAAAATAAAAAACAGAAGAACTTAAATATTTTTTGCTATAATTAAATTATTTCCGTCATATAATCAAAATTTAGTGTAAATTTATTAATTAAACATTATTTTAAAAATAAATATCTGCAGAAACGAAAAAATGCTTAAAAAATTGGAGAGTTTTTATTTTTTTCTTAATATTTAATAAAATGTTTACTATCAGCTCTTTAGAGATATTTTTATATATTTTGTGATACTTTAAATTTTTCAGATACTAATATTTAATATGACTTTGTTTTGTTCTGAACATATTCATCTGATATTTTCAAATAAGATAATATTAACTATTTAAAATATTTTAAGCACTCAATTAAAAAAAACTCGTTCATCTGTTTATCTAAAATGTAAGATTTCTTTAAAATGTACAACTCTTTTTATGTATTTTCTTTGATAGTTGAACATTTTAGTAGTGTCTCTAAAATGTTTTTCCGAAAAATTTTAATTGGTTTTTCCGCACGTTTTCAAAGATAAGATTTCGCATTTTTTTTCTTCGGGCACCATCAAAAGAAGCTAAATTACTTTCAGTCTATTTACTATAAAAAAAACCTTTTTGGCAAAAAAAAGAAAAGAAAAATGAGTTATTTCTAAGAATTTAAACTTGAGTTAAAAGTGTAAGTTAGAAAGAGCTTCTTTTTTACAAGGACTTTGAGTATCATTTTTTATTTCTTACATAAGGAAAGCTTATATCATAAAATCGATATTGAATCACAAGAATTTCATTAAATTTCAATCACACACACCCACACATAATCTACTTACACATGTATTCAATTTGCCCAAAGTAATCTAAGAGATAACAGTAATGATGCAATGTCACTATTTTCTTTCTTCAATTAATATATTTATATATCTTTTTCTATTACAGTGCATTTTCGAAATTAAGTAACGAAAAATAGTTCATTTGACTATAACATAATTTTGGGCAAACGTCGCACCAACAAGGGATATTTTAAATATTTTTTTTACTCTTGAAAGGGCACATTTGCCGAATAATCAAGCATGCCAAATTCTGAGTTTGGGTGACTTTTTTGTCATATTTTCTTATTAATCTGGCTACCTGGTTTTTATTACGTCATAGAGATGGAAATCTACAAAACCTATGCAGAAAATTCTATCGATAACATATTTACCTCATCGCGAGAAGTCATAATACGTTTTTTTGGCAACATTTCTTCCTCGCCAAAACATTCAGAATCCAGCAAGATTCGCCAAAACATTCAGCATCGCCAAAACATTCAGAATCATCAGGATTATACGGCAACTATGCTGCTGAAAGTTTTCTTAAAATTAACTAAGAGCAAATTACGAATCTGAATATAATTTTACTCATGCAATGAAAAAAATACTACAGAATGAATAATTGTATTTTGTACTATTTTGATTCGTGTTAGTTTTTGTTATTTATTTAATACATCCGTAGGAATACACAAATATATATTTCTGCAAGCGAATCGTTTATTACTTGTTTTAAGACTTTAATTACATCCAGAAATTTACTTATATATTATTGCTATTATTATTTACAATTTTAAAAAGGTTAACTAATTTTATAATAAAAAAATTCATTTTCTTAATAATATATAAATATTTATATTTCTTTCGTAAAAACAAAATTTAAATATGTATAAAGTTTATTCTGTGAGCATTGGTTTTTTTTCAACTTTTCACTGTGGACGGTATTGAATTTTGAAGACATTGATTGATTAATTGTGTGGGGAGACCCCGGAATGTACCATGTGGTTAACAGGTAATGTCTTCCCCACACCTAGAGCCCCTTAGACCTCTAAGAGGTGCTTGGGAGCACCTGCTTTGCTGCAATATTTAATAAAAAAAGAGGGAAACACAGTGAAGGCAGATTGCCTTAGTTCAAAAAAAGGGGGTGGAAGAGCATCAAGTCCTAATTGGTTATATGCCAAAACATTGGAAGAGCATGAGGGGAAACAAAACGAAATTACAAGGTGAGGAGAAAAAGAAAGTCCATGTATGCAGAATACGCCCAAGTGAGCTGCCGGTTGGAAGCTGGGGAATATAGGCGAGTTCTTTTGGGCTGTCCCTGTAAGTTGTTGTTATTTTTGATGTTTCATGAATAGGACTGATGTTGCTACCATTCATTTCCCGAGTCCTCGGTTTGATTACCCGCATCATTAACATTAGTAGAGGGAGTTAGTCTCAGGTCACGGCAGAGCTTCAGTCCTCTTCCAGTCATATAGAGCATAAGCTTGGTGAGTAGTTGTCTACGATGGCGATCCCCGAGGCAAAACTTGAGAAAATCGGTGTTGTTTTGTTGTGCATGCTTCTTTAGGTGATGGGGGCTGTTTCCGAGCACTCTTAAGTATAGTGAAGTGGGTCACCTTGGGCTCCACAGATGCAATAGGAGGAATTTGTTTTTTGGATTTTGTAGAAGTACTGTGGGAATGGGCTGTGAAATGTGAGGAGCTGATTCAGGTAAGGATTACAATATGTATGTTGATTGGTGAGAATTTTGAAGACAATAAAATACCAACATTATAGCAGGAAATTGATTGAAAATAATGAATCACTTTAATATCTTAAATGACCAAAAAAAATAAAAAGAATCACTGCTCTTCATATGGTTTGATCTTATTAAGATAACTATGTTCTGATATGTTTTACCTATTATGTATTTAAATTTTAAAAAAACAAAAGATCAATACTTCTTATAAAAATGATAGCGAGAGCCTTAAAGTTGGTATAATTTTAATTTCAATTCATTTTCATTAAGGAAATTGATATTATTTTTAAACAAATTGAAAATGCATATGCATATGATGGTCTGATTCAAATAACAGCAAATATTTTTTTATATGAAACTCTAACGCACATATTTTAACTACAGATAAAGAAATTAATATTAAAAAATAAGTTGCAACTTCCTGTCGTGAGTTGAAATTTAAAAAAAACTTTAAGAAATAATTATATTTTAAAGTAAATTAAAGGTATATAAAATTTCTTTTAAATGAACAGAAAATCAAGACAGAATATCTTCATAAATGTTAATTTTAATCGCAAATGATTTACAATAAGTAAATGTACATCAAAATTCAAGACAGAAGACATGAAATATCAAAGTCATTTTTCTTTTGTCCTATTGATTTCTTCCTGAGTTGGAGCTTTTATTTCTCTCCTCCTTAAAACACTTATCGGACTCATTCCCTTTACTGAACTTCTGATTACTTATTCTGTAAGAACGAAACCTGTTGGAAGTCTTCATTGATGAGCGTGTCAACAAGGCCATGGATTTTCCTCTATCTCCGAATTCTGTGCCATCGAATGTTTTCGTGGATGTTTTACAAAAGCAAAGAACTTTTCGGAAGTAATTACGGAATCTAAAAGGAAGAAAAAAATCTTAAACAATGTGACGACAATTTAAAATTACTTAAACTGTATTTTTAAAAAGTTTAACATTCTTTGTTAAAATCATTTTTAAAGAAAATATAAAGGAGATTCTCAAATATATACTTATTAAGATCAGCAAATTAATAGAAAATAAAAGATCTTTTAGAGATTATTTTCCCATTAAAATCTGAGGTATTGGGGATTTTTGTAGATCTAATTGTCCATAAGTGTTATGCATTGCGGTATAACAATGGTATCTGTATTAATTTTCACCAAAAAAAATTAAATATTCTTTTCTTTTTAAAACTTCTGTTTGTAATAAGTAAGAATAAAATCATTGTATAAAGAGAAATCAATTTTCTCTAATATTTTGCAAGTTTACGTAATTGTTGATACATAATATAAGACACATTCTTCTTATATACAGTCTTGCTTTCTTAGTTGTATGTTGTTTGTCATGCTGAATATAATATTGAGTTTAAAAAAGTATGTTTCTTAACTTTGCAGGTAAACCTATCATTTAGGCTTTTCGGAGTCTATGAGACTTCTGATTTATCAAATTGTCAATCAATAAAATTATTTTTGAAAATTCCTCCTTTATATTTGTTAAAACTTTCTACTAAGCAATGTACTGAAGGTATTCAATCAAACCACAACAGACTTAAATTAATTAACATCATATTAGCAAGAACCTAAAACAAACTTTCTAATACTCAGTATGTAAGCATTTATACAAAAGGTATAAAGTATTAATAAAAAGGTATATAGTATTTATACATACATATATAATTTGTGGCTAAGTAAAGTTAAGTTCAATGGAGAGATCTTCATTTTGACCCATTTTCTATTAAAGAATGTAATTTGACTTTTGTTATTCTACTGTATGCATTCCTGTTTATTAGAGTAAGTCATTGGAAAATTCCTCCTAACGTACATGGACATTGTGCCATAAAATTCACGTAATCAATCTCCTAAGCGATAGGCTCTAAAGTCATATTAATCACGAAAAAAAATTTACGGTAAGTACTAAAAAGCATTCTAACATTCAGTTACAATCATTCTACAATATCTTTCTTAACAATGAATTATAATTTTATATGTATTCTATGATACAAAATTAATTGTTTAAATACTAATTTTTTCAATAACAATAAATTTCATTTTTAGTAAACGAAAGTCCATTTTAAGTTGAAAGGATGTATTTAACAAAAAGCAGTAAATAAGTTATATAAGCCGCTGAGATTTCAAATATATTTATGAATACAATTGTTTACACAAATCTGTCGTAATTTTAAGGATTAGACATTTTATGTGAAAATTACAGAAAATAAAAATACATAATAGTTATATATATATATATATATATATATATATATATATATATATATATATATATATATATATATATATATATATATATATATATATATATATATATATATATATTTAATTCTATTTTCAAAAAATAAACAAATATGAATTTTCTACTTATGAAAATTTTTAACAATTTAAAATCCAGTGTAAGAAAATTTTGGACATTTAACATTTCAATCAGTTTTCCGTTCTTTGTTAAACAATCAATAAATTCATCCAGGAATTAAATGCTAATAAAAATTAACATTTACGTCATCAGTTTCCCTTTTTAAGACGAAGACGTAAAGTATAAATGTAGAATATCTACATTAAGATGTTCCCCGTCTTGCTTAACTCTTTTATTCTCAAGTGTTTTCTAGTTTCACCAACTTATAGATATATGAAAAGGATGATAAATAAAAACAAAATCATAGGAGAATAATGAATTTGAATCAGGATAACATTAAATTTTATTGTTAATTTTAAAAGTATTTTAGTGCATTAATATGCATACATATATATATATATAAGATTTTAAAATATTTTTTTTAACTTACCTAGCATTCATAACATAATAAACAATCGGATTGTAACAAGAATTCGACATTGCTAACCAATATATCGCAAGATATAGATGTTGTATGAAATGTGTTTGAAGAACTTCACTGTTGTAGTAAATATACAGAAAGTAGGTATGATATGGGAGCCAGCATATTGCAAAAAGAAGCATAATAGCTACAAGCATGTGAACCACCTGAAATGAAAATAATAATTTTCAAAAAATCTTCTGTGGAAAATAATTACAGATTTCAAAAAAAAGCGTTCAAGAAATACTTATAAATGTAACATCTAATTTAGTATAAACACAAAAGAAATTTTCATGAGCTAGGCTAAATATAATTTTTAAGCACGCATTCACAAGAGCAATAAAATCACCCTTTTTTTCTTGTGAATAAGCATATATTTAGTTTTGTTGAGTTTAAAGATGGAGGTGATGTTAAACGGTTAAGTAAAAATGAAATAAGTTTGATTTAAAAATCTATTTTTTAAACATATTAGAATCGACTTTAGAAAAATATGTTGCTTTCTTCGGATATAAAACTTTTTGAAAAGGAAGGAAACAAATATTAGAGCATGGAAGATCTTCAATATCTCGAAAATAAAGACGAAACTACAGCAGATATTATCAAAATACTGTTTTCACAAAATAACAATAGTCAAACATACCCATAGAAAACATTTGTTGATTCATGATTTTTTGCTTAAGGCAGAAACTTTTATGTTTTTCATTAATGAATGGATTAATGATTCGCATAGTAGCTATTTAAATAACATGGGCCTAAAAAAGGCTTCTAATAGGGCAAATATATGCTGATACATTTGAAATTAATTTTATTATTTTCAAACAATTATGAAAATAGGTTTCATTCAAAATCGATTTCTAAACAATAAATTAAATGGAAATTAGAAATAATGCTAAAATAATCTTTTAAAATATATACTTGGACACATATATATCTTTCAATAAAAATTCAAACGTAATACCAGATAAAGAAGTTACTCTTGACTACTGTTAAAGAAATGAAAACCAGTAAACTCTACGTAAAATATGAAAAGCAATATTTTGTTTGTACATTTAATAGTAATAAACTAAACCCTAGCCAATGTAATTGCTACATCAAGAATAAAATTAGACAAATATTAAGAAAACTATTAAATGTTAAAAATTTGAAAGCTTTGATGAAGAGAAAAAATATTTGAAACAATTATTCTTTAACAATATTTATGTGCCTGAACATTCAGAGAGCCGAAAAAAATCTGAGACAATGTGATTCACTCTTTTGTCTACATTTTGACATACTTTCTGACCTGGAAAAAGCCATTAGAGTCTCTGGCAATAATAAAAATAGCTCGAACAGTTCAACTACTAGCTTTTGCAGATGACATTAGCATAATCGGTAGCCCAAAATGCTCTGTTATTGATGCTTTTGTTTCACTTGTGAGCGTGGCTAAGAAAATGGGACTTGTAATTAATGCAGACAAAACCAAATTCTTGATTGCAACAAATAGTACTCCTGACCAGTCCCTTTTGAAGATTCTGACGCATTCTTTAGATATTGTAAGCAAGCTTAAATACTTAGGAACTTTGACTATAAGTCACAATAACCTAAAAATTGAACTAAATTTTCATGGAATTTACACAGAAGCTACTACAGCCTTCGAAAACAATTCATTTCAAAGGTTATCAGTGTAAACACAAAGTTAATAATTTACAAAACTTTGATCCCTCCCATTTTTACATATGGAAGTGAGTGTTGGACCCTCAACAAAACAGATGAAGAAAAACTATTAATTTTTGAAAGAAAAATTTTTGGACATGTTAAAGAGAGTAATGCATGGAGAATCCTATACAACGATAAGATCTACAAAAATGCGATAAATTTGGTTGGTCTGATATTATAAGGACACTCAAAGCGTCACATATGAGGTGGCTGAGCCATCTCTACAGAAAGCCTCATGCTGAGCCTAGCAAAAGAGATGGCCTTCTCAAAGGGTACGACCACCAACAAGATGGTAAGATGATGGTGAAAAGGACCCTAAAATATTGGGAGTCAACGGATGGAGGGCCTTCGTCTCTGACAGGGTCAGATGGAGGAGGATCTGCAAGACATCTTTGGTCTACAAAATGCTGTTATGCTTATGAAGAAGAATTTGATATTGAGATTAAAATCTTTTAAATAGTCGTAGAAATTCACATCAAGTAAAATTTTATTTTTGGATTTGAAATGAATTCGCTAATCACTGAGAAACTCCCGTCTTGGCCTATTCAATATCATTTTGTTGAATAAGGATAACTCGTCAAGTATTATTTAATCTAGTTATGTCATAACATGAAACATTAATAATATTAATCAGCCAGATTAATAAGCGGAATTAAAACTGAAGTTTCATGTCTAGGCTCTTATTGAGAACTCTACTTGAATTCCATGAAATTAAGGAGAATATGAGAAAATTAAAACAATTACTGTGATTAAAAGTGAATTTAAAGGCTGCTCCGAGAATAGCAGTAGCTTATCCAATATTCGAAAAGCTTATGGCGTCCATTTTTTAAGTTTAGCATTTTAAATTATTTGCAATTGCACTTCTGTAGGATCACGAAATTAAAACAGAAAGTTTACACTAAAGAGATTGGATTGAATTTAATAGCATTTTTACTTGAGGTTGCCTCTTGTCTTGGAATTTGAGTATTTTTTCAGGTTTTTCCTCTAGCAGGGGAAGGCAAGTGACTTCTAGTTTCGAAAATGTTTTTAATAGTTTCTTCAATATTCAAGATAATAGCATTAAGAATAGCTTCTTGTTAAAATTGAATAGCTAAGATGTTTTTGTCGACTAACTCTTCAAATTTCGTTAAGACTCATTCGACTATATCATTTACTTTCGGATTGGTAATTTTTGATAATTGATTTGATTAGGCAATCGTAGCAAAATCTATTTTAGAATTTTTAATCCTCTTCTTGTTTTAATGAAAGGTAGACGTTTTATGACTTTAAATTATAAAACATGAATTTCTTCTTCACAAGATGGACATGAAGGATCATCCAAGGTATGAAATCCCCTGCAATTAACACAATATAGAACATTAACAAGACAAGGATCACTATGCGAGCCACAAAGTTTGCATAAAACTGATTGTGTCTTACGTTTCTTAGCTGCATGTGTAAATTTAAAGCAAATACCACACTACTAAACTACTTGTATACTCTTACAAAGATAGTTCCTGAAAATTCAAATAATCCCTTATTATTGAAACGTCTGATTTGAGATATATTAAGGCCATAATTTTCAATTTCTAACACTAGATTTTCTAGATATTGGTCCATTGATATGAATAAGATAATGAGTTTTGTAGAGTAGTTTTCGATTTGTATTTGAGTAGTTTCAGATACATGCAATACTATTTCGTTTCTACAAATTTTTGCTGCAGTTTTATAATCAGTTTGCCGTTTTCAGTATGTCGAACTTCTTCCATGCCATTTTTATTAGAAATAGCGTTTAAAAGTTTAGATTTTAATTGTGACGGTTGCTTAGGAATAGAAGCACATCTTGGTGTAGGACACGAGAACATTGTGAAATTTGAAACTCCGGCTTCTGAACCTAAATGCATAGCTAGAAGTGCAGTCTCATCATGATCGAATATAGTATATGATGCACATTTAGGTATACAATATTCACATTCTATGAAGGATCATGTAAGCCTGTCATGCTGAATAAACCATCATTCATGTATTGAAAAAAAATTAATTCAAAACTTTTTTTTTTTTTTTTTTTTTTTTTTTTGTTTTTTCGAATTTCAAAAAATTTAAATAAATGAAAATTTGCTGTTTGAGGTTTTTTCAAAGAAAAAAATGTTCAAAGAAATAAGTGCAAACCCTAAAAACAGTATAAAACGTTTTCTCTCCCATAAAATGCCTTAATATCTTCAAAATTAAAAATATATTTACAAATATTGTAATCATTAATTTAAATTTCTATTAATTAATGAAACTTTTTAATTTTTAAATCATCCTTGCCGATTTAAACTACTCATAAAGTAGATGTTTTTTCAAGTTGCTTTTTCTTCTGTTCTTTTATAGATGTATTAATAGATGTATTAATTGCTTGAACCGATAAACGTTTACAATAGGGTACCTCTTCATCCTTTGCCACTTTTTTATGCTACACAAAAGCTATACAAAGATAGGGTTACTATGATTACTAGAAATTAAAGTTTAAGGCCAAAATGTATCGCTACAGCAGGTGGTACCCGATTCTACACTAAATTCCTTAAATCAATGGAAAACGACTTCACAAACCGAGGCTTTATTTCTTATATAAAAAATTATTTTATAAACAAAATAAACTTCGACAATGTTCTCAGACATTTTGTGGTGAACTTCGTCTTGTTTGTTGCCTCATGAAAAATGCAATATAAAGTTAGGCAGTAAATTCGTCGATAAGTCGGATTTATGACGCAACCTTAATACGATGGCGTAATTAATTGTGGGTGACGTAGATGAACCGTTATCTGCCATCATGTATATTTTAAATCAATGAGAATTGTAATAATGGTATGTAGCCATGATCTCAAGCGGAACGAAAGATACAACCACTTTATTGTTAGCTATGGTTAGAAAGATTCCTACCAATAATTAATATTTTTCCCTGTTGATATGGATGTTTTATTTAAGGACTGGTTTCCTAATTATGAATAAAATGTAAAAAAAAACATATCAGAGTGAAGCAAACTTCAGAAATTTGTAATAAGGGATTACTTATATAAATATTGATAATTTTTAATTATTTTAAAATAATTCAAATTATAACGATTGAATGGGAATTGCTATTCAGTAAATAAATATGTTTTGTGTGAGTTTGCTTCTTTTAATTAAAATAATTTTAAAAATATATTCAACTCTGATTGAAAATAATTTTAAATCAGTTTCTTCCTTTCACTTTTATTCTAGTTTGCCATTTATTCAATCAGTTAGTTCCTACTGATACTTCTAATAAATGTTTATCTATATTATTTTTGTTATGTAACCATTTTCTTTTAGCGAATTTTGTTAACTTTTAATAATGATGACTTTTAACATATTTTAAAACCAAATAAACCGAAGATTCCAGAAAGTGCTTTAAGTGAGTCCATAAGCATACATTATAAATTCAACAAAATGAAGCCAATAATAAAAATTAAAAATAAAACTTTTCAAAGAATATATATTTAACAATAAGCTAAACAAAAATAATATCAGAAATTGCTTTTTATATCATGGGAAGATTCACTTAAAATTCGAGAGGAAATAAAGTGTATTAAAAAATGTATTTCAAAATGTTAATAAAAAATCAAATTTATAATTGAAAAAAACGTGTAACTGGTTAAAATAACATTTTTTTATTAAATCGCAGATACAAGTGATTTGCATTTTAATAGAGAAATTATTTATATCACAATCTTGTTTGATCTTTGGTTAAAAATTTATGTGAAATATTTTCAAATTTCTGCAAAAGGTATCAAAATCCTTAACACTATTCTGCTAAAAATATTTTATGAAGAATCATTTTCAACATCTGTTGATACAAAAATCCATAAAATATTGAATATGAATTACATTTATAAATATTGATAAGTATTTGTAAAGGTAAAAACTCCTTTTTTGTGTAAATCAAAGCAAGTTCTTCACATTCATTGAAATTAAAAATTTTATTCGTGTATGTTAATTCACTTGGGGTGAATATTCTCTTATTGATTATAATCCCTGGTTTTGTAAAACAATTTTATTTTCATTGAGTCTCCTTAATGTTACGAAAACAAGACTTCATCTACAATAAAAGAAAAATTAAAAATGAGATTTAATCTGAAAAAATGTATTTATAGAAAAGTTAAAATTTGTAAATTACATAACAGCTACGTTTAATTCAATAAGAGAGAAATACTAAATTTAAAAGAGTCGTTTGTAACTTTAAGTCTTTAAAATTTGTAAAATAGTAATTCTTTAAAAAAGAATTTAAAAAATGTTCGTGTATAAATTTTTTAACCAAATATTTCTCAAATTACAAAAGTTGAATAAACATCTGTGATTTTTATATATAAATATAAATCATAATCACAAAATAACATAAAAATGGAAACACAATATATAGTTGTCTACTTCTTTACGAATAAATGAATTAAACGTAAATGCAAAAAAACAGAATATGAAAAAAAATCTTAATAACTAGGGATTTTAGAAATTTCTTTTACCAAAACTGGCTTAAAAATGATTTATCTCAACTGCAAATTATATTTATATAAATAACTGGAAATGTTTACAAAGTGTTAGGATGAAAATAGAAAAATTAAAATAATCATTATTTAAATGGTTTATATCATTATAAAATAGAATGTGGTATTTAGAATTTACAGATCAAATCTTCTTAATTTTATGCTAAAATTTATGATATTAGATTTAATTTTGATGTAAAATATGTGAAAGATCTAAAGAAATTATGTGTGTTTCAAAAACAAGAATAGAATAAATTAGTTCATAGCAAGCAGAAAAATGTTTTAATAAGAATTAAACGTCTTTTAATCATAAAAAAATGAACTTAAAATAAACAAAAATTAATCATGATATAATTTTCAACTATTTAAAGTTTTTATCAAATAACCTTATAAAAAATTTTAATTACGATAAAAAACATTTAGAAGCTTAATTTTAATCGTGTATGAACTTTTTCTATTATATAGCATACAATAATCACCTGTTCTAAATGAAATTCTGAAATTTAAATATAAGATATTTTAGTTTGAAACCTTATAAATATTTATACAGATTATATTATTATACAGAAATATTTATACAGATTATACAGAAATATTTATACAAATCATATAGAGAATTTATATATTATTCATACAGATTAATTTATCATTCCTGACTGTAGAAATAGAATGAGTAAGCGATGATTTGACACAACATTCTACATTATAGTTTCTGTGTATTACAATTGTTCTTTTTGAATTAAGTAGAATAAACATATTTACATACTGTAATTGGTACTTCAATTTGAAAATAATTTATTGTATAGCATAGTTTACCAAAGCATGGCCTAGTTGTTAAACCATACAACTTACTTTCATTATAAAAGTATCTTATTTACTTCAAGATAGATTAACTTTTAATTGTATAGACTTTACCCTTTGCTTTGACTTGATTACGTGATTTTGCGGATCAGAATTTTCACCGATGACTTTACTTCCCCACAAGATGCAACCAATCCAAGTGTAAGTAATTGCCATTGTGCACATAGGAATCACGTACGTTACTACAAGGAAAATGATATTGTATCTGGAAAAAATCAGATATAATATTAAAAACAATAACGATTATTGATAGTTTTTCTACTTTATTTATGAAACTTTATCTATTTTCCTAAGTAATACATGTGCTACCGAAAGTGAAGAAAATAGACTTGTAATACAAAACACTTTTTAATATAGAAATGTATTTACATATATTACATGTTATAATTATCTATTATTATCTAATGTTTTGTATTAAAACATTTGTTGTTGCTGCACCAGCATGCTTTTCTGTACTTAGCCCTGAGTTAGACATTTTTTAAAACTTTCGATTATCCTTTTTATATATTTATTAAATATTTTATTTATTAAATTATACTTGAATTTAATATACACCTCATATATATTTCTTATTTTTCTTTACATTTTTTCTTACAATTTATAGAAATGTGTTAAATTTTCTCAACAATATACAATGAATTATGTTTCAAATAATAAGCATATTTTACAATAATAAGCATAAATTTGACATACATTGTTTTAAATCAGAAATTGTTACTTATTCATAATAAACTTTTTAATTTTTTTGATCCATTATTCATTGATATTAACGTCTCTTTTCTTATCACCAATGAACTTGCAGTAAAGACTTTAATTTTATGGAATCACTTATCTTATAAACTGCATTATGTATATTATTTCCTTTAACCGTTTCTTGGATAATCTGTTATTAGTGTAATCCCTTTTGAAAACTATCTGAATCACTTACAATAATTTCACAGCAAATTTCTTTTCGACATGGTCTATGTCTCTCTTCTAATACAATCTATTTGAGAGAATAGAGGACAAATCTACATTTCTCGTTTAAAAGTAACTTTTATTGCACATGCAACAAACACCCCATTGAAAATAAGTTTAAAAATATTTCATTAATCAAACTAATTTAGCATAAAGAGAATTTCTTAATTTCTCAAATTTATAGATTTGAATTAATTTCAATTAATTTATTACAAATTCTTTTATTCCAATATGTTTTCAATTTGCAGGAAAAAATGTAATGTATAAAAATTTATTTAGAGAGATAAGATTCATTGTTATTATAAGTATCTTTTCAGATTGCCTCCGTTTTTAAATTTAAAAAACAATGTTTCCAAAAATCAATAAATCATGTCATATTTTTATTTAAAACTTATAAACGACCATTAAAAATAATATAATATGCAGAAAAAGTCTAAATATATAATATACGCTAATTGAAATTATGAATCCAAATAGCTTTCTGAAATAAAAATTCTTAGGCACTTTCCAAATTATTTATATTATAAATCAGTACTGCATGGTTCCAAATTAATTCAACATTATATCGATGATTTTTCTATCATTAAAACTGCACCAGTATATGCACCATAATTTACTATTTTATGATTTAGTATCATTTCAGTGATTCATAACTTCTCAATTTTTCTTTTTTCTATAGTTTTACTTCTGTTGATGAAAAACATTTAAAGACAAAAATGAAATGTTAATGAAATTTTGACCCCATCGTTATTTTTATAAACATAAGTTTCTAATTTAAACAAACCTCTTCAAGTAAAATGCAGAAGTCGCATAACTTATAACATATAAAGAAAAAAGTGATACATTAATAATAATTTAAAATATTAACTTATTTGGCCAAGCCGATAGAAAATAAAAACTTTAAAACTGTTCATTTACTGACTAATATAACTCTGTAATCAATGAAATTAACACTTTTTTAAGGTTTGATTGAAAGTTTCCATTTAAAGTATTTGCAGATGCGCATATGAAATCGGCACTTTAACGATACGGACATATAAGCACTGACATTACAAAAGACAAGATTATTGTAGCCTTTATTTATTTCCGAAATAGTTTGTAAGTAATTCTGAAATGTTGACAACAATTGCAAAGTTATTAACAAATAAGTCCAAACAAGACAAAAATGGTTATTTCTTATTGGTTAATAAAGAATGAAATGTTTAAATATTCAATGTAGAATGAATAGCATGTAGAAATTTATGTGCATTAGAAACCATATTTGAGGAACAATGCTTGAATTTCAATGCTAGTTGTGATTTTACTCAATAAGTAAAGAGGCATTTGGTCACACAAATAGTAACAAAGGGTTGTTGTTGTTGTTATTTATAACACTTGGACAAGCCAAGCTGGCTAGCCAACGACTATGCGAAATTAGCTCAAGAGGGTGAGTCTCTACAATTAGTTTCACATAGTCGTCGTTTTTTTTCGTTTCGCTTAATAATTTCACATTTAATTAATTTCTCATAGCCGTAGTTTCGCTTAGATAGTCACCACGAAGGTGAAAGTAAGTTTTTGCACTAAAACTCCTTCGATAGATGGCATCACCAGAGATTCTACCTTCTCAATTTTGACTTTGTTCTGTAGGGAGAGGAAATTTCTTTCAGTCTATTACACCCATGGTAACTGCTCAACGAGAGATTACAGGACAATCGAATCAACAGATTTAACAAGCACGTATATCGCATGTACTCGGCGATTGTTTTTGGCAGCATTGGGAATTTAACCCAGGCCTTCCGGACGAAAGGCCGATACCCTAACTATGAGGCTACCACGACACGTTGGTTGGTAATTCAGCTAAAAACATGAGATATCTTTTACTTAATAATGGTTGGTAATGCAGCCAGGTATGAACACATTGTATAGGTAAATTACAGTTTTAATCTCAAACCAGGCAATTTTCTCGTTTTTGGTCATTCAATTGGTAACGAATATAACATGCGTAAAATTTATGTGGGCTGGAAACCATATTTGGGGAACAATGCTTGAATTTCAATGTTATTAATCGATTCAATGTGCAAAGAGACATTAAAATCATATAAATATTAACTAGAAAGTAGTTGGTAATGCAGTCAGGTAGGAACGTTGTATTTGTGTGTGTGTGTGTGTGTGTGTGTGTGTGTGTGTGTGTGTGTGTGTGTGTGTGTGTGTGTGTGTGTGTGTGTGTGTGTGTGTGTGTGTGTGTGTGTGTGTGTGTGTGTGTGTGTGTGTGTGTGTGTGTGTGTGTGTGTGTGTGTGTGTGTGTGTGTGTGTGTGTGTGTGTGTGTGTGTGTGTGTGTGTGTGTGTGTGTGTGTGTGTGTGTGTTACAGTTTTAATCTGTCACCAAGACATTTTCATATTAATTGGTTCCTTAAAAAGTTCCAGGAGGGCTGTAGGTTACGATCATATAAAGAAAAGCGGGAGATATTTTCTGTCTGGCAGACATATAGAGGAATTTTACAAAACGAATATAGTATATGACAAGCAAACCAAATTTGCATAGCGCAATGTTTTGAACAAAAACTAATTGATCACCTCTTACAATTAATAAGTAAATGGAAACTCTGATATATTTGACAGATTAAGTAAGATGTTAACAATGAAATGTTCATTCATTCCCTGGAATTTTTATGCTTACATGTGATCTGCATATGAAGCGCCAGCTACATTATCTGGCCAAACCAGAAAGCAGAGAGTTCTTTCATTTTGGTCAGCATATTTGTAGGTGATGGTCGTGGCATATAAAAGAGACGGCACTGACAAGAGTGAACTGAGGAACCAAATGGAAAAAATGATGATTCTCGCCAAGGTTTTGGTCATCCTCGGCCGCAATGGATAAATCACGGCAACAAATCTGAAATAAGTAAATATAAAAACATAAAGTTTAAAAACAACAAAAAATTTTGACCATAGTTAAGTTTTATTAATTAAATGAACAATTAAATATTTATTAGTAAATAAATTTTGGTTAAGATTTATATTTCATAAATAAATGGATTTTAGTGAAACGAGAAAACTTGGAATAATGGAAAATACAAAAGTTACTTCTTAAGCACACTTAGTAAAAATTTACTTTATTTCAAATATTCATTTCATTTATTTATGTTTATCACATAACGTCTATGTGTTTCTATCTTATATGTTTATCTTATAAGCACCCTGAAGAGAAATCACGATTTTAAAACTTGAAACTTTCTGACCATTCGTTTTGAAATATAATGAATTAATATAAAATATTAAATGGCATTGAATGTCATTTATTCAAATACCATCTTTATTATTTTTCCTCTCTATTTCAACATTTACTTAAAATGATATTTTGCATATAATTTAATTGTGTATAACAATATTTCAAGTCTAATTATGTGTAACATTACTTTCATTACTATCTTAAATGAAATATTCTTTACAATTATCCCTGTTTCATAATGTAACTAATTTTAAAATATAAACAATTTTAACCTATATATCTATATGAATATTGTTTTTGATTTTTTAAATAATTTTAGAATTCATTTTTGGTTTACGAAATATTGTATATTTAGTGTTTGTGTAAGACAATATGCAATCACCAGTCAAAAACAATATTATGCTGATTAACTCAGTCATGCGTTTGCCAGGAATACTGATTTTAATATAAATTATAAGCTGAAACAAAATAGTTAATGGAACAAAAATAAAGCTAAAAATGTATCAAATAACAATTAACATTGAAATTCTAAATATATAATATTATGGTAAGTATATAATTAATTCGATGAATGCGTTATTGAATCATCTCCTTAGATCTCACCATTATCCCATTAAAAATAATAATAGAGCTCTGTTTTCATCATTATTTATAATAGGTTAATAATGATTACTAAAAGGAGTTAATTGTAATGAGAGCTTAAGACCTGAAAAGTTAAATTAACCTTCAATAACTTTTTGCAGGTCCTAAGATTGCAATTCATTTTATGTATCACTTCTAAGATCTTAATTAATGAATTTAAGGATAATAATTTACTTAGTTTCATGATAATGTCTATTATTAAAATTAATTGTTGTTATAACATTTTAAATATCAGGATTGAAATGTAATAAATGTAATGAAACATTTTACCCAATTTTTATCAATTAACATTTTTTCCTGAATATATTTATTATTATATTATATTTAGAAAATACTCTTCTCTTTCTAAGCTAAAATTCCTTCATAATATAATAGCTATTTTTGAGCAAATATGGATCTTTTTAAATCAAAAAGTTTAACATGGATCCATACAAGCATATTTAAATATATTTAAATGCCAACTAGAAGAAAGAAGTGAACTTTTTCCATACACATTTTGTAGGTGTTTTTTCAGTCCAAATGCGGATTATTAATATTTGATTACATATTTCATATTTTAAATATGAAATTTTAATTATTTATTGTTGTGTTTATTACAAATTATTACAAATTATTGTGTTTCTAACACATTATATAAAAATATAAGATTGAATATAATTTAGGAATCATAGTGTTTTCAAAGGGTAAATCCAGATATAAAGTATATATAGACATGAATTAAAGACATCGTTATATTTATGTGTTTTGAACGAGCACATATATGTATGTAAAATAATTTATCTCTTTGTTCAAATATTATACTTTTCCTAATTACTTGCACTTATTAATACATTTAAAAGATATAAATATCCCTTTTCATACCTTTTTAAAATCAAATAATTTCCAATTAATAATTTTATCTAAGGAATTTTGTGATTCTCTTTCAAATTCGGTGTTAAGAAATTCAACAAAAAAAGACTCTGAAAATCCTTAAAATAATTGCACATACTAATTAGAAGAAATACGATGCACAAAATAAATATTTAAGTTGTTATATTCAGTATGTTGTAGCAAAATAATTATATTAACGAGGGAGAAGTAAAAATTAATTCTAAATTACAATAACACACACACACAATATAATCACTGTATTTTTATGACATCACAACAAAAAGCCATATTTTCATTAGTTCACTAATTAGTTTCAAAAGAAAACAGCTAATTTGATTACATCTCTTGAGTAATAGTGAGATTAGTTTTTGCACTGAAAGGCATTCTGTATTACAAGACGTATATTTTGACAGAGAAAGACAACAAATGAAAATGAGTGTAGGTAATTTATTCTTGATAGCAATTCACTAAGAAAAGAGGAAAAGTTAAATAATTGGTAATTTTTAACCTAAAAATATTTTAAACTCAAAGATGGGGGATTTAGTGAAAAATGTGATATTTAATGAGTAAGCTATGATTTTAAGCAACAGAATTCATTATTTACTTCGCTTAACTCTGGATGATTTGGTATTTAATTAACATTAATAATTCATTCGTAAGAGTAAAACATGACGGAAGTATACATATATTCTTATAAATTGCGTAATTTTTATGTAACATTTGTATGTTCGTTAGATTTAATAATCACTCTTATTATGCAAATTATTAAATAAATTTATGCGATAATTTGTTTTAATAAATGGGTTTAAGTGGCAACTGAATAGCAACCAGAATAGTGAGTTCATTTGCCTTCGATTCAATAGTTTGTTGGTTCAAATCCAACCTTCAGCTTACATATTTACAGTGGATCGGTATCCATTTTAAGCGATCTCTCTTGATATCATTTAATTCCCACATTCAAAAAAAATGTCCATTCAGCTATAAACAAACTAAGCAAATCTATGTCAAAAAATTTAGTATGTTTGTTTGCATTACGCTTTTAGCCGCCTATTTCTGCCAGTTGACTACTCAGTGACTACAAACCATTTCTAAACTGTTGTCGAAGGCGATTTTGAATCACAATCATCCAAGGATGACAACACCTAAGCTCCTCTCTCTCTCTCTCTCTGACACTCTCCTCTCCACGCCATGCCATGTGGAAAGGTGCTATGATCACTACCGATTTCCTGTCACAGTCGAACAATCAGTGAACACAAAGAACCTTCTGCGGTATTAGATACAGAACTCATCATTTCCCAATCAAAAAACAAAAAACGTTTTTTGACCACAGCATCTCCGTCTCGTGTCAAAGATTTCAGCTCTTATATAAGATATATATTTTTTTTCCAATGGCAGATTATAGACAGATACAACTGCAACAGCGTCTATTAATCTATATTTCCCTGATACCCAAGGAACTAGCCAGAAAAGCGACCTCTTAGCCGCCGAGGCGTTGCCCCGGGGGCATCACAGGGGATGGGCCACCATCGCACCCTCACACATGCCATAGGGACCCGTTTATAGGGTAGGCATCATTCATACTTTATTCACATACATAAGGAAAAGACAAAGACAGGATAGAGAGAGAGAGAAAGTACATCCATGCCTGAACCGGGATTCGAACCTGGGACCTCCCTACCCGTAGTCAGGCACGCTGACCACTAGACAAGTTGGCCGGCTATATAAGATATATAAAATAGTAAATCTGATATATTAAATATTATTATTTAAAATGTAAAATAATAATAATAATATCGCGTTAAAATTTGAATTGATTTTAGATGCACTTTTTTTACAACAAAGTTTAGAGTTTTCAAATGTAATAAGAAACACAAGCTATGGAAATGGGATATCACAGTTTAATAATATTATGAGCAATTTTACTTATTATTCTTATTTATCCACATTTTATTGCTGCTAGAGCTCTCACCAAATTTATCTTATAAGTGGTCGAAACTTATATGAAAACACCTCTATTATATTAAATATTATAAATGCTGTTGAGCTAATAGATTTAATATGAAGAATAATATTTATCTCCTTATGTTTTCATAGTTAAAAGTGATACGAAATATTATACGAACACAAATGTCAATTCGTATGTGCACGATTTATGGAGTATAAAAATTTATGTTGCGTTTAATTAATAGCAAACTGACAAGCTTTTTTGTATTTTTTAATAAAACTATAGTCAGTTTAAGAGGATTCTACATTGTCTATGCAAATACAAAAGCAAAAAACTAAAAAATATAAATTTTACAAATGTGAGAAAATGATATGAATCGTTGTATGTAACTATTACATATTTGCGTATATTTAATAACCAGACAGGGAAAATATTTATCGTTTTTATATGCAATAATAATTATAAGAGATAATTTATAAGGGTTTTATTATCTTTCAAGAGAGAGAGACCTCTCTTCATTACCTTTAAATTAAACTGATTAAATCAAGTTATCTTTTCGTTAAGACTTTGCGCTGTAATAGTTAATGTAGATAGCTAAAAATTCTGGCGCAGAAACGTTTTGGAATTTTAAGATCATAACATTTTTTATTCAATTATCATTCATTTACCCGCCAGTTCATTCTTCCTTAATGATTATCATAAGACGAATAAAGTGTACTTCCTTTCTAATTATTTCATATAACATTTGAGAATCTTTTATTCGCATTGTCTTAATTATTTCCCAACTGCAATTTCTTCACTTTTTAGCTTTAAATTGTCACTAAACGAGATTTAAATCATCTCAAAACGATACAAAATTAATTATATAGAATAATAGTCTTACATTTGTTGCAGAATTAAAGCTATTTTCATCTCTTTAATACTCTGCTTATAATTAAGATTTTTATACCTGATTAGTCTATTGTAGATTCTTTTTATAAGTTTTATTTTCAAACGAAATGTACGTTAATTCCATATATTTTATTCAGATTAAACTAAAACTTTTGAATAGTTTTAGGTGAATGTGACTTTATCAAAAAGACGAAATATTTTTTACAATTATCAAATAATGCATCTTAGGTTGTAAACATTATTCAAAAATTCAGTTCTTTTCAATAATGTTTTTTATAATATTTTGAAATTTAAAAATCTTTATTTAAAGATGACTTGTAAGTTAAATGTACTTTTAATTTATGACCTCTAAGAACAATTAGTTATAAATTCTTAAAAATACGCAGTCTCATTATTTCTTAATTAATAATTAAAATATTTTAAATGATTCTTTCAGATTTCTTTATTTTTAAATATTTAAATTCACCAACAATCTAATTATCTAGCAATTTTAATTCCTATTTTACTTAATTCCCTAATTTATTTTAAATAACAGAATAATAATTTTAATCAATAATAAAAAGAACAATTTTTGTAACTTTCTGAACATATGTATATACTTCTTTATGAATTTAATGTATGTTTTCCCTTTTTATTTAAATTATGCGTTTCATTTAATTCATTTCTCCTCGAAATAAATCTTTTGTTATCACGTGTTTTAAAATAATTTCGTTTTACATAAAATACTTCTTCAGTTTACTTATTTTCCTAATCTTCTTTGAAAATACTTTACTCAAAAATAAACTTTAATGTAGCCTTACCAAAACATCAAGTTTAAATAATAACTTATATTACTCAAAAATAATATTTAACAAATTTTTTAAACAATAAATCCTTAATAATAATAATAATAATAATAATAATAATAATATGAATAATAATAATAATAATCCTTAAATAATAAAGTGTATTATAGACTCCTCTGAATCCATATTATTCTTTGTTTTTGTTAAATAGAGAATAATGATTACATACACACACACAGAGATATTATATATATATTATATATATCTTTTCCTAGACAAAGTTCATTTTAAAAACTCTTAAAAAATCCATGCGACAAATGCTTCAGATTAAATATAATATATATATTCTTCATTCCTGTGAACACACCAGTACACAAGCATCTAAGTAAATAAAATCCCATATTTTCTAAACATTGAATATATTTTGGTCTTTTATCATAATGAAATTCTTAACTTTTTGAAAGTCACAGTAACGTTTGATGGAAAAAACTCCAAAATATAATCTTCCAAAATTACAGTTTATATAATCATATTCGATCTACAAAAAAGACAATTTTTTAATCATTCCTTAAAATAATTGTATTAAATTAATCTTAAGTACGTGAGTAAATTAACAATAAGTTTGATGTCACATTTGTGAGTAAAATTTAATTCATAAATAGGGCATCAAACTTATTATTAATTTTAATTTTATGTTTAACATATCAAATATATTAAAAATTTTGTTTTAATTTCAATTTTCTATTCTGCGATTATTAATAAAAGAATTTTCCATTCACTTCTCTAAACAAGTTTGATAAGAATTCGACAGCTTTGGCTTTTACATCTTGTATCCACAAATTAAAGCTTGAATTTCAAAGTTATGAATGTTGCAGCAAAAAATCTTTTTGGGGTGTTTTGCTACAAATTCAGCTCACTTTTTCTGTCGATTAAAAAGTTAATTCAAAATTTTTGGTTCCCAAATAAAACTTATTAAAGAGTAAGATATTTCACTAACACATTGTTTTAAATGCATCCATATACAATAAAGTTACATTATTTTAATGATCTCGTAACATTTTGAAGGTCATTAAAATACATTCAATCATCATTTGAGCTTCTTTCTTTAAAGGCTTAATATTTTTAAACGTTGTATTATCCATCTCTGTTGCTACTTCCTATAACTAAGTTAATGGTATCACCTAAATACCACTCTGAATATAGCTTGCGTGCACGCCAATCCACACCAGGCAACAATCCTGGAGCTTCTACCTTAAACTTTATTATAGTTGTAATTAAACTAATGAAACTACGCACATTTTAGAGAAGATATGGTTCATTATCACATCATTAGGTATTTCCCCACTTAGTTGGCGTTAGTTGCTTAACACTCTGAGAATCACCTGTCAGTCTATAAATAGCATGGTAACAAAATTTGACACTTACATCAATGATATAGATATGTATTTCAATGTAATGTAGCATTATGTGACGTCCTCAAATTGTGTCACTATCCTTTGAGCTATCACTTTTTGAAATGCATAAAATGTTTGATTTTGAAATTTAAACAAATTTGATATTTCACCACTTACAACAACAGAAAATGTTTTTTTTATTTCAGATTTTGTATTATATCTAGCATTATGTTAAAAACAAGAGTTATTCTATGCAGCTGCCCTAGAGAAGTTGTTCTGTGTGAAGCTAATTTTCAACCACTCCAAACTAGAAGAGAGGCGATACTTACCAAGTATTTCAATACACTTTTCAGCTATGGTCAGCATAATAGAACCTTCCTATATTTAAATAATTGTAATAACAATCAAACACTCAAAAAGAACAGTGCCTTCAGTCGAGCTAAACTTCTGCATATGCCTTATATTCAAGTTGTATGAGCCAGTCCATGAAATTTTGATTCAATCCCGCAGAGGGACTACTCAGAGTTCATTTCCACTTCCGTTTTACTGCCCTGATCAACAAGAAGGATTTGATTCCTGCTCATCTTAGACAGTTGGTCTTAGAGATCATTGACAAGATCACCGAAAATGCCATAAAAATGTATACGGATGGAAGCAAACTGGGTGACAACGCTAGTAGTGGCATCTACCCTGAGAAACCGGAAGAAAAACTGTCTATCAGCCTTCGCAATACTGATTCATCCTCCGTCTTCAAATGTGAATTAATTGCAATTAAACAAGGTGTTGAAGCTATTCTTAGTGAAAGTGATTGTGGGGACCTATGGATCCTTTCGGAAAGAAGAAGCTCTCTTCAGCAGCTCCACAACTGAAATACAATTGAATATCAAACTAGCAGTTCTATCCTTCTCAAGCTCATTTCTGAGTCTCATTAAGTATATTTTCAATGGATTCCTTCTCATGTAGACATATGCATCAATGAGCAGGTGGAAAGAATGGCCAAGGAGGGATGTTACCATGATAATCCTTCCTCTTTAACTTTTACGTTTTTAGAACATCAGTTTACAGTTAATTCTGAAATTTTGAAAAGTGAAGGATTCCTCCCTACCATCACGTGTACGCAGGCAAAGAGCCTGGCCTCTTCATTCGCCCTCAATTGTGACTAAGCCTTTAGAACCTCAATTACCAGACAATCAAACGCCACACATGTATTTGAAATGGAATTAAACAGTTAAATATTTTTATTAAGAAATAAAATACTAATATAGAAAACTAAAATCATCTTGCAGTTAGTATTAAGAAGGAAAATTTAGGCCCTACTTTTACGTAACTTGTCTAGAGTCAATTTACTTAATGCTGTTTGTTAAATAAATATTAATAATTTTTCAAAATATACCTCATAAATCAAACATAACATATGAATGATAAACAATCCTTATAAATTTTGAATAACTCACTCTAATTCATTTCGGAATCATTAATAAATTAAAGCACAGTGACATATTTTTCTAATATTCACAGAATTTTACGTACCGCTAAATCAATAATTATTTGATTTTCCTTGTCATTAGAGGTACATAGTGATAAGAATATAAATAATATGAAATCATAATATTTTCCACTCAGGGGAGGAAAGGATATTTGTCTATTAAAACTGTCAAAATTGACGGAGTGGATCCTCTGTTGGCGCCGCCTATTGGAGGAGCTTAGAGAAAAGTCGTACTTTCACCTTCGTGATGCTCGATTAAACCAAAGACGCACCCTGTTGATTTAAATTTGCATAGTCAATGGCATACGGATCATGGCTTGTCAGTGGCATAAGTCACAACAAACTATTTATGGATTTCAGATGATTCACAAATTATGACGCCATTTTTATTAATATAACATGCGCAGCTATATTAAATGCACAACTAATATTTAAAGCTCTTACAATGAACATTTAAAGATTTGTCTTAGTTTTTTTGTAAATTATAATCAATGCTTTGATAAACTGAACACACTAATCGTTACAAAAATATACAGATGCACTTGGAAAACGTATGAAAAATTACTTAAAAATATATTAAAAATTCTATTCACACTCTATGTTTTGAAATTTTAAGATATGAATTTAATCTAAAGTTCTCTTTTATCCCTATCTTTGTATATCCGAACTGATAGCTGAATGGTTTCTTCAATTTAGTAATCCATGAATATGTTTTATATTATAGTCACAAGATTTTGAAGTGGTTCAAAACTATTTTAAAATATTTATCTGCATTAAATCGGTTCAAGGGTGAAAAAAGTGATAGCAGATCAAATCAATATAAATCAAATTTTTAAAACCTCTTTGTTGAAATATTTAAATTTTTAATATATAACTTATAAATATTCACATTTTAAGATCAAAACAATCTCGATATACTTCGTAAAGACGAAGAAGCTATAAAAAATAATTTGAAAGGAATATTGATTTTCCTTATAATGAGTATTGTTTAATTGATAGTTCGTATATTCTGCTTTATTTTTTTTAATATTTAATATGTATCAGTAGTTTTCACTCAAGTATGTTATGATTTCAGGTCTTTATTTTCATTCATTAACATATTAGACTAATGAATTGACTCATAAAATATATTTTATATCTTTACTTACATAATATGTTTCAATTTTATTTCCAAACGAAATTTTCTTTATCTCCCAACTAAATAAAAACTTTTATGACGTTAAATCTTTATGGTTATTTTATTTTTCTTTTATTATGATTCGTTTCCTCTGGTTGAATAATATATTTCATGTTAATTACTGGTTTTTAGACATACTTAAAACGTTATACGACATGTAGAAAATGTCGATCTAAAAATAATTAAAGTAAGATACTAATTGTTCCATTGAAATAACAGGGTTGTCATAAAACATTCTTCATTTTACAAGTCCATTAAATTATCAACAAACATTAAAAAAACTTAGTTAATATTCATGAAATGGTAAAGTATTGATAAAAATATGTTATGTTTGGATAAAAAAAATTGTCAAAAGTTATCAATAGGATGTTTTTTTTATATAAAAGACATCAACTAATGATAAATATTTTATATAATTATCACAAAAGTTGTTACTGATGTAATGGCAGTGTAAGAGTAATTTCTAAAACATGATTGTTGTAGCTTGCCCATATATCTTCGCAAAATATTCTCTATCTGTGTGTGTGTGTGTGTGTGTGTGTGTGTGTGTGTGTGTGTGTGTGTGTGTGTGTGTGTGTGTGTGTGTGTGTGTGTGTGTGTGTGTGTGTGTGTGTGTGTGTGTGTGTGTGTGTGTGTGTGTGTGTGTGTGTGTGTGTGTGTGTGTGTGTGTGTGTGTGCGTGTGTGTGTGCGTGTTCCAATGTTCATGATCAATTGATACATATTTTGACAATAAATATATAATCTTAAATAACAATCGACAATGGTTGTCATTATTCTTTCTTCCAGTGAGCAGTAAAAGCATGTTTTCTATTAACTCACAACCTTAATTCTTAAAAGAACATCCCCTCTCAAGTCTCAATATATAACTGCACTTATTAAACCTGTGATAAGATTCAAGGAATCGGCCGACCAATGGAAGAGAGGCTAGCGTCTCCAACTTCGAAGCAGTTGGTCCGGAACTGGAATCTTGATTTGGGTATGGATATTCCTTTCTCTGCGTTTGTCTTTCTTCATCCCTTCACTTTTGAGATGAATGTGGCACACCCAGTAACTGGCCTACTGCATAATATACCTTCTCTTTCCCAACTATAGTGCTCAATAAGTTTATATTAAGCGCGGCTGGAAATTAGAAAAAAAAGATTCGAAGAATCTCCGATTCTTCTCATCAATTCATGTTATCGTTTCTGCTGAAATTACTCTTTAAAGGATATCAACATATAAAGTAGCGAATGTACTTTTCGAATCCATGTCGAACGACTGCAATATGTCTAAAATGTACCAGATAGGAATTGCTTACAGGAACGCTTCTTAATTCTAGACACCCATAAGAAAGCTACACAAACTAGCTTACTTTATATTCTTATTTGTAATTATCAATCCTGACATTTTATGAAACTTTTTACAATTTTTTTATAATTCACAAGTCGAGTCAGTAAACTCTATTTTTAAATACTTTTTTTTCCATAATACATTTTCGATTTACTTAACCACAAAATTCTGCATATGCTTTGTTGAAACAGTCAACTTTATGAAAATTGAATATTCTAATATTCAAGAAATTAGAAAAGGTTTATTTAGAAATCGAAAGTTTCTTGCAAGATTTTAATACTTTTTTTTCACAGTTAATTTTGTGATTTCCTTTTTATCTTATTTTTAATCACGTTATTAGCTAGGGTAATCTTCTTTTACCTTCTGTTAAATACGGTAAAGAATGCAATGTTTTATTTTCTTATTTACAAGTTTTATATTTTTTATCCTCAGCAGAAATGGAAATGTTTCTTCGAGGTACATTAATACCTAGATTCAATATCAACAACTTTCATCATGAAGAATTTATGTTCTTTATATACGTCATTTTTAAGTCAGTTTTTCTGTAAGTAATCACGTTTAAAAATTTGCTATTTTGTACCTAAACTGTATTAACATTTTCATAAAAAGTTAAATTTTATGAAAGAAGTTTAATATTAACATGGATTAAAAGCTTTTATTAATAAATATTTTATAACTAGCATTAGTTCTTGTTTTAATAAATTAGCCAATTTTAGAAAAAAATTTATTGCTGGTAGAGTTATATTCTCTTTCAAATCATTATCTTGTATTGATAAAATAACAAATCTACAAACTCTTTAGAGTTCTTACTTATTCTAATGGATTAATATCATTTAATTGAATTAATTATTTATTTGATATCAATGCAATTTTGCCAAAATTATGTTTTACAGACGTAAGTTATTTTAAATTCTTAATTACAAAAGTAAATTAATACAAAGCAATTTTAGAATATATATATATATATATAACGCGAGATCATAGTAACATTTGTTGATGAGACAACTGAATAATATAATTAAACAGTAGTTTCAATTGAACAATAATCTCATTATATAAAATAATGAGTTTATTTGCAGAAATAATCTCATTTATAACTGCAGTTATCAAGAAAATATTATTTATTTTCAAACCTTAAAAAAGATTGATTTGCGAATAGAATACTTTTCTTGAATCAGAATCAAAATAATAGATTTTTTTTTAATTAAAATCTTACACCAACTTACTGAACTGAAAGGGGCATTAACATACATTAATATATGTACTCGGTTATTCTAGATTAAAGTTGATACACTTTTTACTGTGATTTTATGTAGTTAATTCCTTTGTTTTAGAAGACAATAAAAATCAAATTTCATGTGTTCTAACATTTTCACATAAGACTAAATATTGTTCTCTTATACCTTAGTATTTATTGGCAAACTGAAATATTGAATGAATTAATCAACTAAAAGCCTCGTTCAATCACATAACTTACTATAAATTTTAAAATATTGTTTCTGAATCATCCTTCTCGATAAATAGTTAATTATGCTTGTCAATAATTGTTACCGATTTATGAGTAGTTAGATATTATCATTAAATTTAATTCTGAGAAATAATTATAATAATTCCTTAGTCAACAACTTAAAAATAAATTAATACTAGCTACAAGAATTATGATTATGTAAAGTTAATAAAAAGAAATACATGTTTATGGTTAATTTTTGTTTCTAAGGAACAAATATCAGCGAAAATCATTAAAATTTTAAGTTATTTATCTTGTTTTACTTAGTTTTTTAATAATTGCTGGGCTGTATTCTTTCAAGAATACTTCATCGAAATTTTATTTAGGAAAATGTTAAACCATATTTTTCATGTTTAAAATTATTAGCATTTTGGATACATGCGCGCATAATATATTTTAAAAACTCCATAACAATTTTATTGAGGTTTTAAATATTTGCTTAAATTTCAGTACACTAATTTTTCTCTTTTAAGAGTAATCTGATATTGATTGTATTCATATATATAAACAGATAAAATGAGGAGATTCCATATATGTAAAATATTGTTTTTCAATATGTTTTTTATTAATTGTAAATGCTAATAATCATTTATTTCATTTCAATATACCTACCATCATTTAAACTTCAATAATGATTCAAATTTTTCTCACTCTATAGTTTCATTTAGCTCAAAATTTTTTTAGTTGTAAGGATTTGTAAAGCAGATAATTATTTAATAAAATATTTTTAACAATTAAAAGTATTCATTCTCTTTTCGCGAATCAAACATATAAACTGTTAAACTGAAATACAAAGCTCTATCCAATCATTTACCATGTCTTCTTGACATGACGTAAAATTGATTTCATTTTTTTTTCCTTTTTTAAATCCTGACCATTTAGTGAATTTCAACCAGCTTGATCTTTGTGGGATTTTTGGAATAGAAAGTGACACATTTGATGGTAACTCATTTAATTCAAGGTATGAAAACAAAATTACAGCTTGTGAATTGCATAACTAAAATTCATTTATGAGAAAAAAATATCTGGAATATCACGATTCACATTAGAGAGTATTTCCATACATAAAATCCTCAATCGGACAATAGGGTATAATTTTCTGATATTGATCATTGAGCTTTTTATACTTTTTTTAGAAGTGTCGCTCAAGAAGCCGCGTCTTCAAAAGGAAACTGAATGACCGTGACGCTCCTGTGTTTCGAATACGCTGACATAAGAAGTTTCTTAAAACAAATCAATAAAAAGTCCATCTACGAAGTAGAAACGAAAACATTCATAAGTCTCTCTAAATAACAAAAAATGAATCAAACTCTATGTCTTAAAATGTAAGACTAGTATAAATGACATTTTAACGACAATGTTATGATTGTGTCACGAAAAATAAGACATTAGATAAGCTTTTTTCATGATGAAAAAAATATGGTCTTATGATAAATATGAAATTGTATACTGCGAATTGTTTTTCGGTCTTTCATTTTTTCTTTTATTCATTATAATCTGCATAATGCCCAAATATTTTAAAATTTTTCACTGTAATTTAATTCACAAAATTTTTCACGAATCTTTCTTATTTGATTTTTGATTTATTATATTTATGAGAATTAATTTCAGTGTTTGGTGCTTATGCTACATTTTAAGCTTTAGTTAAAATATTTTGGCGAAAATCTCATAATTGTTTTTTTTTTTCAATATGAAACTTAAAATTCAAACAAAATATATTCTTTAAACCAGAACTTATAAACTGTCTTCCTCACATTTATTCTTTTTTCGAAAATAATTGTTTTAAAAATAGTTAAAATTCACCCAAGTTTTTCTTTCATTCCATATAATCTCAAGATTAAAGTTCTAACTCAAGATTTTTACATTTTTATTGAAGTGTTGTTTAATGTATATACATATAATAAAGGAAAAGTGTACATTTCTGCCCGATTATTAGAAGAATATCCATCTAAATTTCTGACACAAAAGTAAAACATTAATGGATGCGCATAAATAGATCGACAAAACAACTTTACAGCTGTGTTAATACGATATCTTTTGACCAACTATATTAGATTGCTCTCAAATTTATATATTTAAAAAAAGATTTATTTTCAACAGTTTCTAATTCATGAACAAACATGTTTTTGAGCCTTTCATCCCTCCAAATTCTGCTAAAGTGAGTAATGTATTTTATTGATACTGCTATGAAAATTAAAATGATGAAATTCAATATACAGTCTTAGAAATTTAAAAACATGTCTTCCTCTTTTAATAAATATGCTATATTACTTATTGAATTTTGCGAAACATAAAATTAGTATCAAAGAATATAATGAGAATATATCTATTAGTATAGTGTTTTTCTGATTAAATATATTACCCCACATATTTATTTAACAATTTCTTAACTTCACTTTCTGCTACTTAATTAATTATTATATTTAGTAGTATGCATCAAACTGCTTATTATATTCATTCATTTATTATAAATATAAAATATTAAATTCCTATAAACAGAATTATTATATCTTACAACAAATGGATTTTAATTGCAAGCTTTTCAGTTTAAAATGTTATATTTTATCGCTAAAGATATGAAGCAATATAGTAAAATTGTAGTTCAAAATATTTGGAAATATGAAGTTTTCTAGAAATCGTTTTAGAAATAAGTTAACATTTAATTTTTACAATATATATTTTCCAGACTACAAAATAAAAATAAATTATCTGCTAAAATATATATATAATATATATATATATATATATATATATATATATATATATATATATATATATATATATATATATATATATATATATATATATATATATATATATATATATATATATATATATATATATATATATATATATATATATATATATATATATATTTATATATATATATATTTATATATATGTATGTATATAGTTAGTTAGTCAGTTAGTTTTGGAGTAACATGATTCGAACATAAAAGTAAAACATAAAATTTATAAAATAAAAATATAAAGATATTTATTAGCAATAATAATGAAGGGAATTCATTGAACAAAAAAAGATGCATTTTCCAAAGAGCATTTTCTTATTAACACAAAAATTAAAATAACTAACTCATGAAAACAATCAAATTGCTTAGTTAGATTGCAATTATTTCAAAACTGTTATTTTAAAAATATTTTTTCAGTAGAATTCAATACTTATAATTTCAAATTAATTGTATTTAATAAATTATGACAACTTATATATTCCCATTAATCAGTTTGGAATACATATAGCGTAGGTTAAAAATAAAAACTATGCAATATTAATTTTTACAAGAGGGAAATGGTTAGTGTATTCTAAAAAAAGGTCTTGTGGATTACAGATCAGCAGTTTCTTAAGAATAAAATATGTATAACTGTGCATTCACTCCCTGTATAATGAAAATAAACTCTTACTAAGACTTTTGATACTTTTGATATTCATCAAATAATAATTAAATTTAATATTGAAATTATTTTCCCAAAATATATTTGAATCTGATAGTAATTAGAGTTTATTGATACCGATTGGAAACATTTATGCTTTAATATCTGTGTCAAAATTTTATGTCCGGTAATGTTAACATTGTTTTCAAAACATGTTTTATTTACATGTTTTGAAAACAATTTGCTATTTTATTTATAATATTTTAAAACATCTGTAAAAATATTTACCTAGTTTATCATTTTAAATGGCAGGCGTTAATTTAAAAATAATAATTTTTTTAAATTAATATAATTAAGGAAATTAAATGAATAAAGAAAAAGCATTTGAAAATATGATGCAATTAAGACATTTTTTGTATAAAAGTCTTATGCAAATAATGTAATGATTTTCGTTGATTTTCAATACATTCGAGAATGTTATATAAATAATTGAAAATATTTCTCAAATTATGAAGTTAAACTATTTAAAAGTGTGTTCATATGATTTTTATTGGAAAAGACAGAAAATTTATTATTTCTAATTTATAAAAGTTTCTAATGCTTTCCTAGTAAATCATTGTAATCAAAAACTTTTAATTATTATTAATTCGAAATTTCAGTTCCTGAATTTTTGTTTGCATAAATGTCACATAACAATGTTTGGTTATATTTTTATATTTAAATTATAACATATTCCTTTCGCAATTCATTATATGATATTTGAATTTATACGTGTAAAGATTATGTTTCCCTCTAAGACGTACTATCTTTGCAAATAAATTTAAGCAATTTTTATATACACATCTGTACTTAATATTTATTAATTTATATTTACTACAATTAAAATTATTATTTAGTTAAAATATCATCATCTGTAGTTTTCTCATAACATCTTTCAAACAAATTTAATAGTACTAGTATATCTTTTATTCTCTAAACTTTATTAATATTCATCAAATAATAATTGTTAAATTTAAAAAATATGTATCTTTTTTAACTTTTTATTATAACAATTTTTTCAATTATATTCTCATTATTAAAATACCTCTGCTCATATTGACAACATTTACATATTTCTAATTAAGCAAATAGCGACTGTAAATTTTCAAAATCTATCTTTGAAAAAATTATGAAAAGTTTTTCAACTGAAAAATGAATTATCTGCTCATTTTTTTTAATATGCAATTAAATCATATTTATAATTAATAAAATAATATAAAAATTACTATGTTTCTTAATTTTAACTTATATAACGACAAAACGTTATCATTTTAAATAACTCAAGTCATTTGGAAATTCGAAAATTATTCTTTCAAAGCATATGCAGCTAAAATTATTTTTGATAATTAGTTTACAAATTTTAATAAAAATATCATGCATTAAATAAATAATTTAAAGAAAATTCTAGCCTTAAAATATATCATTGTGATTTTTGGGGTAAAATTCTTAATGATTATATATTTAAGAGTTATTTTTAGCTATAAGGCTTTCATACTCATGAACTTAAATAGACTTAATTAACAACATTCTTATATATTATGCAAAATGCTTAATTAGTTAATGGAAATAATTAAAAATTATATCTTCGATAATATAAGGCTACTGAAATTATACCCTCATATTAATGAATTTTACTCAAAGATGTATATATATAATGACCTTTATTATTTATATCATATTTATAATAAGGAGAGTAATGATTATTTTACTGATTTTAAAATGATGTACATTTTCTACAATTTTGTAGAAAAATACAGTTATTTTTGTTTTCAATTTAAAGATGTAGAATTATCTCACCAAGGCTATAACTAAAAAAAATTACTTTCACCTCCTACACATTTCTTAGCTGCATATCATACGTAAAATCAAAAAAGGTCACAATTTTGAGAATGTATAATTCACAGTAATATTATTCGTAATTTAAAGTAATGTGGAACTCGGGATGATGACTTCTTTATTCCAAAATGTATAATTAATTATTATACTAATATGCTGTTTGATAAAAAATGATGTTGCGAATGTGAGATAGCAATAAAAAACACTATATTAAAGAAAGATAAAGAAAGAAAGAAACAAGTGTATAATACAAATTTGAAATATTATTAGAGTAAATTCTAAGATAAAAAAATTTATAAAAAATCAGGACAATAAATATTTGGATGTATGCAAAAGAAAAAAAATTCCTAAATATGTTGCCATTCGTAAGAAATATTTGCAAATAACACACTTATCACGAAGTAATATCAATCAATAAAAAATAAAACTTTATAAGATTTTTAAAAAATTGAACTTAATTTCATTAAAATATATTTTTTATGTATATTATATATATATATATATATATATATATATATATATATATATATATACATATATAATATACATGTATATATAGTATATATATATATATATACATATGTAATATACATGTATATATAGTATATATATATATATACATATATAATATACATGTATATATAGTATATATATATATATATATATATAATATACATGTATATATATATACACTTATACATATCGTTTCAAGGCAATTTCAGTTTTATTATTTGTTATAGTTTAATTATTTGTTGTTGTCTTTAAATTGGGAAATATTATATTAGAGTTTAAATAACTTGCATTATTTTATAGCAAATGAATTCCCATATTGAGTGTAAATAAAGGTTAAAATTTTTCTATTTTTGCTTAAGGCAATACTTAAGATATTTTTTAATTTTGAATTAAAATAAGATTTTTTTTTTCAAATTACTCATAAAATTTAAATTAAAATTCCTTATGATATCACATGAATTTTATTAAATATTTAACATTAAAATTTAAATTGTTTGTTTGCTTTAAACATTATGTTTTTTTTTACATTGAACAATTTTTCTTATTCATTGGATTATTAGAAATATCTTTTAGTCTCGTTATTTTATGCAGTAACAAAGTTTAGATTTCTCATTATTTCTTTTATCTGATATTGACAAAATGAAGCCATGATTTTTGATTTTATTAACTGCATAGATATTATACTTTACGAAAAATTATGTTAAAATTTCTTTAAACAATTGTTATTTCTTCAAATTCGAAATTTATCGTCTTCCTTATTTTCATCTTTATAATTCCAAATGTAAATACATATTTATTCAAATAATAAAGTCATTTTATTTTTCATGTTTCGTTACTCTTATTCAAGAAAATATTTTAATGATTTGTAAATAATGCAAAAAAGAATCTCTAGTTAAAAAAAGTAAATATTGTATACATTCAAACACTATCAAAATATTACAAATAATTGTAAGTTAAGAACAGGTGCACGTTATAGACACTGGTGAAGTCAGTTTCACTCTGTATATGAACAGTAATGGTTTCAAAGCACACTCTGAAGTACAATAAAGACGATAGGTGTAAATCGCAAATATTATTTATCTTTCCGAGTAAATGGTAATTGTTTTGAAGTAAGAAATTGCGAAGGGAATGTGAAATATCAGTGTATTCAAAAAAGAATACTTAGTAGATAAGAGTGATTTCAACAACTTCGTTGTTTTTCTGCAACTGAATATAGCAATATAATTTAACACTCATACTTCCATATATATAGTACAATACAGGCAATTTATACCATAATTGTTGTTGTCTGCACAAATCCTTAACAGAAAAATGATTATCCATAAAGTGTTAATTCATTTGATTGACATAGTCTGAATTTCAGATATTTACATTTTCAGTAATGTATACAAGGAATGGGAATAGCATTATATATTCTTTAAGATAGGGGACCTTTCAGTCTGAATAAATGTCGTTTTCTTAATTTTAATCTAATGAGTAAAATACTGCAAACATTTTTGCAAATGCATAAAGATTTTTCTTTTGGCACAACAGTTTGATGATTATAGTATATTTTGAGATATGAAAGGTACCTCGAAATTCTTAATACTGGTTGCTTTGAATAGCTTGAGTTATACATCTGTAATTGTAAAAATTTATCATTTTTACCCTTCAAATCTCAATTGAGTCAGCAGAACAATTCCCACGCATGCATTGCACAAATTGCTTAAGTATATTTCCTAATACATTTGAGTATACTTGTTTAACTACACTACATTGCGTTAATTCCTTTGCTTGAATTTTTTCTGAACTAGCGAGAAATCTGAGAATCGAATGAAGAATAATTATCCTTGAATACCGTAACTGGTATTCAATTAATTATCCTTGAATACCGTAACTGGTATTCAATTAATTATTCTTGAATACCAGGTTATCTTATCAGAATTTAACAATTTGCTTCTGTTGTTGTTACTTATGACACTTAGACAAACCAAGATCGATATGCCATTTGCTATGCGAATTTAAGTCTGTATGGTACGTCTTCCGTTTAACCAGACCATTAAGGAGGTGAAAGTACGAGTTCGATCTAAACTTCTCCGATAGAGGGCACCACCAAAAGATCTAAACCCTCAGTTTTGATATTAATCTGTAGGGGGAGGAAATTTTCTCCAAACCATTAAATCCATGGAAACTGTTCACCGACTTTCGACTCCACAGATTTAACGAGCACTTATATCACATAAACTTGGTGAGTCTTTGGCGTCATTGGTAATCGATCCCCTCCTTCCGGATAGAAGGCCAATCTTAACCACTGCACTATCGTAGCCCATAAAATTGAGTATGATTGAGTTCTTTGCCCCTCAGTATAAAAAAAAATTTAAACCACTTATTTGCCACATGTCCCAGCAGTTATTGCTTGTATTAAAGGGTTTGTAAAATATAAGGAAATAAATTTGTTACTTTTATTTCTTACTCTTTTTTGTTTAACATTTCAATAATCAGCATTGTACATTGAATAAAATATTTAGTAATATAAAGATAATATAAAACAGTGAATCAAATAAGATCTCAGCTTATGTATTGGAACAGTTTTAAGAATATGGAGCATTTAAAACTGAAAGAAAAAAACCATACTATAAATTTCAAAAAAATAGCATTTTCTCAAAAAGAAGTATTAATGAAAAAATAAATTATCAATTGTCGAAAATGTTATAACTGAGATGAGAGAGTATATTAAAATGTAAATAAGTAGATGTTAAGACATATTGCTAAAAAAAATCGAAGGAGTTCTAGTACACCAACATGTCAACGTTATGATAATAGTATATGTATATAGAACCATATGTAATGTTTTATTGAAGATTTTATTACTTTATTTTAACTTAGACAGCTTGTCTCAATCTCGAATAAAACTTAAGTGTTGTGAAAGAGCTTAAACTGTTTCCATATTGTAAAACTGAAATAAGGTCATACAACAATATTGTTAATAACAACGTTTCTTGAAGAGCAGCTGATTAGATTGCTGATGTCATGATTATATAATATCTAAGATTAACTATCACGACATGCATTATGTTTTATGGATCTTTTGGATATTAATTCCTTTTTCAGTATTCATTATTTTGTTTATATTTCATACTGAAATGTAAACAAAATAAATATTGTTTATATAGCGTTGATTAATGAAATAAGTCATTTGTAATGAATAAATAAATAGAAATTGTTTTACTTTATAAGAATACTGTACATACAAACCATGAAAAGTTTTTCTAAAAGTAAAATTTTTTTGCAAAAAATAAAAATTTTAAAGCTAAAATCCTCACTTTAACTTTAAAAGTATTTAAATTTATTAAGTAATTTAATTTTTAAACATAAATTTGTAAACATATATGTTTAAACTTAATTGTCTTTCACAAAAATGTTAAACATGAAAATAAAATAGACAAAAATTTTAAATTTTAATTATATAAAGGATAAATATTTATGTTTAAAATTTTATTCCTTAATAATTATATCAATGACATAAATAAAGAAATAAATTCCCTTTTATCAAATATTAATAATTAGCCTTATTTTGCGAAACAAACCATTAAGATATCGCATACTCAGTTTATATAATATGCAATCTCATTTTTATATAGCAAATATATTTTGTAATCATAATGGAATTTTTTTGATGCTAATGAATTAAAAAGTGTAATTTAATTGTGCCTTTTAATTTCTTACAATTGTGATTGATGTATTCTATTTTATTTTGGACAAAGGAGTTCTAGATTTCTTATTTTGCAACTTGCTATCAGCAAGATTCGTTTGATTATTGGAGTTCCTATTCGTTTGATTCCTGGAGTTATTATCGGAGTTTCTCATCCAATAGCAACATAGGGTGTGTTGCTATTGGATGAGAAAATCATATCATTATTGAAATGATTGTTGATATAAATTTTTGTCAGTCTTCAGCTCTTCTTTGCACTTGCATTTTACATATTTTACATACTGTTTTTATAACTGAATCTTTACCCAGAATTCTATCTTTAGACAATTGTTTGTACGAACTTCATCACTTTGATTGTGCTTATTATAAATCAACTTGAAATTCAATTAGAGATTTGAATTCTTATGTTAAACTTTATTAAAATTATTTTAGTTAATGCATCATATAATGGCAATTTTAACCAAAATGGATAATAAAGTACCATAAAAATGCTATACCAACAAGAAATCAAATATGAAGAGGAGCTTCACTACAGAACATTATTTATTTAGTAATAAATATCTTATTGGTAATGCAAGGAAGATAGCATTTAATAACTTCAGACGAGACAAGAATAATCAATTTCTACATTTAATTACAGAATGCAATCTTCCGATGATAATAAAATAGTCAACGGATTGATAAAATAAATAAACCATATACAGCAACGAATAAGTAAAGATGAATTATTTCAAGATTTTTAAAACAAATCGAATGCTGTAGAAAAAATTAGGATTAACATTATCTGCTAAAACAATTGAAATATTATTGAATGCAGCCTTCCCGCAAGTCGAAGATTTTAAATTAGTTTCAACTTTATCAATAACAGTTGATGAGCCTTGTAATATAAATGATATAACTCAAAGTTACCCTCTTTCTATGAATTACTCTATCAACAGGTCACAAAGAAGAATTTTCGATGCTATTGTCTGTCAAAATTTGAATGCATGAGGAAGATGTAAGAAATGCTACAATCAAATGTTTTGGAAACATCATATTCCACTCGATAATATTATTTTCATTAAAAATAACAAGACAAGAAGGATAGCTAGCGTAAAAAACGGATTTGTTATTATTTTAAAAGAAAAATCAGTCACAAGATGGAAACTTACTTCCATATTTCATAATTTTTTTTATTTTTTAAAGCTCATTTTTAGATTAAATTTCCAAAGTTATGCAACTGAAGATCAAGTTGATGAACATCATTATAACTAAAGTTCTCGACAGTTATGGAATATTAAACGTAAGCCAATATTTAAGAATTACTATATTTATTGAATATGTACCACACACACATTAAAGATAGTTACCTAAATATTAACACACTACACAGTAACAACAACAACCTGTATATTAACTATTTGAGCTTATAAAAGAGTGTGAAGTATCCCTCAAAATACACCCTGTGTCACATTTGATATTAGTGCTATAGATTACTAATAAAAAAATTTAAAAGCATTCATTATATGAGGCTGTCAATTATTTTCCTACGTAAACTTTCGTTAAGAAGGTATTTTAATGCATGCATGTTCCTTTTACAAATGCTAACTTTATAATGAATTGTAAATTGCATTCTAAATATTTTTACTGCAGTTTAAAATTGAAACGCATAATTTTTAATGATAATTGAATTCATAAAATTCACAGATATTATTACAAATTTATATTTATGATAATTTTCAAAAGTGTTCGAATTCAGGATAGAAAATCTTACTGAATTTTTCCAGTTTTTGTATGATAACTAAAAATAACTAGTACTGTTTTAAATATAAAATGTAAGATTATGTATATTATCAAGCAAAATTTTGTCTACATCTACAAATATATAGTTAATTCCTTTTAATAAGGGCTTGTATTAAGTAATATGTGTAAGCTGTTTTGAATATTAAATATTGTTCATAAAATTTTAATTGTATAATCTCACACATTTGTCTTTAATATCTTAATTATTAACAAACAAAATCAATCTTTTGATGCAATTTTTTAACAACGGTGGGCACTGGGTGACTAACCCTTAGCCACAACAAGACTGGAAACAGCTACTTATTTACTATTACCCTTTGGGCACCTGGGAGTCAAGTCACAGAGGCGAGTAGTATTACCCACGCCACATATTCCCACAAACCAGTTTATAATGTTGGCCACATTTATGCATCCTCTCAGAAGAAAGGACAGAAAAACACAGAGAGAAAGTAACATCCATGTCTGAACAAGAATTTGAACCCGGGACCCACAGCTCAGGAGTCAGGAACGCTAACCACTCAGCAATCGTTCGGCCCTTTGATGTAAATGAATTTTGCATACCAGTGTATGTAGACGTATGCAAAAATGAATGCCTAAATTCCCGCATATAAAACTAAAACAAGCACTTTTTTCATAAAATTGAAGACATGGAATTTAGAAATGTAAGACATATTTTTTTCTTAAAAAATGATGGAAACATGGTAAAAAAAAATATGAATACTATATATACATTACGGAATCAAATAAAATAATACTTTTCTGAACAAATGGTATCGTTATATATGGTTGCCTAATAGGAAGAAAACAGTCATAGCAGTGCAGGTAAGAACAAGACGAAAGTGCTTTTGAAGGTGCTTTGTCACAACAAACAGGGACACCTCTCCTTGCTGATGCCCATAATTGCCGTACAATGACGATGCTGACTGATCTCGGGATTTCTTCATGTATAGGATATATTGTTTTTCTGAGGTGGCCTGGCCTCCATCAAGCTTACAAAAGGCTTTTAAATGGCTTTCCAAGCACACGAAATGACACGTATATGTGTTTTTAACTTTTCAGCTTTACTGGTTACAATACAGCTTTACTGGTCTCCAACTTTCCAAGCATTCTCTTTTGTGAGAAGTCTTCCAAGAGAAATCTGCTATCGGCATTTTACGATAGAACTCAATTGCATTTGCGGCCCATGAATTTAATTGTATCTAAACCATTTCATATTTTTAACCTTGAAATGAGTAAGCCGATTACGATCGTTTTGTATACGACTCAAGTCACCTATGATATTTTATTCATGAATATGTATTCAATGTACTGATTGAAGAACTCCTATTTTTCTGCAATTCCATTGTTATCTACTTAAAATTTACTTTATTGCTTACAAATAAGTTTATTAGTATTACATATTAATACTCTATAAATTAATTCAAAATTTGGTATCTTTTCAAAGGTGTTGTTAATAAAAAAAAGTTACTCATAAATATTTTGAATATATTTTCCTGCATTTGAATATTGGTTCTTTATAGTTACAACCAGATAGAAAAATTAACCATTTGAAATAAAATACATATTTAAACCGATACATTAAGGAAATGTTTGAATTATGTATCAAATTTTTACACTAAAGGAGTATTATCAATGTATTAAATGCTGAAAATTATTAATTTCCTAAAATATTTAGAAATTTAAGAAACTTAATTGGTATAAAATTTAGTAATGTAATTGTAAAAAGTATTCTAATTTTAAAATGATAATTAATATTAAATTTCAACATAATGTGTTCCATGTAGTTATTTTGAGTAGAATTAATTTGAAAGCTAAATTAGCTTATCAAACTTCATCTTAACAAATTCAAAGTTTGTTATTCAATTAAAAACATAACTAAAAATATATGTAATTTAATTTTGCTTAATACAATTTGTTTGAACGAAAAAATAACATTAAAGTATGTTTCTAATAAAATTCCTATTTGCATTTTTATCACATACTTCGTGTAGGTTTAATCCTTTCAAGTCTTAAAAGATTTATAAAATTTGATGCATATCAACAAAATTTTAACAATAATGAAATAAATGTATTCCTGGAAAATATGGCCCTTCATTGTAAAAATTTATAAAAAGAGTTGATTATTATTTAGAAAATATTTATAACTTGTTTTTCTTAATATATTTTTAAATTCATAAATTAAATCATCATAACAAATATTGTTTCGATCAGACATTGTATAATATCTTTAACAATGAAATAACCCGTACTATATATTATTAACAATTTTTTAAAAATTGTTAATAATATATAGTACGGGTTATTTCATTAATAATTATTATGGATAATAAAATAATAATTGTTATAAATAATTATTAAAAATTAATTATTTTTGTTATAAAATTTTGCGATTTATTAGAAATTATTGAAATAAGTTTACAACCCACAATATAATCACAATACTATAAAAAATAAATACTTTTAAGGCGAAAAAAAATTTTACAGGTCTTAATCAATGAATGAATAACATTTCTTACATAGGCTACATAAAGTCCATCCAGAATGGTTGTATGTCTTGAAAAATAAAAATATTTAAAGATAAAATATTCATAATTAATTTTAATTTTTTCAGATTTTAGGTATAAATATTGAGAACAATATTTACTAAGTGATGATTTCAGATTTTAGGTACATTTCATTATCGGTTATTCGTTATATTCAATCTTTCAGTTCATTTATTTCCTTAAAATAAAACAATTAGATTGGGGAATAAGTTCGTAGAGTTCTTACAAAAGGCTTTTATTTAAACAAAAAACAATAATTATCAATATGTTAATCAATTATTTATTCGTCGTTGCTGTTTAAAATCTCTTCCCAAACCTCGACCAATTTCTTGATGCCTTTCCGCCAAAAATCGCCTGTTCTGGTATCTGGTTGTTGAGCCAGATTTTAAGGACTTCTTTGTTATCGAAGGTAACTCCCTTCATATGATTTGACAAGAAGCGAAAAAGATGGTAATCGGTAGGTGCAAGGTCCGATGATACGGTGGGTGCTGAAGGACCTCCCGTTCGAACTCTTGGAGTGCGACTTTAACGACTTGTGCAACATAGGGCCGGTCCTTGTTGTGAAGGAGTATGGTTTGACCATGTCAATCAGGTCTTTTCAGTCAAATAGCCTCATTCACGAGCTGCAGCTGGGTAATGCAGAGCTCCTTGTTGACTGTGGCATTCTTTTATGTTATATTATTCCTTGTTGACTGTGGCATATCCCAATGCACCAAGAGGTCCTTAAAAACTGGCTCAGCAACCTCTTTGACACCAGACGAGGCGATGTTTTGGCGGAAAGGCATCAACAAATTGGTCGAGAGGTGGGAAGAGGTTGTATTCGGCAACAGCGAATATATAATTGATTAAATTATTGATATAATTATTGCTTTTGTTTAAATAAAAGTTTTTGGTAAAAATGCTATGAACTTATTCGCCAAGTTAATGTTATTGTCATATATATATAAACAAATAGTTGTGTAATCACTATATTATTTTAATAAAAAGGATTAGAAATTATGAAATATATAAGTAAAATTTTAAACATTACTACAATCTACAATTTTATACACTGTAATAATTATTTAGAATTGCATATCACAATCTATATTTTTATAAAAATAATGAATTCAAAATATTTTGGTAAATTTATTCATATTAATTGAAATAATAGAGTCAAATGATTATGATAAAACACAGTAAAAATTTTATGTTAAATATTACATGTAAAAATTCAAATGTAAACTAAAAAAAATCTTTTCGCAATATTTTAATGTATTAAAATTAACTTACTGAAACATATGTTTCTGTTAGTAATAATATTTATGTTCCATATTTGCACTTCCAAATATCTGTTATAAGTAAATATTAGTTTTAAATTCCTGGTATGAATATAATTTAATTTATTAAAATGAGACATTCCTCTAGTTTTAAAAATCAAATACGTTTTAAATATTATAAAACACTTTATAGTCTCATTTTTTATAGTTTACTTGAGATTTATAAGTTCCTTAGAATATGTTATTAGATAGCTGATATATTTAGTGTTTGAATTTTTTGTGTATATATAAAAGTTTTTATTGAATAATATATAACAAAGGAATACATTTTTGATAATTTTAGCTTTTTTCTTTTGTTTCAATATATTTTGCATAATATATCAATAAAACCAAGTAGAGAATGTGAGCCGATCAGAATTGAATTGATGGGAATGCGAAATCACTTAATACAGAAAATTGTACATTTACTTAGAAGTACAAATTTAGCTCACAACATATTTTCTTCTATATCGTTCTGAATAAAATATGATGAAAAAGTTACAATAGCTAAATTTATTTAAATTTATTACAAGTAAATTACCTTATACTACGTGTTTTTATTTTAATTTATAAAAACGCATTCTTGTGAAATTTAAACTTTTTAATTTAAAATAATTAGCAGCCAGTATATATAATCCTTAAATACTTAGATATACACTATATTATATTTTAAGAGAATAAAAAACATTTCTCTTTGAAATTTATTTTATTACAAATAAAGTTTTTTTTTTTTGTATTATGAAAAATGTACCCTTTGTAACATTTGTATGTGTAGCACTGTTATTTAATTTCTATAGAAGTTGTAACATTTGTTTTATTATAAAATTTCAGTTTCATAAATATAAAAAAATACATTTTCTTAAACATTTAACTCAAAACACATATGGTAATTAGTAAATATAATTTTAAAATATGTTATTAAAAATTAAATTTAGGTATAATTCTTTTAAATTTATTGAATCAAAATCATTGTTGAAATGTAAAGAAATACATATAAACTATAAAAATATGATTGATAATTTTTGTATGTAGTTTATGATCAGCAAATAATATTGTTGCATTTCTTTTTCTATTTTCTGTAAGCTTAACATGCACATTTTTACAAAAAATAGTATCCATATTATTGACATTGAATAAAAATAAATTAAACTTCTAATGAAATTGTTTAAAACAAAAGTATTGGTATTTGTAAATAAAGGTTTATTTTTACCGTATTTTTATTCATTATCGTTGCAAATTAATCTTAATATGAGATATTTTAATAAAACTTGTCTACCTTTGAATACAAAATTTTTGACAAAGTTTTTAATTTAAGAACTTAATAGAATATTAAAACAAAAAAATTCAGACTTTTTTCCATTAAAAAATAATTTAAAACTGATAATTTATATTATTTAAAAGAAATGGTCACATGTGATTCCTTTTTTACAAGGATGGAATATCTTCTAAAATTAATAACAGAAAATGAATGAGAATCTGAAAATTCATTAGCCCATTTTATAATTTTGTGAAATTGATTTAAAGCAAAATAAGAATTGAACAAAAAAAATTATTGTTCAAAAAATAAATATTAGAGTAAAGTTTTGAATATGTATATATATATATTAACAATTAAACTCTAAAACCTATAAAAAAAATATATATATATATATATATATATATATATATATATATATATATATATATATATATATACTGATACAAAAAATAAAACAAGGCAAAATTATATATAATTTGTTTCCATAATGCTGATATTTTCAAATAAGCATCACATTACTAATGTTAATTAGAGTTTAAACATTAACACTAAACTTAAAGGAATTTTAGAAACACTCTTTAGGCCATTTATCTCATAACATATTGAAAAATAATCTTGGTTTAGGAAAAGAATTTCTTATCCATTAGTTTTATTCTTAAATTCAAAAACATTATCGATGGTTGTTTTGATAACATAAATTGTTAATCAGCTGGACACAGGCTCTTAAAATTAATCGAGGTATATTTTGGAAGATGCAAAATATATTAGAAGAAATACCAAAATTATAAAATTGTCTTAAAGCTACTTAACGCTAATTTTGATTAAATGATAGGAAAATTATCAATCAATAAAAGAACTATATATGGTTTTATTTATTTAAAAAAATAATTTTTTTCCAATGGCAGATTGTAGCCATTTACAACTGCAACAGAGTCTATTAATCTATTGTTCCATGATACCCAAGTAACCGGCCAAATACAGCGACATCTTAGGCGCCGAGGCGTTACCCCGGCTGCACCACAGGGGGTGGGTCACCATAGCACACATGCCATAGACGCCCCGTTTATAGGGTAGGCATCATTCATACTTCATTCACACACACACAAGGAAAGGACAAAGATAGGATAGAGAGAGAGAGAGAAAGTACATCCATGCCTGAACCGGGATTCAAACATAGAACTTTCCTATCCGTAGTCAGGCACGCTGACCACTAGACAAGTTGGCCGGCATTTAAAAAGATAATATATTTAGACTTACGATCTGATATTTGTCAGAATTGAACTAGAAAATAAAGTAATTATATCAAATTTACAAAGAATTGTTTCAATTTTCAATGCGTTTTTCATTTTAAATATGGAAAATAACGTATGCTTCTCATACAAAAAATAAAATTCTTAAATATATTTTGAAAAATTATCAAATATTATATATATATATATATATATATATATATACAAAATTATATATATATATATATATATATATATATATATATAATTATAATAATGCGGTATTTCCACTCGGCTTTCATAATTAATATTAAATTTGTATAATTTTCACTTTTAAAACTCCTTGCTCCTTTATTTTTGACTAAATATCATAATTCTATTTACCTACAAATTTAAAAGCATAGAAAATAAGACGACATGTGATTTTATATTTCAATTTCAATAGATTCTGTTTCCTCGTAAGTTATTATTTATTCAGAAAAGCAGTGCTATAGGAAAGTTTAATCTCTTAATATTGAGGCTTAAGCTGAGTCTTTCCGTCAAGGCGTAAGTGCTCAGAAGCATCCTAAGAGCTACTTGTCAAATTAGTAAAGTTACGTGACTCTGGTAATTGGATAAATTTTAGAACATAGCCCTTTCCTTTCGAAATAACACATTTCTAGATTTCGAGGAAAATATTCAACTGCTATATTGGTCTCATTTATTATTAAAATGGTAAAAGAAAATCATGGATCAATGTTTTATGCTTCTTTCAGAATCCATGTTAAATTTGTATTTATATCCAAATTCTATAAAGTCGTCATCGTATTCTTGTTCAGTAATATGTTTTTTATTAGATAGCATGTTAATACTGACTACTATAAACATCTATTATAAGAAATATATAAACATTTATATATTTCTTGTCAAAGCTTTCTTATTTTTTGTTACTAAACCAAAAGATAATTCCTATTTTGTTCTTCATGTAAATCTCATCCTATTTTAAATCACTGATATTATTTTGGAAATTCGGAGAATTTAACTTTGCCAAATGCGCCTAATTTAAATCCAAGTAGCCTCTATTGGGTTGTTCGGAAAGTCATTTCGTTTTTAATGAAAATGTAAAACGTATACGAATAAATATCGTATTGCAATGCATATTGTCCATTCTAGTTCAATAGCTTTTACCATCTTTCTGGTATTAGCACGACTTCACATTCATAAAGTGGTTGGTTTTACTATCAAAAAGCTGATCCGGGTGCAGGTGGGGAAAACGAAATAAATTTCCAACGAACCCGATATTTTGTATTATTTTAATGAAATGATATAACAATTCAAAAATTCTATTTATCAATATGAGGTAAAGTAAGTATTCCTATAGTTCTATGCAATAAAACTTTCCCCATGCATAAACTATTATATATATATATATATATATATATATATATATATATATATATATATATATATATATATATATATATATATATATATATATATATATATAGTCTTTTAATGAATAATCCGAATCATAATATAAGTTCCTATTAATGCATTCAATCTAATACTATTAAAGGGAAAATGTGACACCTGAATTCAAAGTAAAATAAATTACGTAAAATAATTCACTTGATTATATCCATATACTTTAGCTATGCCTATATTTTTTTTTGTATCCATATACTTTTGTCAAATTGTTCTAAGAGAACATTGTCATTATTTTGTCTTTCAATGTTATTACAAATGATATTTAAAATTTTGTACAGAAAATATATTGTATTAGTATTGTAAAGTATCGGATGGGTAATTATCATAATTATAATAATTCTTAACATTTTTAAGTACTTCAATAATTTTAATATAGAAAATCATTATAGAAAAGTATGGAATTTTTCAATACAAAGTTGTTGTTCATGTATAATAAAAGTGAATTATGTTTTCATTTTTCAAAATATATGATTTTTTCATGTGTACATATTCAATCCTTATTGAATGAAACAGAATTTTGTAAATATTTATTACTTTTAGCTTTTTAAGGTTATTTGATACCTTTAAAGAGTCAAAAAGACAATATATATGTGTAGAATCTTCCAAGCTGAAGAATAGAAAGTCTTCTATTTAATAACATTAGCAGCATTTCGTGGACAGTGTAGAAAATTACAAGAGCCTATTTCTGATCCAATTTCAGGGACTATTTCAGAGCCTATTAAATTGATTGACAAGTTCTCATTATCACTATTAGATGTGATTACTTTTCACGGCTGGAATTGGATTTCTTGTTCGGAAATAGGGTGGCTGTTGAATTACTTCCTTTCTTCACCAAAATTTTGATATTGGATGGTGAAAAAAAGATATTTTTCTCCTTATAACAGCATTTACTTATCATATTTGTGATTATTATACTTTTCTGATTTATTGCGCACTTGTCTACGAATCTTAAATATTGGGAAATAAGAAATGATAAATGTGTTTGGTGGAAAAACATTTAAACCGTTTGACAAAATTTTCTGTTTCTCCTGTATAAGAATATTAGGAAAAAAGTCCATTTCTCACATTGTCAAAATACTTATGAAACAATATATAAAAAATATAGCGATTAAAATAAACTGGAAATAAAAGTTCTGCAAATAGCGATAACTTTGTACAGATTCATTTTATTTTATAATTTAATAATTATACATAATTTTGTCATGTATTTTATAATAAGTTAAGTAAATTGAACTTGTTTTCATTAAATTAATAAGTCTAATAATAAGAGACCTACAAACTTTTGAAACGTATGAAAACTAGAATAATTTTTACCTTTTACATAAGTTTCTCAATAGTAGGAAATATTATATAAATCTGCAAAATATTTATTGAAATGTAATGGTTATTTTAAAATCATATGAATTATATTTTACAAAAATATCAATTTCAGTGGAAACTACAATATTATACATTAATACTTGATAAATAACTAAAATTAAATCATAAGTCGTGAACATGACAATTGTCTTATAAAGATTTAATGTTTAAGGTTTCTTCTAAGATATAAATTACATACAAATAATTTTAATGTCAAGACTCTTATAAAATTTATATTTTAATAAATAGATTTTTCATAGTTTTTATTGAAGTGTGTTATTATTGTAAACAGATCAGTTAAATTTAAAGTAAGCAAGTTATGAAAGAATAGCAGAAAATCACTATAGCTAATTGACATTATAACATTATACTAAATAAGAAGATAAAAAATAGCCACTACTGCAGCTTTTCTTTAAAGTCATCATCTTCAAAGAGAAGGATCCTTATACAAATTCCTAGTTTCCAAATGGTGCCTTATCACGGAGCTTCTTACCACAATAAACACAATTGATAGATTTAAACAATTTAATAAATTACATAATGAAAGAGTTGATGATTGCTCTTATCTAGAATTATATTTTTTATTTATATACTTTAAAATTTCTGTGTGATGTTTATTATTTATTAGAATTAAATATATTTTCATTTGTATACTTTTAAATTTCTGTGATGTTTTTTATCATATAAAAAGGTAGTTCAAATAAATAAATGAAACTAGCATGAAATAAGTTTGAAAAAGTAACATCTCTATTTAATTATCCATTCTTACTCATCTAAGGATTTTCTTATATCCTCTTATATACTTTTTATATGACTGTACTACTTAAGGGCCAGATTAACAGTTCCAGTATAATTTGATTGTGAAGCTCAATTACTCAAACAAATCAATGCGATTTTCTATTTTCGGTGTGACATTTAAGTACCTCCCCTTACGATTTACTCCACTTGACGAGAACACCCTTATTCTCAAGGGTATTTGTACATTGAGAATCCGATATCCATTGTGATCTAGAAGAATATAAATCAAGGAGAAAAAAGTTTTTGTGCTTATAACAGTTAACTTTGGTTCATTAGAAGTATTACTTCTAAGCAAAAAGGAATCATATTTTATGATATTCACCATATGAAATAAACTAGGGGATTTTTTTTGCCTTCTTTTAGATGACTTAACTCAATAAAACCACATGTTATGAATAAAATATTAATTTCATTTCTTCTATCTTAATTACTGGAATGATTTCATTTATTGTATTCTCTCAACAATGAAGAAGAAAAAATAATTTTATTCTCACTCAGTAAAACCTAATTTTTTTTTATGTAGTTTAGAGTGTAAACTAATGAAGTTATCGAAATAAATTTTTTTTTCATTTAAATATTTTCTTGTTTTATCTTTACGTGAATAAATATAAATGATTTTTTCTGTATTTTTTTGTTTGTTAAAGTAAGGAAAATACATTTTAGATTAAAATTGTATGATAAATATTTTTATTTACATCAAGATATAAAATTTCCGATTTATTTGATGTTCAGTTCTCCCTTGTTTTTAAATTATTTCTGACTAATAGATTTCTATTTTAATTATTTCTATTATTAAATTGTTACTACTAATTAAATTAATAATACTTAATTTAGAATTGAATATGTTACATTTTATAAAAATTACAATCAAACACACATTTTAGATCATTCTATCAAAACCAAATATTTTTATTAATTATTTAAAATAAGGAGCCACTATAGATAATTATTTACATATTTTCTTTTTACTGTTACCATCTAAAGCATTTTTCATTTTATATTTGTGAAATGTTTGAATGAGAGCATTCATTTCTCATGGTGTGTATCGTGTTTTAGTAAAAAATATTACAATTTCATTTCAAAATCTTTGATATTACACATCTCTTTTAAAACACAAATGAAAAATGTAAGTTATTGAAATCGATATAGAAAAATGTGTTTATTGAAGTTATTTTAATCGTATGCTCTGAATGAATGAAGATCTTCGAATTCGTAAGCAGATTATTGAAATCCTGTGATAAAATTGTAATTGAATAGAAGTTCTTTTAATGAATAAAAGTGATTTATTTTCAAAGAAAGTTTTTATAGGTTTTTGAATCCTAAAATAATTTTTACAACAAATTTTATATGTTGCAAATTTTATATAGTACAGTGATAGCATCATTGAAAATCATTTCAAAACAATAATATAAATAAAAAATAAGAAATTAAATTAAAGGGGAAATGATAGAAGAAAATTTTATATAAATTTATTACTATTATTTATCTATAGATATATTTTTATGGATATCATACTTGTTTTTATGTTTATTTTAGAATTTTCAATTTTTAAGTAAGTACTTTGAATAGCTATAACTGTTTTCATAGAAAAATGATTTAAAAGATTTGGTGAAAAATGCTAAAGATATAAGCGTTTTCAAACTCCCAGAATAACAGCCATTCTTGTTCAGCTTTTATTACAATTGTAAAATATTTTATAAAAATATTTAAATTATATTACGAATTTTTTTAAGAAATTTTCTTCATTTTACATTTCACAAAATACAATGAATGTGCAATGACATATGCTCACTTCCAAAAGTTAAGCACGAAGATGTAAATAGTAAAGAAAACAACAAATACTGCTTTGATTTGACACAAAATTTGGCAGGAAAGTAGCATATATATTGATACATAAAGTAAAATCAATAATTATAAACACAAATAAAAAAAAATATTTGATTTTTTTAAGTAATCAGACAATGACATACTGGAGATTTAAACATAATTATGCATAAAATGAAAATAAACAGCATAAAATGAAAAAAACATTGATAAGGTATGTGATCCCTCCCCATCTGTATACAAAGTTTACACCTTGTGACCATGCTTTCAGTTGGGTAGTCAACTACCGCAAAATTAAACAATAGCCATTTTTATTGTAGAGCAGTTTCCAGCTCAATAAGAGTGGTTGGAGGTGGGAATCGTGAAGATATAGCATGGTCGAGAGCATCTTAAAGATTTTGAATGGGATTAAGTTTAGGCGAATATACTGGCCACGCCAAATACGCAAACCTCCAGATAGTCATCGCGATGTCAGCTCTATGGGAACATGCGTTATCATCCATTAAAACAAAAGTTGGTCCAAATGCAGCGTACAATCTCACAATGGGTTCTAGAACTTCATCTCAATACCGAACAGTCGTAACAGAACCCCGTTTGAAGATGTGCAGATCGGTGAGATATCCTAATGAAATCCCTGCTTACACCACAATGCTTCCGCTTCGGAATGCGTAATGCACTTCGGTAATGTTTTGATACCTAATGCGTGATCCTTGTTCAAGCCATATCCTTATACGCTTGTCATCTGGCTCCAGAACAAATCTTGACTCATCAATTAACATGATATTGCCCCAGTCAGACACAGTCCAATTGACATGTTCCCGGCACCACTTTAATCGCGCCCCTCTTGATTGGAAGGATAGAAAAACACAAACTCGAGGTATCCGGGTGTACTGTCCACTCATATGTAATTTTCGGCGTATTGTAGCTGCAGATATCACCTTACCAATGGACGCTTTAACCATAGATTCCATATGTGTGGAGCTCGCTCTGCGATTCCGCTTGACTAAAATCGCAATATATCATTCTTCCGTGGGGTTTTTAACCCTTGGGTGACCGACTACGGGCCTTCGGACAACTGTCTGTATGGTTTGGAATTGTTTGCATAAACGTGAAATTACAGAATGATGAACGCCGAAGAAAAGAGCAACATCTGAGCTCGACTGTCCTGCTTCAATGCACCCCACAGCACGCCAGCACACAGAATCTTCCATTCGTCTTCTAGAAGTTATAGAAAATACGTACGTCTTGAAGACAAATTGTACGAAAGTTTTAAAAACCTTCTCTATCAGCTCTTACAATCAACTTCTTTCCTCCTTCATAAAACTGGTATCTTATAAGAATGTTCTTTATGCAGATTTCTTGACATGAAAGTGCAATTGGCTGTTACTTAACACATTTGTATACTCCCATCTACCTCTGCAACGATTTGCATCCTCTTCAATTCGGATTGGCTCCCGAAAATAAGCATTTTCTTCTCCGTGCTTAACTTTTGGAAGTGAGTTTACATCAAAATTTTGATAGTTTGTAAGAATATTTAATGAAAAAAAGTTTTTTGTCGACACATTTTATTATTTTTCTTTAGAAATAGGTTTTTTATCGATATTATTATTCTAAATTTTGCTCTGTCTCTTATAAATTCTATCATTTATATTTTGTTATTTTTTTCGTTTTCTATCCTAGTGCCTAACTATGTTAATTTTATAGTTGTTTATAAAATCATTTAACTGAGAGGATATTGTAAATCCTCATTTGTATAACTAAATGCTTTATTTTTCCTGTTTAGTTATTGAAAAATAATTGTTATAAAAATAATATCAATAAATATGCCCATTGAAAAACATTTCTTTGATTTATAGGCAAATTTTGTGTTCTCCAAAAACATATATAGACTCATTTTTTTAGCAATTAATTTCAAATTAAAGCTCTCATCTAATTTACTAATGTTTCCCTTAATCTGTAAAATAATATCAAGATAATCAAAAAGATATAAGATATTAATCCCATCATCACTCATATTATACCAAAAATTTCGAAATCAATGTACATAGAATAGGTTATAGTAAATTAAAAATCTAAATTAATATTTTAAAAAATAATTATGAAAAATTATATAAATAATACAATTAATTGAATACAGAATCTTATCTTGAAATCGAAAGAAATCATGTTTATTCCTCATGGTGAATATTTTATATTTCTAGCTACCCAATGTATCAAATCCATACTTTAATAATTCAACATACTTTTCTTAAAAATGGCAAGACCATTTCAGAATACTGTAAGATAAATTTTTAAGACATTTCTTTGAAATATTGAATTTTTTATTTTTTTTTTTATTTTGTGAAAATTTAAATTTCTCTAACGGTGCAAAATTTTGCGTTAATATATTAAATTCATTTCCTGAAAAATTTATTTTACAATTAGTTTTTCATTTATATTGATGAATATATAAACATTTTCTTAAAATAATATTTTTTGTTTACTGAATATGGGGAAACATTTTAATATTTTACATTAGTTTAAGTTCATCGTTAAAAATTTTCATCCATTCATTTTCCAGGGAACATGGGTACATTGCTGGACATGAATATTCTGAATTTTTTTTTACAAGTGTTTATTCCTTTCTAGAAAGGAAACTATGTTTGTTAAATAACTGAGATATTTCTTGATTGAAATATCTGGACGCGTATAAGCATTGAAAACTTTTTCGCTTGCTTAATATTTAAGTAAATAATGAGGTAGATTTTCACTTTTATTATTTGATGCAAAAAAGCCGGCTGACGTTTTAATTTTACTAAATCACACACACACGCACACACACAACACACACACACAACACACACACACACACACACAACACACACACACACACACAACACACACACACAACACACACGCACACACACACAACACACACACACATTTTAGAAATGGAATATTTGGTGTTATGCAGAAAGGTCAAGACTTGCTTTTAAGAAATTAAGTTTTCAAGAAAATCTTGGTTCTTAGGAATAATCCTTAAATCATCACAAAATTTAAAGAAAAAATCAACAAATACATTCTGATGAAATACCTTTAAACGAAAATTAAAAAAAAACTCAATCAAATTTATACAAAATATATCCTTTGGTCTCTTACGATGAAGAAACTGAAAAATAAAAATTTTTTTAATAGATAATTGAAACATTAGATATATCCTGTGTAAAGAGAATCAAGAATTTTTTCGTCCTAAGAATGCAAAATATATTCAAAGGTACAAAGTATGTAACTGATGATTATGAATAGCACATTAATCAAATACAATAGTAAAAATTTTGTAAATTTATTCATGAATCAAATTTAATTATTTTTAACATAAAAATATGGAAATTTGTAAAATAAAATTAGGGGCATTTAATTTAAAGTTTGCTATTACTCAATTAATAGAAAACTATTCGGAATGACAATAATTATTTTTAATTTATTAAAATGAGGAAACGTTGAACAGATGATTTAAAAGGAACATAATTTTTTAACTCCATTTTAGATATGTTTTCATTAAAAGTTTTGAATGAATCATATTGTAAGATTTTATACTTGATTATAAAGATTCAATAAATTATATGAAATAAAAATATTTTTTAATTTGAAGAAGGAATAAAAAGAAGGAATTTTTAACCTTTTGAATAAATACGGAAATCATAATTTGTAATCAAAAAAGGGCTTTTTGAAATTATATAAAACAAACTTTGGATAGTTATAAGTATTAAGTACTTATTTAGTACTAATAAACTTAAGTATTGCAAATTAATATTTTTAATATGAAGCTCCAGTCAATAATATTTGCCCTTGTTTTCCAGAAATTTCAACAATTATATCTTAAAAATTTTACTGATAAGTATTTTAAAATTTGAATTTATTTCTTTTTTTTATTAAAAATTTGGGTAGTCCCATTTTAGAATCATAAACAACTACAGAATCCAGATATTAGACACTAAGAAAAATATTAATTAATTTTTTTCCTTTTTTTTATCTTTAGTCTGCTAAGCTTAGAAAAAATTATAATATGATTGCAAAGTAGGGAAAGTTTTCAATTGAATATCTATTGTACAAAAAATTTTATTACATTAATCTTAAACTTTATCATAAAAAGGAATAGAGTAATATTTTTGAAATCAAAGGTATGCAATTATTTCTTACCTCCAATTAATTTTATTAAAATAATCAGTGTAATGTTTATCAATTAAAAATCTATAAAAATCGCTTTCTCTAGATGATTAATACTAAAAATAGTATATGTTAGAGGAATATTAAAAGAAAATTTTAGAATAAAACTTACAATGTGATATACAAAAGGCTAATCTTTAATAAATATTTACTAATTATAAGTAATTTTTAAAAAATATTTTTTAATATTTAAAAATTATTGACTATAAACTATTTAAAGGTTAAACTGATATTTCCAGTAAAACGTCTCAAGTTTCAATATTTCTTTCTGATGCGAATAAGACTTGATAAAAAAAATATTTCTTATCTGTCGTTCTTAAATTAAATCAATAATCTACCAAAAATTACTACTTTAAAGTAAACACCAAACTTTTACTTAAAAAACTCCACCTTCAAGAAAGTCAAAAATCTATTTATATATATATATATATATATATATATATATATCAAGGAGAAAGAATTATTATAAATAAAATTTAAAAAGTAATAAGATTTTGAATAAAGCTACGAAAGTGAATCAAATTTTAAAAAATTAATTAAAATATTTTTTTATTTCTTAATAGTTTTCATATTTATAAGGTTATGGGGAAAAGGTTAAATATGTTAAATATAGTAAAACTTGTATTAAAAATGAAATGAAATAAATATTTATGAAACTAAGCATATTAATAACATCAGAAATACGTAAATGTAATTGATATACTCTTATTTAATAGAATAAAAATAACTCTACAGGTATTCCACCCTCACATTGATAAATAAACATACAGAAAGTGAAAAAATGCAGGATCTTGGGATTGTACAGTGGTCACTATCGACCTGGAAACTGAGGGCTTAGAATGATTCTATCAGCCCAATTATGGAGTAGGAAGAGGGAAGTATGCTTGCTACAGCAACACTAATGTGATTATTTACTTACCACTGACAACAGTGACACAGGAGAAAAATGAATTAAATAAAATTGACACACTTTAACTAATAAGTACTTAAAATCATTTGTACATCTAATAATCATTTGCTTTTGAAATATTTTTCATAAATAGTTAAACATACTCTCATATTAAAAAAGAGAGAAAATTTGAAGGGAAAATCGGAAAGTAGGTAAAGGAAAACAATAATAAAGAAAACAGAACAACTCCCGCCTTAATGAAAGCGGTACTATTTAATTTTAATGAAGACAACATAATAATTATATGTACTGATCAATATGATGGAAAACAATAAACAGCTTATAAAATAAAATTAGCGGTAGATAAAACTATCCATAATGTATATGTATAAGACTGCGTATCACACTCATAATATATTATACATATTTAATCTTTTATAATGTATACTAAGAAAATGATTTTAAAAAAACTGCCTTAATGTTCGATTCAAGATTATTGACTTGAGAATGATTTTTGAGTAAAAAATATATGCATTTACATTTTTATCTGTATAGAGAAACTTTAACAAATATTATTTGACTTACCTATCAAGACTCACAGCAAGTATAGTAAACACAGACGTTGAAACTGTCAAACTTGCCACGAAATTACTGATAACGCAAAATGTATCTCCAAAAGGCCAGTGGCTGTTCAGCATGAAAATGAAATTAAAAGTTGCATTTCCACTGGCAAGAAGAAAATCAGCAATAGCCAGATTAAGCAAGAAAAAGTTAGTGACAGTCCTCATCCGGCGCTGGGCAGTGATTATCCATATAACAATCAAATTTCCGGTAATGGCCACAGTTATCATCACAGCGAAGATTAAAGTCCACAAAAATTGTTGGTACCACGGTAATATGAATGGTTGTTTAAATATATTTCCTGGAATGCTGTTGTTGAAGCATTTTGCATATAATTCAGTAAAATTTAAGTGCGGATTATCAGTAAGTTCTGCATCTTCACCTAACGTCGAAGGATTTTCACTTAAAAGTGCATCATATATTTCTCTGCAACCAGAAATATTGGATGCTAGAATTTCTGCTGCTGATGAGTCTAAATATAGCTCTAAAAGATCTATTTCTTTCGGCTGAGAATTACCCATGTTTTAAAAGAACAAATATAGATTATAATGTATACTACGCCTATTGGAATTTATATAGTTTCATTTTTAAACGTTTCCAATAATAACTTTTTGTATAAATAGGCTTGTATTTTCTTTTCATATAAAATCCCTTAACAATTGAAAATTTCAAATTTATTAGTATTAATATTTAAAATTATAATTTTTAAGAATATTATCGTCATATCAAATTTTAAGATAAAGCAAATAAATTAATTCTCATAAATAATATGCAAAATTTTCAAGCACTTTTCTAGTACTTTCCGGAATATTTTCATAGCAATATATTTTCCGAAACTGAAGAATTTAAAAATTTACTCACAAAAGTCATTCATTTTCAGTTTCATTTTTAAAATGAACTGGAATATATATTGTAAATTTATATGAAAATAATAAATTTTAATAATTTCTTTAGTTTTATAGTTAACTACATAAAAGTTAAATAATAATTTAAGCAATTTAAATTAGCCTATAATAATTTAGATGAAAATAAAGCAATTTATCATGTCAAAAGTAGCAAAATTAAAATTAAATTGAAAGCTTTTCAAAATAATTTACACTTGCATATGATTTAAAACTTCGGATACAGTCACATGGTTCTCAACAATTGATCCCGGAATAAGTTTTACCAACAGGTACTGCGATCAGGGAGTGACGATAGCGGAATAATATCTCTCGTCTTACCAACTTCTCTTGCGGAGCGAAAGTGATGATAAGTAGAAGGAGCTGGAGATTTCGTTTGGCTCTTCCATCAATCGATCACCCTCCCCTCCTCCACTTCAGAGCTGAGATTTATGAGTTAAGGCTTCCGAACTCTATTGTAGGAGCATCTAAATAGAATTGTATATTTGGATCATTTTTTATTTCTTTTTTCAGAAGATTATTAGTCTTCGTGTTTGATCGAACAGGTGTTGCTAACTGTTATTCTCATAAACAATATGATATAAATTAGTGCCTTGCCACGTGCTGTTTTCAGATTCTTTTTCAAGAATACAAAACGTTTGAGATTTTGTTCATTATTTTAATTATATCAAGTATAATCTTATACAAGTCTATAAAATTTTCTCTAGTCCAATGCGCTTCCTGATCAAAATGGCTTTTTTAATTACTTTTATAAAGTTAAAAACTAACGTATAAAATGTTTTAAATTAAAAAATATATATATTATTGAAATATTTAATGTAACAAAAACACTATTTCCTTTAGTTTAATTACGAAATAATTTTAAATAAATGGGATATATTAGCTAAAAGTCTTTTTATAAAAAAATCCTCTGCAATATTTTTTCTGCAAAAGTATTTCTTTGTAAGAAATACTTTTATTTTTAAGTATTTTTGAATCACAATTGAAACATTCACTTCGATTTTAGTTATTTATTAGTGTTCTGATTCCTTTTTATTCAGATATTTTATTTTAAAATTTTTGTTAAATAAAATATCTATTATTCCTACTAATGTTGTTGTGTTTCAAATATTTATATATAAAAATACTGAATTAAAAAATATTACAGCAATTTTAAAATTTTCAAGGTTCTTTTCCTACATACAATTGCAATTAACTTTTCTAAAACTAATACATTTGATTGAAGGAATTGATTTCAGTCAAATAAATGTTCTAATGAATAATCTTAGCCTCAAAATTAATTAGAAATGTATGCTTTTTTTTAATAGATTTAATGCAATTATGGTATTGCAATGAAATATTCTAATTTCTTAACATAAAAATTTCGTGAAATATAAAAATATTTTTGTGTTTTTAGTTCCTTATCCAAATATGTGTGTGTGTGTGTGTGTGTGTGTGTGTGTGTGTGTGTGTGTGTGTGTGTGTGTGTGTGTGTGTGTGTGTGTGTGTGTGTGTGTGTGTGTGTGTGTGTGTGTGTGTTTATGTATATATATATATGAATTCAAATAAAAATATATAAGACCATTACTATACAAGTATTTTCACAGGTTTTGTTAAAAACAGCATTTTATGAGACGCATTATTCATATCTGTACCATCTATTCTTGCTTGAAACTAGAGCTAAATATTAAACAATATTATCAATATGTGTATGACGTCAGACGAGATGCAAGTAAACATAAAACAGGTGAAATATATATGTCTAGATTCTCTAAAAGCAAAATAAAATAAATTTTTGCTTGACTTCAATACATTATAATTTATCTTCAGAAAATATTTCAAGAAATATTTTTAATAAATGTCATTTGCATCTCCAAAAGACAATTATCATTTCTAATTTTTTTTTAATTAATCAAGCTACTAAACATCTGATCAGTTTTTGAAATGGTACAAACTTAACAACGGAAAAAGGATTATTATGGAAGAGGTTGAAGAAAACTTTGATGTATCAAAGATTTCTGACGATAACATTTATATTTTATATGAAATTGTTGAAAAAAGAAACTCTTGTGTTAAGAAAACATTTAAATATCATTGTATCCATTGATATTCAAGTACAAATAATTAATGCAAAGAATTATGCATCTTAAAAAAAAAGCCTATAAAACTTAAATTTCTTTATTTAAATTTATTTATTTGAAATTTACAAAATATTAATCTTTTCTTTCACATACTCATTTAGATAATGCAAGTTTGAAAAATAAAAATATATCGAGATTGATTTAATTTCAGATATAAATCAATATATTTTGTTTCCCAGATAAAAAAATAATTTTCTTGAATTTATAATGTCAGATGTAATGTATATCAGTATGTTAGGCAATGTATAATAATATTATGGATTAACAAGACGATATTATACTATCAAAGTAAAATTACTGTACTTTTCCTCTAATGGGTACTAAAATTTTACACTTATTAATATCTTTTCAATCGCATTTTTTTCATATTTATTATTTAAGATTAACATAAATAACTAATAAATGAATATTTATTCAACTAAATTTAAAAAATATTGAATTTATATTTGTTAATTTTAAATCTTTTTATTTTTCTTTTATATATTTATGAATTTTAAAATGCGATAAAAGTAGCAATTGTTTGCATTCCATACCCAAATTTTAAGTTTTGCTCAAAATCGCTGAAATTAGATTTTCAAATGCGTTTAGAAAGCCATTTATGTTCATTTAAAATAACACTAATTTATTTTATCGTAATAAACCAAAATTTTAATAATATTTGACTATACCTTATTTAAAAATTAATTTTTTATAGGAAAAACATTAATGAAAAGGTGAAGTTTAGAAAATTTTACTTTAATAATTTCTATTTTAATAAAAAAAAACTGAGCAACAGCTTTTATTAGTTTTTAAATTAACTGTTAAAACGTTTTACGTAGATTTAAGAATTTCTTTTCATTTTAATTTTGTATGTTATATCATTGATGTGTTCTCATACGTCTCTAAAGTTTGAAATTGAAGCAAATTATTCTGATACCACCAAGAAAAGTAAATTAAGAAAACATTCTTGAATTTTTTGACACTAAAAAAAGACATCAGAATTTTCTGAAGGAATAAATTTTTTTATTTCGTTTTATAAACATAATCAAAAATTTTAATATGTATTCCTAAAATAAAAAAAATTATAAAACAATGAAATTTAAAATAACTCCCAAGACAGTTCAGGGATTTCAAATAACAGTGAAAAACTCCAGTACAGGCTTATTTTCTTGGAGCTAAGTAAAAATTATATTCTTACTTTAAGTTTCAAGTAGTTAAATCAATTAAACTTAAAAAAATCATCTTTTAAAATTCTCTTTTAAAATGTTCTTGATTTAAAATAAATCATGTTTTATATATTCAAAGCATTAAACTAATCCACAATAATTTTATTTTATTTTATGAATAATTTGATCAAAAATGTAGAATAAATTTTAAAATGCAATAAAGCCTAATTACAAGATTTGAATTGTGTGCTATATGTATAAAAAATTGATAAAAATTAAAATAATTAATAAATTTTTCAGAGCTTTTCCAATTTTGACTATTTATTATTTGAAACTAGTAATTCTTAGAGAAAATCAAAGGTTTCCCAATTTTAAGATTCAGTAGATAAAATTTCATATTGTTTGATGTTATTTTCGTTTTCCGAGAATTATGTGGCCAGTTGTCTGTGTACATACACTCATCAAATACGATACAAACTTAAATTTGTCGGCAGAGTGTATTTTTTACAAGCGTGTGTCTAAAGACATAAGCAGGTGAGTAATAAAACCAATATTCATTTGTTTTTTTATCTATATCGAGTTAAGAAAGATCATTAAAATATTATACCGTCTGTTTTCTATCTGACGACAAGTAATAGTTACCCAAAGCGATCAAATAAAATCTGCCCTTGTCTGATTGAAAACCTCTACATTACTCTTGCTCCCCATTAATAAAATGTCCTTAAACTTTTTCCCTGCGACAGGTTTTGTCTTCATGTTAAATTCACTAAATGATGAGAAGATAATTTCAAAATTTTTATTTCATAATATTCAATAAATTTCCGTTAGGATTCTTCCAAGAAATTATAATTTAAATTGCAAATTATTACAATTTTTAGTAGTTTTGCTTTCATAAATCTATTACTTAAAATTATAAAAAAAGCGCAAATTTATTGATTAAAAATCTAAATTTATAATTGAGGTTTTATTAATTTTTATCTCGATTCATAATATGTCACATTAAAATCTTAATTTATAATTATGTTACATTCCTTTATGAAACTTTCGATATTTTGTAAGATAAGATAATTATATATTAATATATTTGAACATACTAGTTCATTCTAACTATGTTTTTTTGATTAAAAGTTATTTTTAAAATTCAGTCAATATTTTCAAAACTACATTTTCATATTCAATTGCTTTTAACATAATTTTAATAAATAATAAAGTTGTCAAATAATTTAGTACCGAATTCATAATTACATTTTTATGAAAGCTGAAGTTTTTATAACTAATTTAATTTGTTCAACTATTTATTACATTCAATTACTAATAACTTCTGTTTGGTTTATTTTTATAAGCAAAATAAATTCTGACTATATATATAATCCCAATAAACTTAAAATTTTTTATATCTTTTCAATGCCAGGTATGCCATTTGATTATTTTCCTTGGTTTATTTTAGAGATAATATTCAAACTTGCTTTTAATTTTTCATGTTAATCAAAATCTTTAAATAAATACATATGCTATATTTAAATAATAACGAAATATAAATGCTTTTTCAATGCTATACTTATATCTAAACGTATTTAGATATTTATATTTAATCTAAATAAAGAAGGTTGGTTATTAATAATTTATAATTTTGTGTTATTAAGAAGATTTTTATTTAATTTCAGGTAACTATTCCAGAAAATAGCTATGTCTATAGATTTAATGTGCGCTTAACTTCTTCTTGAAGCATGGCATCAGTATATTGGAATGTCCGGGGGTTCTATCTCAGACACTATTGAAAATATAGATGAGTGCTGTAATTTTGCTTGTTCCTGCATGTTTATTTGAGTGATTGATTGGGAAATTGCTGGTATGCTGTACTATTTATGAAATAAAAGTAAGTGTATGCGATGAGGACAAATTCTTATGGAAAGAAAATTTATTTTCTTCAAAAAAATCATTGTTCCCATTACAATTAAACTGATAAAAATCAAAAAAATTTTTAAATTATAAATTTTCTTAAATATAGTTTTTAAATGAAGAACTCTTGATAGAAATTTTTGAAAGCTGACAATTTTTATGAAACTTCTTTCTTATTTTGTACATATTTGAATAACTATATAAATGTTAACGGAACTGTTTCATTTTTAGATGTTCGTTTGCTGTAAAATCAAAAAGTAACTATCTATCTTTAAAATATGAACATTTAAAAGGCAAAAATATTTCCTTCTATTAACATCCATTTTAAAATATATATATATATATATATATATATATATATATATATATATACATATATATATATATATATATATATATATATATATATATATGTTCTTTCTTTTCAACAAAAGAGGAAAAAAATACGCCAGCTATTTTAAATACTTTTGATGCTTAAAATGTTTCGTCCTTTCTCTTCCCTAGATAATAGGTACTTAAATCGAGCCTGTTAAGCCATGAACCAAGAATGTTTTCAAAAGATCAAAGCTCTAAGCAAATGAAAATTTTGCTTATTTCTTGCTGACAAAGATTTAATTTACTATCCCCAAAGTCATGTTACATTGCTCTCTTCAATATTTCCTATTGTTGAAATTAATAATTCTTGTTGCCTTTTGTTTATTTTGTTAAATTTAAAGTCATCATTTCCTGAGATATTAGCTAAAAAGGAAATTATATTTTTAAGGGAACAAGGACGTTCAAAACGAGCTAAATTTACCTGAACAATGCTCCACAATTTTATGATTTTAACAACACACAAACAAGTTAATTTTCTATTGAAATTACTTCAAATTATTTTGCATATTTATACATCAGTTATCCACAAAATCATCTTGTTCTTGAAGTAAATGTTATAAAATGTTATTTTCATAATTTTCTTTATTATTATTTTAAATTCCCTAACTTTATTTCTCAGAAACAAACAATATTTTCAAAAAAATTTTCTTTGTAGTTAAGGCCCCTAAAGAATGTTATTATCAAATTATTTTAGTCGTTATTTAGAAATATCATGCCATATATAGTATTTTTTATGTTCCCTTTGTGATTTTGAATGTTGTAAGCTTCTTGCGTAAATAATATTAATAAGTACTTGTTTCTATCTAATGTTTGACAAATATATATACTTTGGGATTTGGGATTTATATATATATATATATATATATATATATATATATATATATATATATATATATATATATATATATAATATATATATATATATATATATATATATATATATATATATATATATATATATATATATATATATCCCTAGAAAAAAGTTTGGTAAGCATTTTTTTATTTCTTATATAAATTTTAAATCAAAAGGAATGAGGTTCTTTCTTTACATTAAAATTAAAAATTATTGAGAAATTTATTAAAAAAAAACAATACAGAAATTTAATTTGCGTGCATATATATTGTAAGCATTAAGATCCAAAAATATAAATTCTTATATTCAACTTCTTATAAATTTCATTTCGTAAGGATACTTTGATTCAGGTCTCGAATGGATTCGAGAAGATTCGTGTCTACCAATCAAGGTTTATCATCATTCTCCAGAAATGTCATAAATTTTTCCCAAATTTTTCCTTATTTATTTCAGTGGAATTAAATAATCCGCCCTCATGTTAAAAAAGCTATTACTTATTTATTAATTAGCTCCTTGCAGGAAGTTAATGCACTTTTTAAAACATCAATTTTTACCTGTGACAAGTGCCTCTACACCATCACCATATTATTAGTCTAAGTCTAGTAGTATTTTAACCAACGATTCGACGTCCAATCAATCAAAGAAATGGCAGTAACTGACAGTAACAATTGGAACAAAGTTTAAGTACTGTCACCACCACATTAAACACTACTATCGATTTTTATCAATTGGTAAAACTTCAACTGATAAGATATCACTTTTAGTTCACAAATACCCCATTCATATGTTCACAGTTACATATTGTAATACCTGCTCTCACATCCTGTAAATGCTAATTTCAATTCTTTATTTTCATATGAGAACTTTGATATACGTTCTAAATTATCGCGGTTACTTGACGCAATGTTACTTTTATAATGCTGATTACTCTGAAAAAGCATCAAAAATCTCCATCCTAAAATAGGTTTGTTTAAGTTAGATTCTTCAGTGTGGCTTAATTTAACGTCAGAATTTATAGAATTTTAGTACGATTTCCTACGGTTCTATAACAATAAGGATTTCCTTGATAATTTATGAGTTAGAGTGCTATGCTTGCTGTATTTAGTATACTCTAACATTTCCTTTATATATAAGGGTGTGCGTGCATGTACATATGTATGTATATATATAAATATATATATATATAAAGGAGTTAAAGATTTGCCAATATAAATAAGATAAAGCATGAAAAATATTGAAACCAAAAATACAAAATTGGAAAAATACTAAAATATATGATGCAATTAATAATAAGAAGGCATAGGGACCACGTCTTCATCAGGAGGAAAACGGCCAGCTATGCAAAATGAACACTCTTTTCTGGCATCAAATCAATATTTTTCATGCTTTATCTTATATATATATATATATATATATATATATATATATATATATATATATATATATATATATATATATATATATATATATATATATATATATATATATATATATATATATATATATATATATATATATATATATTATATATATATATATATAAATATATATATATATATGTATATATATATATATATTATATACTCAAATTATTATTATCTATCTGTATTTGTTATTTTGGAAAAATTATTTATTATTATAATTTAATTATTTTAAAGCATAAAAGTATTTTATATAAGTGATTAATATATTGAATACTATATGAATGAAATTTAAAGACAAAATGTTACACACGATATAAATAACACAGTTTTATTAGTACTTTATAATATTATTCGTGACATACGATATTTTTAGTAATTTTTTATTGTTATTTTATTTATCTATGAAGTGTTTTTTTTAAATATTAATGATCACATAACAAATAATATTTATATACAAAATTTATTTATTCAACAAGAGGGATTTTAATTTAAAAATCTTCAGTATCATAATTTCGCGTTAGATATGAGTGCTTTTAAAAATTTGAGTTTATATATTACCTTTTAAAATTTAATCTGTCACTCTCTTGAGTCTGAAATTCGTATATCCAATATTGGAAAGTGGCAGATAAAATTAATTTTTCTCGAAGTGTTATTTTTTTATGTTAAAACAAATATTAAGGAAATGAAATGTTATCAGTGTAATAGTATATTGAATTTATGACATGAATTTAATACTTTTGATTGCCTTTTCAAACCATATTAAATAATAAATAGGTATCTCAAAAAACTATTCTTTAAGTGAACCTTAAAAAAAAATTTGTCGATTTTATGAGAATATTTTTTTATACTTTGTACTTAGTTTTGTAACGCACACTGGAATTTCAAATATTTTGCATTATTTAATTTACTTAAAAACTCTGAAATTGTTGAGAATTTTTCCCTTTGATGGCATAATTAATAAATCTACACAAATGAGAGTTTATCGCATCCTATTTACAATTCCACTACTTTTGCTGTGTTTATGGTAAACATTATTTTAAAATTTAAGTGAAACTCATATTTCTTTAAACTAAAGTCTATAATTCAACGACTTATTTATGATGTAGTGAAATTACTAGTATTTACAAAAAATCCTTAGTTATGTATTTAACCAACATGTGGCATCAAATATTTTATATTTCTTTATATAATATTGAGATAGCTTAAAATATACTTGTACGTGAGTTATGTTATCAGTAAAAAAATGCAAATTGAATAATTAGTAGCATTTCGGTTTTTACAATATTTTTAAATATTTTTTTAATAATTAAATATTTTTCTATATTTCTTATGTTTTGCGCTTCAAGATAAAAAACTATTTCATCACTTAGGTAAATTATTTTATTTTTTTAATTAGACTGTAAATTTAATGATTTACCAAATATGCAATTTTACAAATTTAATATTTCACATTCTAGTAGCTTTTGGTAATTTAGCAGTTACTGAGAGAAGAAGAAGCAGAAAAATTTTTCTCAAGTCTGTTACTTTTATTAAACCATTAATCAGATTATTGTAAATTTTCACTAATTGACAGAAATGGGACAGAATATATTTCATGTAGTAGTGAAAAACTTTCAAATTTTATATTTACAGAAACTATGGTAATGTTTACGGGGAAAATGTAACATAAAACATTACAAGAAATAAAGTTGCTATTATTGTCTTCCAAAAATAGTCCAACTTTCAAACAAATTATTTTCTTAGAGTAATTCCTTAAACTAAAATCAATCAAAAGCTTCTTGATATGGATAAAAACATAGAAATTTACCCTTTAGGACAATCTCATAAATTCTTACTTTGAGTACGTTTTCATACAAAATAATAATTTAAGTAAAATTTCATTACTACACAAATAAAAAATTCATTCAGAGTAAATTTGTACTAAATATCATATTATATTTTTGTACAAAATATTACACTTGGTGCACAACAAGAGATATGCTTGCATTGTAGATTGTCTAACCAACATAAAAGGCATGTCTCTTATTCTGTTCTGCATGATTTTATATATTAGGGTTTTATGTGTTCTTAACAAATAGAAAGCAACGTATATTGTTCTGAAGGGAATCTTTATCTAGCTAAATTTCTATTGTTTCGACTACAGCGTTGCATCAAATTTGTTTAGTACATCGAAATCAGCCTTAGATAGTGATGGTAAGATATTTTTCAATTACGATTTTTAAATACAGCCTAGCTGTTTTTGTTTCATATTGTTTCAAATTAATGAGTAATTAAAAAATTCCCATAAAATAATAGAAATTTATCTGAGTAAAATAATTTTTTATAATTCCCTTTCTTAATATGTTTTATTTAATTTGAAAATCTACATAAATACCTCTAAAATTAATTATAACAGGTGATAATTTTTAACAAGAAATGTTTTTTTTTTAATTTATTGCTCAATTTTAATTTATGTATGGTAGTTGGTAAAATTGAGTGCATAATATTATAAGAATTGCTCATTTAAAGTTCTCATTAACACTCATAATTATTTACTTCGCATTAAGTTATATTTATTTTATGCATTGTATTTAAATGAGATATTTTAAGTTTTTTAACCTAATGTGAGTGTAATTTGATCTAATTAATTAAATTATTAATTATTGTTAGCCAAATCTGAAGAAAGGTTAATGTTATTAATTAATTAAATAATAGTTATAAGAAATTATAATTAATTTGAAATGTATTATTGATTGTAATCATTCAGCTGTATAATATATAAATTTAAATTATTCTTACAATTTCAGTAAGCCTGTTTTGGTTAAAATACTTATGATTTTTTATTGAATTCATTTTAACTTCCCTTTCATTACTATTAATTTCATAACGATGATTAAACTTAGAATTATTGTGAAGATTATTGTTTAATTTTAAACAGAACTTTTTTCATAATAATAATTTTTAGATTGCAAAACATTCTCTTAAAAATTAGTTAATTTTTATGGCTTTAGGGTTTTAGTCTAGCAGCTTAACCATAATAATATATATAAAATCTGGATTAATTTTAGAAATACACTTACTTTCTCAAATATAATGTTTTTTCTCTGATAGTTTTAAAATTTTACTATATTAGCATCATTGTACAAATATAAGCCCATAAATAACATTATAACATAAATTAACTATTAGTAAATAATTAATAACTCTTAGTAAATACTCTTTAAGTAAACAATACAAGTAAGTTTAAACCAGGATAATATATTTTTAAGAAAATGTATTTAGAATTAAATATATACAAACACCGACTTTAAAGCT
>CM057822.1:34288282-34420782 GCA_030067965.1 Latrodectus elegans | reverse complement strand
AAATACTTCTTTTAACTCAATATAAAATTTTCCATATCCCGATTAATGTAGATTATCTGACTCTCAAAGAGAACCCGAAAAGTTATTCAGTTTTTAAGAAACAAAATAAATTTAGTTTTCTTTAAGATTTTGTTATATAAAATAATCATTTAAAATTATATTACTGTTCTAGTATCATTAAATGAATATATTTGCTTTTTTCAGTCTTATCTTTATCCAAATTATTAAACCTCTTATGTTTCAACTCTTCAGAAATTCATTCATTTTTACACTCTAATAATTTCAGTTACATAAGTAAATATTGAGTGAAATTTTTTTCATTTTCAATTAAAGAATAATAAATACATATTGTTCTATGTATCTTCTAAAAACATTATTACCAAGATATTATAACTTCGAAGATTTTATCCACAAGACATTATGACAGAAATCAATTAATAAATTTATATTCAAATAATTTTGAAGATCCAAAAATATGAGCTATTTTTTTTTTACTCTATGGTGGAAAATCAATGTTATACATACACAAAAATGCACTCGAGAATATTTTATAAAAATAAAATTATGGGAAAATTTATCAGGAAATTTAAATTAAAATGTGAAAAAAAATAGATGAAAAGTTAAGTATTTCATGTTTAGAAAATTAACTGTGTATTTAAACTACATATAAGAATTCTCTCTAATAAACTTCATATTTTCTTAAATATAATAAAATATAAAAGAACTGAAAGATAAATACCAAACTTATTTCTTAAAAACATTGATGCTTTATTTTGAAAGTGAAATCTATTTATAATAAATGTTAAGGAAAATAAGCACTCTTATAAGAAAATCTATTGAAATTCCTTTCTTAATGTAATTAAATTTCTTTAAAACCTAGAAATAAGATTATGTAGTATAAATATTATTTTTAATACAAATTATTATTATTTTTCCCTCAAATTGCTGCTTTTATTAGTTGTTATATTTATAATTTGTGATAAAAGTATTTTATAAAGAAACTAAAATTACTTTTTCGCTCTGTTTCCAAGAAATGAATATAAATTAGAAATTTTATTTCTTATAAATTTATTCTCTTGTTTTTCAAAATGAATTATAAATCTTACATCCATAAACATTTTAATTGTTTTTTTTAACTTTTTGTGGCATAAGTAATAGTTAATTATTTTTCAAATTTAAACTGATATTTTTTAAGCATAAGAACTGTCTGCAAGAAAGAATAAACAACGCATTCCTTAAAAAGTTTTGAAAGTTATGAATGTGAATTCCAGTGTATTCAAAATTAATTATTTTTGTGAATACTATGTTATGATATTTTCTAAAGGAAAAACATTTAGAATATTTTTCCATTAACTGTAAAATGATTGTAATTTTTTTCCTTTATTCACTGATATTTTCTGTATGCTATAAATATTTGTTTCAAAAAAAGTTATATTTTAGAGAGATATTTTAAGAAACATGAAAAATTTAATGCGGAAGTAAATGCCGTTTTAATGATTTATAAGAGAGTAAATGCTTAAAAATAGGATAATACATGTTCTTAAAGGTTTTTAATGTAAAAAAGCATCTTATAAGTTTTCACACACACACAACACATTTTGTAAATTATAAATCAATGGGAATTGTAATAATTACAAATTCAATATAGTTTGAAGCCATCTAAAATATAATAATATAAAGATGACTAAAAGTATAAACAAAATGAGTTTCATAGGAATTATTAACTATTTTCCCAAATAAAATGTTTTCTAAAAAGGTATATTAGAAAAAATTCCATAAAGGCTACAAATATTAATACAAGAACAAAACAATAATTTACTTAGTTTCAAAGATTTTAATTATGTTTATAAAACTCATTTAAAATACAAATGTAGAAGTTCTGAACATAACTATTTATTTTATTTTATGTCACACCCTTTCAAAGTATTTTGGAATGATAGAAACATAGATTAAATTTTTTTTTCTAATGACAATATTTTTCATGTAGATCTGGAATTTGTGAAGCTAAAACTTATTCTTTATGATCTAAAACAAATAATTTTTTACGCGAACAGCATTATATTTTTATCCATATTTTATTGTTTCCATACCACAATGTAACTTTACTGGAGATTCCGTAAGTCACTTGCATCAAAGATATTTTTGCTGTTTTATGATGAGAGAAATTTTTGATTCATAAAAGGTCAAAAGTCGCCTCGTTTTTAAAGAAAATGAGAAAAGGATTTTTAAACAGAGAAAATTAACTAAAATAATAGCAAAACATACATGATTATTACTTTACTTTATGAAATAATATACGAAAGTTATTTTGTGTAAAACTTTATTTTAGTCTCCTACTAAAGATAAAAATTTTTGAATATACGTAAATATATTCTTTGTATTCCAAAAACCTAGCATTTTTTTATTAATTTGAATGAATGATAATTTTTTCATTAAATTAACATAATGATCTTGAATATTGAGTAAATATTTTCTTAAGTGTGCATAGCATACTTTAAACAAGAAATAACGAAATTTCTTATAATTATTGTTTCACTTATAATTATGTTATACTAAATTTCTACAAACATTTAATAAATACATTCATCTTTCAAACAGTTTAATAGTGTTAACAAAACTTTTTATTTAAAAATTAGACATTTTCATTCATACTTTCAGTGTTCTAAAGTAATGCTTTAAAACATTAATTTTTATTACATATAATTTAAGCATGACTCAATAAAATGCTAACTGGATAGTATTCATTATATTTTTTATGTTAACTAAAATCAATCCTGAAATGAAACAAATGAGATATAATTAAAAATCAATTTGCGCAACAATTTAAAAACTAAAGTTTAAAGAAACAATAAAAAAATCCTTAAAATACATTAAATTATATGTTTTTAGTTACATAAATAATAAATAAAATTTGATGGATATAGTTACATCTTTGACTTTTTATTGTTCCCTTATTTTAAACATGAAAAACAAATTTCCTTAAAATTATACCTACAAAAGTTGTAGTTTTAAACATTATCACTTTTTCTTTTCTGAAACAAAATAATAAAATTATATGTATTACGATATGGAGAATTCAAGTTTTGGTTTGGACTATATTATGGAAACAAGCGTGGAAAAGCGAATGATTTCGTTAAAATAATTTTCTAACTGAAATGTTATAGTATTTTTACATTATTTTAATGAATTCAGTAGCAGGGCATTACATAATAAATTACTGAAATGACTGAAGTGTTACTGAATAAAAGATTACTGAAGAATTTTAGAAAACTGTTTTCAAATTACTGATGGAGCATGATTGTAAATATGATTTGGAGAATTTCTCTAAATTTATTGAATTTTTCTATTAAGTAAGAAAGAAAATTATTTCAAATGGAAAACATATAAGACGTGAAAAAGCAAAAAATAACTTTCTAGGTAAAAAACAATATAATGTAAACATCAAACTTCATAGTTTAGATGTATATCATCATTGTTAAATTTTTTGTTACTTTTTGGAATAAATTTATTCTAGAATTTTTCCTTTTGTTCCATAAAAATAAACGTGAATTTTATTTTAAAAAGTATAATATAATATAGTAATAAAACTAATGAATTCCAATAAATTGTTCTAAGTGTAAAATAGAACAAGTACAATAAAGTATTTTTCTCGTAACATTTTATTGCGAATAAACGCATGAAATAAATGTACATTAGTTTTCGATACATTTTTGAATGCGTATATTAGTAATATTTATTATATTTTATAATATGAAATTAATTATACATTCAGTACTAATAATGTTAAATTTACCCATAAACTTGATCATTTTTTGATGATAAATGTATTATATTTATTTAATTTATGTATTTTCATTAAGTTATTAAAATATTAAATAAAACTTTATTTTACTTGCATTTTAGCTACTTATTTCACAAGTATGACGAATTTATTTAATTAAATTATTAAAAATAATTTAATCATGATATAAATTTATTTTAGCAGTTTGAGGTAATGAATAAATTTGCAATTAATAACTGAAAAACTAATGAATAAATTTACTATTAACAATTGAAATCTAGATAACGAATAAATTGCAATCATTATCTAAATTTAATTTCTTGGCTAAAATTTGCTATCAAGAATTATACTTTTTCAGAATTTTCAGTTAAATTTATTTAAAATATTAATAAAATTCTAGGATCTTATATAAAATACTATTATTAATTTGAATTTTATTTACAATTAACAACAATGTTCTTCAGATGATAATTTCATAATACTTTATTTTAATACTTAAATCTAATACTTTTGCATATTTCTAATACTTTAATCCATGTTTCTTTTAGAAAAATATAATTTTCTCTTGACAATAATGTACATCTCCAGATTTCAATGATGTCATATAATTGAAATTATAAATTGAAATTTGTTTTAATGCACAGTTTTATTCATTTGGAGCACGCAGAATTTCTAGACAATCTGTTGCTTTATCAAGTTAAATAAAAAGAAAAATTATTTCTGAAATTTAATTGTAAGTTATACTTCTGAAATAAATAAAATCCTTCAACATGAAATATATAACAAAAATTTTAGAAAATCGTTATAAAATCAAACAAACTGGAAATTATATCTAATATGTAATATAGAAATATATATATATATTTCACAATTAATATTTTTAAAATAATACTTTTTAATTCTTTAATTAATTTTAAAATTATTATTTTTTAATTAATTTTAAAATATAAACTATTTTAAACATCACAATAAATTTAAATTTTATGTTGTAAATAAAATAAGAAAATTTTACTTGTAAATTAAAAAAGAAGTGCGCAAAAATATTGTTCCAACACTTCAAAGATTTTTTAAAGATATACAAAAATATCAAAAAAATAATGTGTATGTATATATATACATACATACATACATACATATTTCTTATAGCTTAGCATCAAATTTTCTACTCTCAAAAAAGAGTGAAAACCGCAGATAAAACCGAAAATAGACTAAAAATGCAAAAAAGTTTGCAAGTAGACAAAATATTCAAGGTGTGTGTGTGTGTGTGTGTGTGTGTGTGTGTGTGTGTGTGTGTGTGTGTGTGTGTGTGTGTGTGTGTGTGTGTGTGTGTGTGTGTGTGTGTGTGTGTGTGTGTGTGTGTGTGTGTGTGTGTGTGTGTGTGTGTGTGTGTGTGTGTGTGTGTGTGTGTGTGTGTGTGTGTGTGTGTTGTGTGTGTGTGTTTGTGTGTGTGTGTGTGTGTGTGTGTGTGTGTGTGTGTGTGTGTGTGTGTGTGTGTGTGTGTGTGTGTGTGTGTGTGTGTGTGTGTGTGTGTGTGTTTGTGTGTGTGTGTTTGTGTGTGTGTTTGTGTTTGTGTGTGTGTGTGTGTGTGTGTGTGTGTGTGTGTGTGTGTGTGTGTGTGTGTGTGTGTGTGTGCGCGCGCGCTCCAAAATATATCATACATTTCTATGTGCTGATTAAATGATAATAATAATAATTACTTATTTTATCATTAGATGGCGCCATTACTTAGACGTTGCAAGAAATTGATATGATTCAATCAAGATGAACAATGGGTGGAACTCATTTTTCCAAATGAGTAATACAAATATTTTTCTAAATGAATATTTTTTAACTGAATACCTTAATGGATTAAACTTTTCTGATATCAAATTAAATATTTAAATAAGTTAAATTAAAATTGTATTGATAAGTAATATTATATAAAAATTTAATTCTATCAGTTGATTTTCTATATTTCTTTTGTTTATATTTACGAGTATTTTTTTCAATAAATTATTCTTCGGTTCTATCATGTAAACTTATTTTAGTTATGTATACGAACATAAATATATCATGATTTCTTAAATAAATTTAATATATTTTTCCAATTCAATTCTTTTAATTTCTGTTAAATATCAACAAATATTTCTTGACAATTTTAATATAAAGAATACTGTTCATATTTATTATTTTATTTAAAATAAATAATTTTATAAATTTAAAAAAAATTATTTTTACATCTCGTTTATATAATTATTACTCAATTTTTTTTGAAAATTTTCCACCATGACATGAAACACGTAACTATTTTCCTTTTTTTAGAAATTTTATAAATTTCCTAAATTTTTAATTCTAAAATGTTTCTTTTAAAATTTCTGATTTTTGTCTTTAATGCGAATTTTTTCTATCTTCATTTATAATTCTTTAAGAGAAGTTATTTTTTCTGTAATTCACAAAAAAAAAATTTCTGATAATTAATTAATTTTTTTTAATAAATTCAGTATTTTTTGTTAAAATTTAAATTGATAAAGTAATATAACTTAATGATAATATATAGTTTTCTATATCTAGTCTCAGCTGCTTATAATTCAAAAAAAAATATTTATGCTATGTATACTTAATTCCGAGAAACTGACAAAATTAATTATGGTTATCATTGCTATCATACCGACAAAAATGACATATCAAATGAGGATAATAGAGAAGTATTTAATCAGTGGTAGCAGAAAACAGCTCAGATTATTAGCAATAAAGCGATATCATAGTATTTAACTATAATCAGTGTAAACGAAAACTAACTATTTCTGACAGAATAAATATGGAAAACCAAGATAATTTTAATAAAATTAATGTTGTAGTTACAGAAATAATTTCTTAAAAAATATTATCGCGAAAAAGATACATTATACACAGTAAAATAAAAACATTTGCAAAATTTACAAAAAATTATCAAATATACCTAATAACATATTGTAAATAAATATGTTAGTAAAATTATTCTATACTTATAATCTAAAATATTTATAAATACAATTAAAAATTTAACTAAAATAGTATACCTATTTCTTCATTAGTATTTGATGAAACTCTGTGACAACAGATCTTTAGCATTTGCTGCCAAATTTACAGAGGATTCTACTCTGTAAATCTGCCATGACACCAAAGTAATGGGGTAAATTGAACAGAGAGAGATTATTTTAAGTTAAAAAATAATTTTTACAGAATCTTGATAAATTAAAAAATGTTTTATAAGTTCTAAAAATCTTAATATTTTATGTTCATTATTGATGAAAAATTTCCAAGAATAGTATTTAACAAAGAAAGCACATTGTCAGTTGTGGTTTGCCATATTAAATGAGAATCGTAAAACTATTTTTAAAAAATCTTTAAAATCAATTTTTGATCAAGTTAATTTTTTTTTTTTTGGTTTCTAAAAAATTCATCGATCAAATTGAGTTCCCTTTCTTGCGTAAGCAAATTTTTAGATGAAAAATATTTATCAAAAGTTTCAAATACTAACAAATTTTCTAAATACATACAGAGTTATGTATTGCATTTTACTTAATTGGTATACAAATCCAATTATTTAATTTTTGACATTTTTTTGAAATTCATGTCCACAAAATGAATCAAAATAACTTAAATCTTATCACTTCTCGAGACTGAAATTTAAATATTATTTTACTTGTTGACATTATAACGAGAGAATCAGTAGTTAAAAAAATTTAACAGCCAGAAGGTGATTTGTAATTAAATTAAAGAAAATGGTAACTCAGATAAGAATAAAGGCATTAATGTAATTTATTGGAATATATATATATATAAAGTAATTAGTTTTAAATATGAAATCTCATTGAGTAAATGCAATTTACTCATACAAAGAAACAGAAAACATTTTAGATCATACTAATTACTATTTAATTACATAAAAATTTATCACGTGAATAAAATGTTAAATTTTTCAAATTACGAAATAAATTAAGATATTCAGATCTATGTATGACAAATAAGAAATAATAGATTTTTTACAAAAAATAACGTTTCCATTGCTTATTGAAGTTAAAAATGTAAATTAAAATTTTTTTAAATTTTATCTCATTTAACTGAAACCAACTATGTGCTTGCAAGAAACTGCACTGTAAGACAAATATCATGCGCTTATATTGGAATACCTGCAAGCAAACACGTTCCTTCCTGCAGCTTCCCTTTCAAGCAACTTTTTTTTCTTGTGCCAGCCAAGCTGACAATATGCGGTGCGCTGCTCCACTTTTTCATTCTGAACCATATTTGGTGTAGAGTCCGACTGCTTCAGTACACACATGCCATAAGGACCCTTTTATAGGGTTGGTAACCTTTTACACCTCATTCATTCACAGAAAGGACAAAGACAGGATAGATAGAGAGAGAAAGTACATCCATGCCCGAACTGGGATTCGAATCCAAGATCTCCCTGTCCGCAGTCAGGCACTCTGACCACTAGACAGGGCGTTCGGCCTTTCAAGCAATGGAAGACTTAAACAGCACATATACTTATGCTGATAATTGTGAGGAAGAAATAAATAATAAAACTTAAAACAGAAATTGTAGATTACAAAGCAGAAAAGTTTTTTAAATTATATTATGTTTTGAGAAATATATTATCATTCCTCTGTCGAAAATATGTTGAAACGTGAGACTAAATATAATTTCTCTAGAGATTAGATTTTTTATTTTACATGAGAAATCGACAACAGTTCCACTGAATCACTCTTAGTCATTTAGAATAATATTTCTTTCATCACAACAAATATTGTTCTTCCCCTTCTGAATAGGGAATTGAAACTATTATGAGAACAGATGGGAACACTATTTGGAGAAAGATGGAATAGTAGTTCGATATCGGAAGTTATTATTCTATTGGCAGTGGCACACGAAACATTTTGAGTATTAGTTAAATGATGTGAAATGCAACTACGCAATATGGATTGTTGATTTATAAATTATTAATTTTAAAATTCATGTATTTATGTTTCATGTATAAAATTGATAATATATTTCTCATCAATTGTATACATGAAATACAAATACAATATACAACTGATAATATATTAATCGTCAATATAAAATAGCTTTTAGGTCAAATTCAAGAATTACCAGATCGAATAGCCTTGTTGAGTTTTGAAAGTATATAAAAATAATGAATTGTTATTCATAGAATGTGTACAAATTTCTTAAAAATACTAAAAAATACAAATATTTTAGATTTGAATCAGTTTTCCCTAGAATGAAGACTTTATCAAAGTTTTATACAATTTATTAAGTCCCAAAAAGTTTGACTAACACAATCCCACTACTTAAGTCTCCTAATACTGTTTTTAAATCAAAATTCAGTATGAAGTTGAGAATAAACTAGCTACACTCAAAATTTTGAATTTATTAGTTACTCATAGATATTTTTATGCAACTATCTAATGCATTTTATTAAAACTTTGAAAGCATTAATTAAATTCAATACAAATGAAACAAAGAAAAATACAAAAATGATATACATATCTGCATACATATTTAATTGGTATTTACTTTAACGAGTGTTTCCAATTAGTCATATTACAAAGTAACAAGAATTAAATCATTTTATTAAAGCATTTTGTATAAATTTTGTTTTACTTATTTCGCGTGTTTATGAATTCATTTTATTCTCATAAAAACAACGGAACTATAATTATTTCCATTGTTGGTTAATCTAAATTAACTATCCAATATTTAAAAAAATTCCTTAATAACCTAACTACTTGGTTAAGTGATTGATATAATTTCGACTAACTGAAATATTAAATGCAAATAAAAAACCTTATGGTTTTGAACCATAGTCAAATAACGACATTTCCATCTGAGGAAGAATATTTCATTTCCCACTACTCCAATAAAAAAAATGTATAAAATATTGCAAAATTCTCTGTATAATATGGACCCACTCAGTATTATTGTCTTAATTAGATTCACTCGCATAAAACTTCGCGCTTTAAACTCGGAAGAAAAGCTTAGCTTTTCTTTCTAGACTAAAACAACCGTTTAGTTAGGGGAAATTTTTTTCCCTTCTGTATAAATACTTCATTAAAAAATGGACTTCAGTGTACTCAATTTCCACTTTAAACAATAAAATCTTTGTTACAATTTTAAAAATGTTTTATTTTAAAAATACATATAATAATACACTGTCTATCAATAAGTATTTGGACACCTGAGATAGAAAAGAAAAACTAACTTTATTCAAAATCAACAGTTGGTAGAGTTTCCACGAGAGGCAGTTACAGCGTGAACCCTCCTGGGCATACTTTCCACGAGTTTTTGTATTACAGCTAGTGTTATTGTCTTCCACTTGGCTTGGATAGCCCTACAAGTTCCTTCATCGATTTTGGATAGGTAGTGCACCCCTCAATTCCGCAATTCAACTCGTCCCAGAAGTTCTCGTTAAGGTTCAGGTCTGGGCTCTGAGCAGGCCAGTCCATTCGATGAACTGCACTGACACCATACCAAGAATTGGTTAACCTCGAAACATGACAACTGGCATTGTCGTCCTGAAAGTAACAGGGGCCAAACCGGTAAAACTGCTACAACGTAGGACGCATATTGTCATCCAAAATGGTGCAGTAGGCATCGGCATTGAGCTTACCATGAATGGGGACCTAGGGTCCCAGTCTATACCAGAAAAAACACCCCCAGACCATAATTCCCCCTCCATCGAACTTGACTGCTGGTACAATGCATTCTGGCAGGAGACGTTCTCCTGGCAGACACCAGAACCAGATCCTACCATCCGAACCTTGGTTCGTCGCTCCAAAAAAAACCCGTTTCCACTGATCTACGGTCTAATTTCAATGTGCTTTGTACCAAATTAACCGAGCAACACGATTGAACTTTGTGATCAAATGCTTATTGATCGATTCTTATTGTCCAATTTCAATGTCAATTCACTTACGGTCCAATTTCAATGTGCTTTGTACCAAATTAACCAAGCAACACGATTGAACTTTGTGATCAAATGCTTATCGTTTCCACTGATCTACGAAACACCCCCAGACCATAATTACCCCTCCGTCGAACTTGGCTGTTGGTACAATGCATTCTGGCAGGAGACGTTCTCCTGTCAGACACCAGACCCAGATTCTGCCATCCGAACCTTGGTCCGTCGCTCCAAGAAACTCGTTTCCACTGATCTACGGTCCAATTTCAATGTGCTTTGTACCAAATTAACTGAGCAACACGATTGAACTTTGTGATCAAATGCTTATGGGCAGCAGCAAACAGATGTGCTTCCGTACGGAGGATATTCCTTGAAAGAATACTCCCGGATGCCTGTTGAAACTCCTCGCGGATGAGGGCCATCGGTTGGTTGCGATTCTCCGAATTTCTCTGGACAGCACTCGTCTGTCTCTATCTCCCAGTTTCGTAGGTCTGCTGACTCGGAGCACATTCCGACAACCACCGCTCACTTTCCACTTCTTAATAACATAGGCTACTGTCGATTTTGGTACTTCATATTACTAGATATATCCCTTAAGGATCACCCACATTTATAATACCGGCTAATTATACCTTTCTCGAAATCAGAGAGCTCCGAAATGCGCGGCATCTTGCATGTGACCAATACCGATTCTGTTTCCTACACGATATATACCGGCGGAGGCCGTGACGTACCTCAGGACCGCTGATATCGTCATTTGTATAGGTGTCCAAATACTTATTGGTATACAGTGCACTTATTTTAAGTAAATTTGAATAGCATTTAAATAAAAGATTTTCAATTCAAGTAAAAAAAAACTAAGTTTCAATAATTCCTAAACTTTAAAGTTGAAAACAATACCTTTTTTTTTCTTTCTTTCTTTTTTTTCACATAGAATAGACTTTAGGATTTTATATCTACCACATGTTATTCAGTTATACACATTAACAATGATTTCTTAATATATGTATTATAATTTTAAGATTTCATTTTTTTTAAAAATATTTTTAAAATTATAATGAAACACTTTAAAACTTTTGATCAGTGATAAAAAGAAAAGAAAAAATTTTGAAGATGTATATCGTAAAAAAAAAAGTTCGCTCTTGATACATTCGGATAATAATAATAACGTTGCAAATTTTTTGTGATTTTGCTATCTAATCTTCTTTTATATCAAATATCACCTTATTTTAAATCATTTTATCATGCTTTCTCATCAAAATGTAAATTATGTATATTAATCTAACTTTTTTATGAATTTGCATGCATTTATAATTAGTTCATCATAAGATGTAGGAGCTAATTTCTCTAAGTTGAATAGAACTATGAAAAACAGAATATTTCTTATTTTCATCTATTAAGTTTCAGGAAAAATATTTTCTTAAATCTTGATTCTTATTCGTGTATAGAAAATTTATCGAATTTCATCCTCATTTATATTTGTATAGTATTTCAATTATATAATATTTTTATAACATATTTTACATAAGTGTAATATTTTTTGTGACATTCCTCACAACATAAAATATAATTCAATAAATTTATATCCTCAAAGTTATTCTCTAAGATAATACCACTATTCATAAAGTATTCAAAAGAAAAATAACCATGTTAATTTAATGGATTGCTTATAAATAATAAACTGTAATTAAATATAATTAATTAATATAATAAAAGGATAGCAAAAGTGCATTTTTGTGTAATATATTTAAAATGTTCTTTAATAACAGCAAATTGTTTTTGGGATAATAATTAATTTCTCACTTTTTTCTTATTCGTCTTTAAGTTTACTCCAGTAAACAAATGCTATGATTATTACAAACATATTGAGATTTGTCATGTTTAACTTTAATTTAAATGTTAGGATAAAAGTTATCATCAAATATTTTGAGAAGCATTTTGATGTTTATTATGACTTCCAAAAGAAGTTTAAAGAATCTTTTAATAAAGAATACAATTTGAAATGTAATTAAATTACATAGAAAATACTGAATGGATTAACATAGCAAGAAATATTTCGAAATTTTATTATTTGAGAGCTTAGCCAGCTTGTATGACCAGAGTATATAATAATAAAGAAAAGATTACAATCAAGAGAATGTGCGTAATTCCTCATATAATTATGATCAAATCGACTAACATCCTATTATACAGAACTATTTACATAAACTCTGGTTTAACAATATAAAATGAAAAAGACAATCAAAGGTACGTATTTTAAAGTTAACTTATTTTACTAAATCTCAATTTTGTTTCATTTTTACAGACGTAAAAGTAATAAATAACATTGTTTTGTGATATAATTATTTCTTTTAATTTTACTTGGTGATACTTTTAGTTTGAAAGCCATAAAATATTATATTCATAAAATATTTTGTTACTCAATTTTTATGACCCTTTTAAAACATTATTCTGAATTATTTTTGGTTAATATAATTAATTGATTAATTTAAATTATTACATTTTATATCTGAAAGTAGAATTTAAATAATAATAAAAATCATATTTTCCAATTTTTTGTTATTCTTTCAAATCAAGAGAAAAAATTTTCCTTTTAACTCTCCACATTCACATTTTTAATAAAAGAATATAATGAAATATAATATATATAATTTAAATATTTTATATTTTTAGTTCATCTTCAAAACTTTCCAAAACTATTTGGTAAAATTAAATTAATTCAAAATACATTACTTACTCTCATTTTTCTGTAATGCTCCTTAATAATTGGTTTCAAATATAAACCAATTGAAAATTTTATTTTCCAAAAGTTCTGTTAATTAATAAATGAAATGTTATTATAAACATTATTCATTTTTTATTCTAACTATACGTTGAACACAATTGAATTTTATGTTTTTAGAGTGTTTTCAATTTATTTTACACTATATCAACACGATAATTACTCTCCTGCTGATTTAGTTGTAAACTTGATGATTTAATTAAAATGTACATCCATAAAATGTTTAGTATGCTATTTTCAATTCACAACACAAATAGTTTTGAGAACTTCCTAAATGCAGGAAAATAAGAATAGTTTTTTTTTCTAGCGTCTTTAATTATCCTGATTAAAAATATTTTAACTGCTCTACAATTTTTTTAAAGAAATTCGAAAATACTTTTAAAGATTTTATAAAATAGTTCATTCTCGATTAAATTATTATTTTTTATGTCATAGACTTAGCTATATTTTTAATTTTTAAAAAATTTGCTTTCATTGAAATTTATATTTTTTTTCTGCAGTAAGAATAAAAATTACTTAAGTCCAGATAAGAATTACTTTAAAAAATCCCAAATTATCGAATTCCTTGTAAAGGAATTAGATTCTGAGTTCACATCTACTAATATAAATACTTTCTTTACTAGGAACTTTAATCATAAATAGTTAAATTCTCTTATGTGTTTTCTCGCTATTTGTTATAATATTAAGTATTCTTTCAGTAGAATTTCTAGAAATAAATTTATTCTAAATCATTGCTCTTAATCTGGCATCAGATTAATTTTCTATTTTAGATAGTAACTGGAACAGTCAATAACTTTCATAAACCCATTATCAAATTGTCAGCATTAATAATACCATCAGCATCATCAAGACATTCTTTGCTTTTCGGAGTTATGCAATTAGTTTAACATTTTCACCGTACTGGTTTAAAAAGATTACAATAGATTTAAAGACGTTGCGTTACATTTATTAGAAAAGTTTTCTTACCTCATAAAACCTGTTTTTAACAAAAGAAATTAATATTTTTATTGAAATATATAATTTCCATAATATTTTTTTATTTTATTTACATCAAGAAAATATATTATTCTTATGTTTTGCTCAATGACTTTAAAATACATTTTCACGTCATCTCATTTTTGAATAAAGAATAATAATTGACTGTTTGTTAGGAGAAGAAATTAAATAAAAAAATAAATATTAATTCCTATAATAACTGTTATTTTCCAACTAATATTTAATGCATTTACATTTCAAAATTCAATTTCTTGCCTTTATTTTCATGCAAAATTCCTTGAAAATTACTTAAAAAGTAATTTTATAGTCCTAGACCCTACATTCAAAATTTTCTCAAGAAATTATAACATTTTTCGTAACATTAAAAATATAATATTTTTATCAATTATTGTCTATTAAAATTAATTTGTGAGATAAAAGAAATTTATGATACAGAAAATAAAGGATTCATAATTAGCATTGCATGTCATAAAAACGGAATGTTTTCTATGATATTTGAATTTATTGAATATCTGATTAAACTGCGCTCTTAAATTCTAGAACTTTTTAAATACTTTTCTACCTGATACACCAAACTATTGTCTTGATTTCAAAATTTGTTATTAAATAATTAATAGTAATACATGTCAGCATAAAAGCAAATTAGTGAACTGTCTTAAAATTATATATATGCTTTTTTCCACGAAGCTAAGCTTATAGAGTTACGTTCTTATATACATATACAATAAAAATAGTAAAGAATTTTATATATTATAACATTTATATGAAAACACTAATAAATACATTTTAATGCCATAAGAAATAAATATCTATGTAGAATATTTTCAATGTAGAAGTTTTATAGGTTTCTCATCAAAGGAATATTTGAATTTAAATAACTTAAAAATAAAGATAATCAAAATATAGAGAATAAAAGTTCATATTTTGAAAAATGTGAATTTAATAAAATAATTTTAAAATTGTTTACAAATATTTACCATAGAAAAAACGTTTTTTTTTATTAATAAAAAATTATAATAAATAGCAAACATATCCTTTGAAAAGTTTTTTATTTAAACATTAATGTTTAAACTAAACTACTGTGCAGCGAGAAATGCATGTTGTTTTACTACTTCCTGATTAATATCAGTTTGTGATTTTCCAGCGGTTAATTTTTGGAAGTTTCACAAACTTCTTATGAAACAAATTAATGAGACCATGTGTTACAAAATTGTTCGAAAAGATATTCAACGTATGTTACTGAGTTATGACTAATTGAAGGCCAACAGCAGCCTGCTGTAATAAATATAAAATAATATTTCTATCCCGTAATAGATCCTAATGAAAGTTAAAATATATTTTGCTTGGTACAGCCATCCACTTTCACCTCAATTGTCTTTAAAATGTCTTTTGACACAGCAATTTGTAATGCAATTTTTTACAAACAGATATTTAATGTTAGCAATACATTTCTTCTCACGAAATAAACTAATAACATAATTGTGCTAAGGATAAAAAAGCAACCGTAATTTTATGAAAATTATTTATTTTCTTATATATACAAATTCCAGTATCTTGACATAAAATCAGCTTTCGTAATTTCTTTCATTACCTTATTTAACTTTTCTTTCGAAAAAAACTTTGCAGCTAAAGTTTATATCAAAGATACATAAAACAATTTTAATAAAACCTATTAATATCTGACACATTGATTTGTTTCATAACAAATGAAATTATTGACTTTGATTTGTTCCATATTTACCGAAGTTTCTAAGACCATGCTTTATATAATTATATGAAACATTATCAAAAGTAATACCATAAAAAATTATTAACAAAATCTGAATAAGCGATTTTAATTTTCAGCTGTTGGCCATAATATTTGCAGTTTAATATAAATCAATTTAATTTCAACTTGTAATTACTACTGGCGAATGAAGTGAAATGGATTCCTTTATCAAGTTAACGAACATAATATGTTGCACAAAGAAAATGATTATTATTTCTGTAATAGTAATTACAAAATTCAGAAAACTAGGAAATAAAAAAATAGCTTAGCTTGAAATGGTTTAATAATTATGTCTTTAAAAGTAGTCTTAAATTATCTGCAATATTAATAGTCATAAATACTGCAAAAAAATGGAAAAGTCAGTAATTTTGAAAAAACATAAGTTAGAAGTTCTGTGAATAAGAAGCAAGATATCTAATTCGCGGAAGATAATGATATTGATTTTCCCATAAGAGATAAAGAATGTTTTCTTGATAAATTAAATTTCAATAAAAACATATATATATATAGGTATAGAATCATTCAAAACAATGTTTTGTGAACTACAACATTTTAATCAGGATTATATATATAAATGGAATCTCTTGGAATAATTTCGAGAACTGGTATGACATATATTTTGAAATACATATTTGACAGAAACTAAACTTCTCGACAAATTCAAGAGTTATTCTAGTTGCTCACAAATTCAAAATTTTAATACATTTAACTCTTCCAAAATCTGACTGCAAAGTGAATCTACTATTTTTATAACTTTTAATTGAATTTATGCTAGTTATCATAATTCCCAAGTTTTGATATTCAGCTGTTTTATTTTGACTTTTCATATGCTTAAGTTTTAAGCTTTTAGATTTCATACTCGAGAATTTCATACTTAATATAATGTTATTTAACCTTTGATATTTCAATGTCAAACAAGCAATTCATATCATTCAATACAGCATATCATCTATCTCCAAAAGGCTTGCACAACAGCGGTGAAACTTCGAATACTAATCTCTCTGCATATAAACCAGTGAGACAGAAATTTCGTATAGGAACTGAAACTTGCCAAAAATACCAAATACTTATGATTTTTAAAATAATTGTAAGTTTGTTTAATACTTTGAAGGATTTTTTTCTTTCCAGATAATTAATTTTAAAATTTCATGATCATTTAACAGTCACATTTCAAATCATTAAAAAACATTTTATAAAATTTTATCTTTTAAAGTACATTTTCACCAACCGACAACTGTTACGCTCTGTGAAATACGCCATAATTACCCTAGCAGAAAATTAAAGTTATAAAAAGATAAATGAAATAATTTAAATATTACAATTTTATATTACAATACTCTCCAATATCACTTTCAATTATTTTTCAGTAGTTTTAAGTAAAACATACTGAATTGCTTATTGTTTATTTTGAATGCAGATTTAATTTAGTATTATTTGCTTTGATATTTAAGAAAATTTTCAAATATTGACAACATTATATATATATATATATATATATATATATCTTTAGATTAATGGAAAAATTTCAACATGATTAAATATGGATTTGTCAATTTTCAGAGACATGATTCAATTATTAATTCTTTTGTTTACAAAATTGTAGTAAATTATTCATGATATTTAAAATTTTACAAGTAGATAATGTTTATATTTTTCTTATACTGCTCATCTACATAATCAATTTCTTGAAAATCATATATACCCTAATCAGGAAACTCTATGCTGATTTTAAATTTATTATACTTCATTTGATTGCTCTTGGGAAACATATCACTGATCTTAAATATCAGTGCCTAACCCTCTTAGGGCTACTTTACGTAATGAATTGACATTGCACCCATGTAATTATGGTTGAATCATTTACATTGCAAACATCACAATGAAGCCTATGTCGCTGTTTTCATTAATATTATACACTACTGAGAATTTGCTTCCCCACTAGATTGTTAAAAAGGCATCTTGAGTACAGTTTTTCAATTTAATATGCAAGAAATCTTAAAGCAATATTTCATATTTTTTTAACAATATGTGGTTATAAAATAGTATATATATATATATATAATAAAATAAAATTTAAAAAAATTTAATAATCCAAAAATAAAAAAGAATATATTACTTTAATTTCTGAAAGTTTCTCTAAAAAAGCGTACTCATTTATTTGTTTTATCGAAATTAAAATAAAATAGAGTAAAAAATTATACATAATCGCCATGAGAAAGCAGTGTTTATCACAAACATGTATTGAATGCTACACTCAGCTAGGCTGTTTTATAGGGAAGTAAAAGTATTCCACCACATTTAATCTAGAAAGGGGTGGAGTGGTATTGTCAACATATCCATCTAACTTTATCAGATTGCAACAAAGTTATGTTCAAAGTTAAATAAAGATTAGTCCTGAAAGCAATCAATAAACATGGATTTTATTCCAGAAAGTTAATTTAAGTAAATAACGTTAAATTGCCATATTCAAGGAGTAAAAGTACAGTAGAAGTCCAATTATACGAATCAATTGGAACCGGACCCTATTCGAATAATTAAAAATCTGGTTAATTTGATTTTCTTGAAAAATTGTCTATTTTAATTAATTATTATACGTTAAAAATGGGAGAAAAAAAACTGCATACTTTTAAAGAAAAAAAATTAATTAAATGAAAAGGAAATACGTTTACTTGTTAAGGTATTTACAAGTGTTGCGTTACCGTGGGTGCAAATGTCTGGAGAAAATTTCCTTCCCCTTCAGATCAATGTCAAAATTGAGGGAGTGGATCCTCTGTCGGAGGAGTTCAAGAAGTTGAAGTCATACTTTCACCTTCGTGGTGCTTTGATCAAATGAAAGATGCTCCCTATTGACTTACATTCCAATAGCTAAGTCACAGCGATCTTGGCTTGTCCGAGTGTCATTAGTAACAAGAACATGTATTGCTCAATAATAATTTATATAACTACAGGGATGTAAATGACCGTCATTGCTTGCTGAACATCTCAGTTCAGAATAAACATTTTTACTGCCTTTAAACATTTTCGGGCAGCCAAGTCTCACCTCCACTTAAGAGTGAAAACTTGTATGAGGTCACACTCTTGCTGATGCTCTACCTATTTAGTGAATTTAAAATTCGGAGAATAATTCATTAGCTGACAGTTGCGTGTCTGCTTCAACTTAGACATTAAGATCATCTTTTTCCTCGTTACTTGTCAATTAGTTTACCATCCTTTGTTATTTAAAATTTACCGACAAATTCTCAAAATCCATTCTCCTATATCATCAGCACTTATTTTTGAACATCTAGGAATTTTCAAAATAATGCTTCTGAATTTCTCAAGTGAAATGTCATTCTCATCATATTCTTTCTCTTTCCATTCCTTTTTTTTTTCTCTTCTTCAGTATAATTTATTCTTCTGAAATTCTAAATGTGATTCGGATAGCTGGAGTTTAGATAATTAGAGTTTTTGTGTATCTTAGTTCTGAGCAGGAATTTTTTTCAGATATTTCCCAGATTTTTAGACCTGAAATTGGAATTATATACATAATATAACACCTGAAATGAATTTAAAAAATTGAAAAATTACTTATAAAATGTTTATTAACAGTATAACTTATTTATATATAAAAATTTTAATAAATATTTTCAATATTCCCTGTGTATTTTAAAAGTAATGTTTTTAAAAATGAAAAAAATTAAAATAAATCAATGTAGATTTTATTGTTTGGTAAGAATTTTTTTAGAATCAAATGGCGCAATGAAATATAAGTTTTATTATTAAAAATTCCTACAATATTTCCTTCTTATGGAATTAACAAAAGTAACGCAATACGTTATGCTTAAGAATTGATTTGTTTTAAAATAAATACTAGCTTGTTCCTTATAGTAATGCTCGATATTAATGCATTTGAAAAAATAATGATTAAGAATAATAATTCATTTGAAATATTTTGTGATTCAAAACATATCTATAATGAATTTCTGATACAAGCATTTCAAATAGTTAATGTAAACGAAAATTCTTAACTATATCAATCATATTTAATGAGGCTGACAAAATATTTTTTTAAATGTTGAATCTCGCACCATTATTATCTATATTTTTCTTTTCTTCTATTTCATTTATAGAGGGGTGCGATGTAGATCTATCTCCTCGTGGTGCACCCTGGAAACACATTGTGGCTAAGAGATTTACGGTTTTTGGCATTTTTAGTTTGCTCTTACCCCCTGAGACATGTGTTCTTTGAGGATTCTTCAATGGAATGCTGGCGGCATGCCCCAGCCTAAGAAGAGAGAGCTTTTACGAAACTTGACTACTTTTGATATTTTTACAGTTATGGAGGCAGACCTGGAAAAATTAAAATTCTATCCTTTTAAGAGATACAGTCTTCCTGTTTTTCCTAAATCCAGAAAAGTCGCTTGCGGCATCCTCGTGGGTGTTAGATCAGAACTGAATGTTGATTTTAAAATTCTTAAAACCATGGACACTGGTGGAGATGATAAAAGTGAGGTAATTATAAAATAGATGTTTGGAAGAGTAATAAATATTTTAATGTCTAAGCTATTTATAGCCCACCAAATAATAAACCAGATTTCCACTATCTCGGAACGTCAAAATAGTCTATATTTATTGGGGATTTTAATGCCCATTCTCCTTTATGAGGCTACCATGATGTTAACACAGCAGGCGAGGCTATTCAAGATTTTTTAAATACTGGCCCTTTCGAGTTGGCTTTTGATGGAACAAATTCTTCCACATTCTTACACTATAATGGTTCTTGCTCCAATCCTGATCTCTTCTGAGTGACATCTGACATTATGCAATCAACAATACGCACAGTAGTAAGTGATCCTGGTTCTGGGCATCGCCAAGTCATAGTAAATATTAACTTTAAGACTCCTAAATGCAAGCCTTTCTCACAATTTAGAACTTCTTGGAAATTTAAACTGGCAAATTGGAACCTTTTTAAGGCATTGCTCGATTTCGAGTTACAACAAGACAACTTTGATTTTGAGTCACATCCGGATTAAATTTATCAGGTTATTAAAGACAAGTTCTGGTACTGTGCTAAAAAAAAAGTATCCCTCGTGGTAAGATAAAAAAAATTTTAGCCCTTTTGGAATCAAAATCTTGAGTGTATGAAATTAAAGCACAACAGACTGAGAAGAAAGGCTGAACTGACTGGCAGAGTCTTGGATGTTATAGCCTGGAGAAGACATTCTGCCATCTTCAAAAGAGAGATCATCGCACAGAAGCGTACATCTTTCAGGAACTTTATCTCCAATTTAGACTTTCAAAAAGACAGTAAGAAGGCTTTTAAGTATGTTGCCAATATTAAAAACGAAAATGTTAAAACCTCTAAAGCTTCTTTCAAGGTAAACCACAAAGTTATCACCTCCGACCATGCCATCGCAAACGCTTTTTTACAACATTTTACAGGTGAACAGGTTTTAAATGCCAGCGTCAGAAAATTGAATAAATAAAACGTTCACTGAGAGGCCCTCGAGAGGCTGAAACTAAACCTACTGAACCCCACCCAATTTTCTATTCTCGCATAACAGATTGTGAATTGTCTAAAGCTATTGGATGCCTGAAGCCGAGAAAGTCCCCTGGAAATGATGGTATACATTCTGAGTTTCTCTGTCATTTGGGCCCAATTGCACATCATACTTTATTACGTTTCTTCAACTTGGTTTGGAAGACAGGAATAATTCCGACACATTGGTATAGCTCTATTATTATACCGATTCATAAGAAAGTCAATATCCACAAGACATTGGTGGATACAGATCAATTACTCTGACCAGTATTTTAAGGTAGGTAATGGAGCGCATTATGGTAGGAAAAGTGAATTGGTGTTTGGAAACCAATAAAACCAATAGACTTATTGCGAAAGATCAGGCTGGCTTTCGCCATTCGAAAGAGCAGGCTGGCTACCGTTCTACGAATCAACACGTTGCCCTCCCTAGCCAATCAATTAAAGATGCTCTGGATAAACAGCAAATACTAACTGCTGTATTCGTTGATTTTAAATCTACATACAAGCTGGTCTTGAGAGAAAGATTATTATTGAAACTATCCGAGCTTGGAATCAGCCACAACTTGTTCAACTTTTTTAAGGGCTTTCAAAGCCAAAGGGTGTGTAGAGTAAGATAAGGATCTTCTCTCTTGAAATGGAAGCTTCTTAAGACTGGACTTCCTCAGAGAGAAATTTCAAGCTGCAGTCTTTTCAAGATTTTCATCAATGACCTTGTTCTTATGCTTAGATCTATACCTGGCAGAAGATGCTTATTATATGCAGATGATCTGCGATTTTTACAAACTTCCCAAAGAAAGTCGCCAAACTACAAAACAAAGAGACTCGGTTATGCTCTGAGTACTTTGGAGAACTGGGTCAACTCAAATAATATGATGGTTAATATTGAGAAAACTGTCGCAGTGTCCTTTTCTCTCTCACCAACCTATTCAAGTGGAACTAACCTACAAGGGTCTTCCAGTGTGCCATGCAGAATGTTGCACCTATTTGGAGTGTCTTTTGACAGAAAACTATCTTGGTATCTATTCATTGAGAATATCATTGAATGTGTCGGAAATAGGCTGACAATGTTAAAACGCCTTATAGGGTGCAAATGGGTTTGCTCTTGGCAGACTCTTCTATTGACTTTTAGATCCTTTATTCTTCCACTGATGACTTATTGTTGTGAGTCCCTTATTACTACGTCTGTACGCAATATGGGTTCCCTGGAATTGATTTTTAATCAATTCATCACTGGGGCTGTTAAAACTATTCTGGTGGATGCATTGTACCTATATACAGGTCTCAGATCCATCAAATCTATTATACTGGAAAAAGCCCTTTTGCTGTGGGAGAAAATTGGACCCTAGAGCTCTGGTATGATCATGATATCTCTCTTAATCTCGAAAGGAGCCTTAAAACACAGTGGGGTTTCATTCAGGGAGTCCTCCTGCTAAAGAGGGATATTGAGTTGCGGTGTGAACCGGAGCCTCTGCCTCTCCACCTTGCCTAATTGAATCTTCTAATTTTAGTGTGTGCCTTGATCTATCCGAGAGAATTTTCAAGAAAGTCACAAATACGGAGATCCTAAGGGTTCTCGCCTATGAGACCATAAACACTCATTATCCTGAGACAGACTGGCTGAGAATTTATACAGACGGCCACTGGTTGCGGGAAGAATCCAACGCTGGAGCAGGGGTCTATTGACTCCTTTCTTCAATTTCAAATTCAGATGGCACATTTGCATCCGCATTTGATGGGGAACTGCTTGCGATCAGGATTGCTCTTTCTCAGTTGACTTGCCATCTTAATGGGTTCTCCAAAGCAGTTTTACTTAGTAACTCCGGGGCCGCATTGCAATCCTTGAGGCCTACTTCAAATTCTGTATCCTCTGTTGTCCATGAATGTTGGAGCCTACTTCAGAATTTGTCTTCCAATGAGAAAGACATTGTTCTTTAGTGGATCTCCGGACACTGTGGAATCCATGTCAGTGAAATTGCTGATGCACTGACAAAGAGAGGGACCATGACTTTACAAACATCTTTTTCTAATATATCTTTTTGCATAATAAAACGTCTAATTCAAAATATACTGTCTGAAAGATTAAAAAAGATTCTCGAATCTCGATCAGAGGAAATGTTTTGGAAAGACAGACTTTCTGCGGTTTCAAAATGAATCCGACATAAAATGGTGGCTGAGTTAAGGCTCGCCACCAGTCATGACTGCCTTCTTAAACACTTGTACCATCTTTGTATAGTTTCAAGTCCTATCTGCAACCTGTGTAATCTGAGGCGGGACATGGATCGTGACCGTCTACTCCACTGTAAGACGTTATCGAAACGCTCATTTGTGGACCGCTACTGGGAGGCCAGAGGCCTTTTAGATACATAGACTATTGTTACAGCTGTTTTATTTTTCATTTTTCTTGTTATTTGTATTTTTGTTGTAATTGTCTTTTTATCTGTGCCATTGGAAATAAAAAAAATTTCATTTATAGAGCATATGACTAAATTTCTTGTATCTAAGATTACTGATTTTTGTAAATCAACATCTTCTTTCAAGTAATTGAAAAAACTTATGATTAACTTGTATATAGCTAAACTATTTAAAAACATATTACATAGAATATTTATAAACTAATTATATAAACAAACTTATAGCTAAACTATTTATAATATATATTAACGATTTTAAAAAAATCCAGTGGTTTTTCACCACTCGATGAGCGATTGATATTTTGTACTCCATAAAGACACAAAATGAATCCTTTCCTACTTAATTGGGTCAAGAAGTTCTCTTTCAAACACTCTATTTTCGATTGAAAGCAATTTTCACTCTTTTTTTGAACGTGTTTAGGGCACAAAGCAAATAATATGTACTCTGATTGGTTTAAATCATCAGGTAAATCTATGGTTTTGATTGAGTTTCGCTAAAAGTGGAGGAATTCAGTACTCCATTTTGTAAAAGCTATCTATTTTTTTAGAATATTTAAAATATATAATTGTACAAAAAGGAGTGCAGAAACATTGCGGTAAGTTTTTCTTTCTCATAATTAATTGAATGATTAAATCAAATTTTCATATATGTGATTTTTCACCATTATATAAATTTTGGTATTCAAAAGTGTGAATGAATGAATTCTATTGAATTCATATTTATGTAATATTTATAATATTTAAAATTTCAGAATAATTGATAATATTTAATAATATAACAATGTGCTTGGAAATTTTATTTTTTATTTCAAATACTATTTTCTGACAAAATTTAATTCATTATAAATTAATAGTAAATTATGTTGAAAGCATTTTTAAATTCTTTTATTTTCCAAACAGCGTGAATATGACTATTAATTTTCTCGTGGATTTAAATATCTACAATTTATATTATAGAAATATTATATTTAATATCGTGCATTGTATTGAATTGAAAGGGCAATTAATATCAAATACAACATTTTACCAATAAATAAGAATAAATTTTTCATAAATAAAATTTGGAGCTTTTTAATTTAAATGTTAATACAATATAAAGCAAATATTAATCTGCAGAATATTACTTGACAGTATGCATTTTATTTATTAAAATTTTACTGACAGTATGTCTTTTATTTATTAAAATTTCACTGATAATTTTTGATTTGATTGTTACTAAGTACAAGCATTCATAGATAAAACGAAAAGGAATTGTATGCATCAAAATCTATTAATTTGTATACTTTAGAATTTGCAGGTAAGCATTTTGCCGTTGGAAATATAATTTATATTCGTATTTTATGGTTGTCATTGTTATCATCGAAGAAAAAATAAAAAGCAAAAGTAGCAAAAGCAAATATGAAGTATGGAGTTATTTTGAAGGTGATGAAATGCAATATCAGGAAGAAATGATTGATCAGATATATTCTGTATAATATGTAATCAGAATAAGTTTTATGAAGACTGAGAAAATGTTAACTATTGTTATTACTAAAACTATATTAATTTCATTGTTCTTGTGAAATTTATTTAAAAGTTTGAAGTAATATTCTATGTTTATGTAAGAATGCGGTAGCTTAATAATGTTTGTAAATCATTTTGAAGTAAAATTTTCTAAATTTTTAATTTGAATTTAATATTTTCAAAAAATAAATATCCAGTATTTGTAATTCACTTAAACATAGTTTTTACATGTATGATGCTATTGAGTAAATGACATGAAAATTCCACTCAGTATTTTCAGTTAAAATCTCATATTACAATTTTTTGGTTTTAAAGTTGATTTTAAAATAATGAAAGATAATAATTCATATTTAACTATACATTAAATTAATAATACTTGGTAATAAAATTAAGAAATTTTAAGAATATTTTTAAATCTTTTTTTTTACTGCCAAAACTAAATTTTTATTAACTTTATAGTAAATTTATATTTAAAATTAAAATTTTATAAAATTTTAATTTTAATTTAATAGTTTAAAAATAAATATCCAGTATTTATTCACTTGACCATAAATAGTTTTTACAAGTATGATATTATTGAGTAGACACATATGTGTATATGCATGTATATTTGCTTTCAGATAAAATGATCACAATTTGAAATACTTTATGCTTCTCATTGAGAAAAATACTTGAACTTATGCAGAAAATGTCTAAAATTAAATAACATTTTGTGATGAAAAATAGACCATCTATTGTTCTACTCTATAACAAAATTTATGTCTCTAAGTATGCAAAAGAGGCTGCTTTCAATGAAACATTGGTAGTATAAAACCTGTATTTTTTATATATTTAAAGACGAATTTTAAAATATTCATGAAAATACTAAACTTTTATATCAACATTATTTTCTAACAATGCCACAATTAAGCACACCAAAATTTACAATCCCTTTCGTAATTTGTATATCTGCATTTTTGATGGTAGAACATGAAACATGCTTGTTCATACATTTCCAGGTTTTTTTATTGCATGTGAATTAGATATTTTAAATTATTTTAATGCCAAAAAAATATTTAGTTAAAGTTTTGCAGAAAAAAAATTTTTATACAAAAATGAAATAAAAATCTCATTACTATTTTGATATTTAGTTCATGATTGCATGATCCAAAAGAAAGTAATTAAAATCTATATTTTACAAAATATGTAGTATTGCATATGTCTTTTATTATATTGTAGTTTTCTATATTGTATTTTTAAAAATCGTTTTACTTGCAATGCATTTAATATTATTATATGTGATACAAAACATAGTTTAAAAATGTTTTTAATAATTTGTAAAAAAAATTATTCATTGAGTTTCAATTGTTTTTCATTTACAGTTGATTGATTCAAAAATGCTTTAGCATTCGAAATAAATGAAAGTATGCATGTATATATTTTTATTTTATGTTTTATAAACATCCATTTTATAAATTATAATAGGGGTTATATCCATTTTATAACAAAGAAAAATCCAAAACTATTTTGTATTTGTTTCATTGTATATCAATAATTTATCATTTTTGCCACATTCTTACAAAAATTTTCAAAAACTACAAGATAATCATTAATTTACTAAGTTACTATGTTTTAATTAATTAATTAAACATAACACCATTTTTTAACAAATTACACTTGCTTTAAATTACAATAAAAAGTTCTATTAATTTAATATATATGATTATTACCTTTATTATAGATGAATTTGATATCCAGAGGCTGTAATATGGAATAAATACGTGAGAATTCAGGATGATAGTATTTTTTAGGCTGAATATAATTCTAATAATAAACAACAGAATAATCTGTAAATATTTGTCTTTATCCTCCTGTAACTTCAAAAAAGCATATTATCAATATTCAAAAATAAATTTTAAGCTATAATTTAAATAAAGATTTTTTTCAAAAGAACTGAAATGATATTTACTTACATAAAATATTTATTTGTTTATTAAATTGTGCGCAATTGGTTGCATTAATAATGTTTTTAAAACTTAATTTTGTGCCTATGGGTCCATAGTAAACTAAAATGAAAAATAAGTAATGTGACGATTTTTTCTAGAGAGTACTACACTCACACGTAAAACTAAATATATATAAGTAATGAAATAAATGACTGAACAAATTGCTTAATATTGTATGTAATTTAAAAACCACTAAAATTATCCATAAACATAAAGTTTTATGCCTTTAAAACTAATCATATTCTAAATATTGATGTTTAGTTATTCATTAAATAGGACATTTCATATGGTAATATATTAAAATATTTTGATAATTCAAAATACAAATAAATTAAATAAATAAGAATTATTTTAATTCAAATAATATTAAATAAATTAAATAAGCATTATCTGTGATATTTAGTACAAAACAGAGATTAAGAATGGGATAAAGTGCGCAAAGTACCTTCACCAATATTTTTACTTTATATAATTGCAAATAAATTTATTTGAAAAATGGCTTAGTATATCAATATGCATTTTGCAGTCAATATTCCATCTCACTTTTTATATTAGTCCTTTGACAGTTTTACAGAGTTTTTTATTGACTTATTTTTTTCATCGATATTAAATGCTATATTTTGGCTCTGGAATTATTCATTTTTAAAAATATGTCCATACATTTTTGAAAAGAATAACGTGTCTGTGTTAACATAGATAAACATTAATAATTAGTTATAAACTCAAAAATACATTTCAAATGCAGATTTAACGAAACAGTGCCGTCCCACGAATTAATTTCTGTATGTTGGTTATTTAATTTAAATACGTTAGCTTTTGAAGAATTCTAAGTCTTTTGTGTATGATGTGTGTGAGAGTTTCTTAAAAGAATGATTTATATTTTCAAGCTTAAATTATAATTAACATTATTACATTAACTTACATTTATTAATAACCTAACATTAACTTACATTTATTAATTTCTTCCAATAATATACTTTGAAATTACTATGAGCCTGAATTTTTGTATCAAGAAGACAGCTGAATTATTGCATGTACTTGGTTTAAATCTATCCTTTCTCATAGAAAACTAATGTAAAAACCTGAAGAAATTCCAATGAGAATAATTGTTATTTTATATCACAACTGGTGCTCCAAATGTCATTTGTAAAATATGAAGACAAATAACAATCCAAACTGACTTTCCTTATATTTTTCTGTGTATCAAATGTTGCATTGTAATTTTATTTTCATATAGTATTTTTATTTTCATACTAAACTTTTATTTTCATATATTACTATCTTAGATTTCCTTCAATATTCTCCAGTATTAAAGAATTTGTACATGTTATTAAAATTTTAATATCCAAATTATTAATAATTTACAAAACAAATATCACTTTTAAATCATTAAACTTAAAAGAATTATTATCAAATAACATTTTCTAATTGTTCATAAAATTAATAGAGTATAATTCATAAAATACATACTAATTTACTTAAATATATTGAATGAATTATACTGGGAATTCATGACATGTACAAAATATTTTATAGATACTTTAATTTTGATACTATTGAGTAAAATAAATTAAAGAAATTTTCAAGAAAATAATAGAAAGAAAAATGTAATTTTAAATAACTTAAGGATAACTTAATTTTTATTAATATTCATGGAACGATAATCACTCTTTTTATTTATACCTGAAAGACATTATTATGTAATTTAAAATATGGGATACACAATCATTAAGAATATAAAGATTATTGCATACTTATTTCCGCTTTTGCTAAAAAACCCATACTCATTTTAATCTTTACAATTTTTGCTTAGCTTGTATATTATTCTAAGTATCATAAGCCAAAGTCTATTAAAATTTTGCAATTTTCTGGTGATTTAATATTATATTTTACATAAGCAAAGCTAGTTATTAATAATTATAGAAAATTTTCATTAAAAAAAATTTTTTTGCTTATTATTTATTGATAAAAATAATTGTAACCTGTACTTCCTGCAATTTCAGGCATGAAAGAAATATATGCTAAGCTATGCACATTTCTTTAAAGATTAATGGTGCTTTTATACTAAAATTGTATTTAAAAAATTAAAGTGTGTGTGTGTGTGTGTGTGTGTGTGTGTGTGTGTGTGTGTGTGTGTGTGTGTGTGTGTGTGTGTGTGTGTGTGTGTGTGTGTGTGTGTGTGTGTGTGTGTGTGTGTGTGTGTGTGTGTGTGTGTGTGTGTGTGTGTGTGTGTGTGTGTGTGTGTGTGTGTGTGTGTGTGTGTGTGTTTGTGTGTGTCTAAAAATACAAATACTTTGGCACTTTTCTGAGAAAACTAATTCTCTTTATGTGAAATATTTACGCAACAGTCAAGTCAAACATATTTGGTTTAAAACAGTTTTATGCGTAGAAATATATTACACTTTCTCTGAAAGAAAATATTTCTTATTGTGTTTTTGTATTGTTCAAAAAATATTTTAGAAAAAGAAATACTTCAAATTTCTTTAATATTTATTTAACAAATATTAGTAAGAATAGATTTTAGACATAAACATGTGAAAACAAAGAATTTCACAAGAATTTATAAATACATAATAGCATAAATGTTTTAAATATTTAAAAAAAGGGAAAATATTTTGTCAAATAAAAGTTTTTGTTTAATTGATGAGGCAAATATTTACTTATTTATATAAAAAATTGCTTACATAATTTCACAAATCATATTTCATATAAGAAGAAAACAATTTATAAAATACGTATAAATATATACACATGTTACAGAGATACGTATTTTAAAAACAGATCTTTTTCCCTTTAATGCAATATTTTGGATTTCGCATGAAAAAGTTTTATTACTTTATACTCTGTTTAAAACGGATTTCGAACTTCTACAAATGCCCACATTTAATGTGATAATCAAGCCAATGAGATATTAAGTAGAATTTTATGAAATATAGTATTCTTACGATCTCAGTGGAGTTCACTAACTAATAAAGTAAATGTTTCGCATAATTTATATTCAAAATGTGATGTCACAATTCTTACAGTATAATTTATATTCAAATGCGATTCACAATAAATTTAATTTAAGTGATGTAGCTTACACAGCTCTCTTTGATTCACGAATGAAGACAGAGTTTTGCATTCCTCTTTTAAAATTATGATCTATGCGTAGTTACTCAGAAAAAAGAAAACACATTTATAGTTCCCGAATCAATTCCTTTCTCTAATACAATAATATATTTTTAAAATAATCTTTTTTATTCGCATTGTGTGTATTTGAGTTTTTTCTAACATGACACAGATAATAAATTGACACAGATGCTGAAAGTATTTCCGACTTCAATATTTAATAGCTTGCTGGCCAACTTGTCTAGTGATCAGCGTGGCTGACTACGAATAGGGAGGTCCTGGGTTCGAATCCCGGTTCAGGCATGGATGTACTTTCTCTCTCTCTCTATTCTGTCTTTGACCTTTCCATGTGTGTGTGAATGAAGTATGAATGATGTCTACCCTATAAGCGGGTCCCTATGGTATATGTGAGGGTGCGATGGTGGCCCACCCCCTGTGGTGTACCCGGGGCAACGCCAACAGGTCGCTGTGTCTGGCCGGTTCCTTGGTATCAGGGAACTATTGATTAATAGACTCTGTTGCAGTTGTAACTGTTTACAATCTGCCATTGGAAAAAAAATATTTAATAGCTTTGTAACTAAAGGGAAATTTTAAATATTATTTATTTAATTATTCCTTTATTTAAATAATTCTTAGCTGCACTGTTAGCAAAAATGGATTATGTTTATTTGAATTTGTTTTTATATAGTAATCCTGAACCAATTAAAGACTTTATATTACACTAAAAGACAGAATTTAATAATATTCTTATTTACCTCATTTTATTGATAAATGCTTCTAAATTAAGCTTTCCTAGTGACAAATAGAACTGGTCCATGCTAACTTCTGTTTTTGCTCAGTTAAAAAAGTTAATTTTAATGCAAAAAATAAAATAAAACACTTTTAAAAGTTAAATTATATAATTAATTATTTTTCTGTTTGCAATAATTAAGAATCAGACTAGCGTGAATATCAGGCTAACACGTTTGTAAATCTTCAGCTTTTTTCTTACTAGCCTATTTGTAAGGACTCAAATATCTTTATTTAGATGTAATGGGGTATATAACTGTATATCAAATAAGTAATATCGTAAGGCTAAGGATTTAATTTTTATTTTTATTGGCATGTCTCTTGAAACAAATTTCAATGAACAAACATATTACTGAGCACAGAATTCCGAATCCCCAAATAACTATAACTCCAATTATATTTTTCAGTTGTAAGGGCTTTAAACCATTTTTTGCATAATTGTCTGTATAACTAGTGCAGAGTCGGGACTTCTGAAGTATGGACTTCAACCATTTACCAGGAATATCCCCAGCAATCAGTCTAGTGAGTCTGAAATAAAATATGGATCAGTATCTTACTAACAGAATAGATTAAGGCAACAATGTAAATACTTCAATAAGTTCCTTGATCAATATCGGAAAGAATAAAAATACGATTAAATGAAATTTCAATTCATTAGTGCATACTAAGTAATCAATAAATTACTACCAATAATTTGAGTGATAGCAGAGTTGAAGTGAATATAATCTTGATATTTTCTTAATCTTCTTCAAATGTTTTACTGAAATATGACAATCATTGTACAGAAATATTTTTAATTTGTACGTATTAATTTTTTTGTGTATTTTTGCTAAATCTGGCATATGAAGAATTATCTCACAAAGCAGAAGTGCAATGTAAAAAATATATGTTGATATACAATAAGAATATTATATTTGTAAATCAATCAATCATGGGCTGTGTTTGGAACACAATGAAGTTTGAAACACAATACTTTTTACAATTAAAATTCTTAAAGCTGTAACAAATCAGTATTAACTCTACTAATAAGAGATGGAGTTATTGTCCAATAGGGTGAACTTACAAAATATTCAATATCAAATAAAAAATAGAGTTAGATGATATAGAAGAGAGATGGGAGAAATGGAAGGCGAACCATTCGGTTCATTAATAACTTTGTTTATTACTTGTAATATACTTTATAACCTTGTTTATTTTGATTAAGTATTTTCTTTTGTAACTGTTTTAATCATGTATATATATATATATATATATATATATATATATATATATATATATATATATATATATATATATATATATATATATATATATATATATATATATATATATATATATATATGTATATATATATATATATATATATATATATATATATATATATATATATAATGTCATTGTAAATGTTTTGTTTTGCAATATTCTAATTTCCATTTTTTTTACGTCCCTACAAAGCTCTATTTAAGAATTCCTCATTGACGCAATTTTGATACACAATTTAAGAAATTTTGATAAGTCATCCAATTATTTTGAATATTTTTCGTCAGAAAAAGTACATTTCAGAAGAATATTTCTAATCAATTATAAATAAAAAGAATACAATTAAATGAAATTAAAGCAATAATTACCCTTCATTAAATTTCCTAAGAAATGAAATAGGGAGGGATTTTCTTAAAGCAATTACCAAAGGAAAAGGAAAAAATTGATTTTGTGATAAATGAAAGTTACATCGTCCGTACTTCGGGAAATAGTTACTCAGAATAGTCTCTAAAACGATGTGACCATGAACAATGACAACTTCGCCCTTTTCTACCTTTCCTAAATATTCATCTGTAAATATATCTTCATCCACCATATTTTCCTCAAGTTTCATCCACAACTTTTCATACAAAGGAATACCGGAATCCTAGGCATTAAAAAAATATCTCTATTAATTGCATAACTTTAAAAATATGAAGTACACATATTTGCAACGTATTTCAAAAAATATAGTTTGAAAAGTAGAACACATCAAAATATGAGATTTTCTTCAGAAATAAGATCTACTCTTTGTTGATTTCAAATCAACATTTGAATATTGATTATTCTACTAACTGTAATCACGAAAATTATATCTTTTTATCTTAAAACTAATAATCAAAATTTTCCTATAATGATATGTCCTCTTGTTGAAAAATATTTCTCTTGAAATCTGAGAGCAGTTAATCTGATACCTCATACAAGTTATGACAGCATATGATACTGCTATTTTCATAATAAACATTATTAGATTTTAATAACTCTCCAAGGAAACTAGGAAGTGTTTATTCATCGTTAATTTAAACTTCGTTAGCTTAGTTTCAAAAAATATTGTAAAGAAGAAAAAAAACAGTGGCTGCAAAAAAATAAAACATTCGGAATTGTAATACAGCATATCCAACAACAGGGAAAAACCTGGCAGAGAAAATAATATTTTCATTGAGCTTCATTTTTCTAAAATAACTTATTATTATCTTCTTAAAAGCATTGAGAGAAACCAAATTCCTGGAAGAAATTCCTCAGTACAAATTATTTTGACATATGTGAACATTTTAAAGTAAGATTAACTCTCGGTGCTATGCATTAGACTGCTGTTTCTGAATTAATTATTAAACTGATGTATGAAAAATGCAAGATTATGTATTGTTTTCTTTTCAAAATAAGTAAAAAGACATGAAGAATTACAAGAGAATGAAATTTTAATCAGAGAAATGCCAGACGTTATTTAAAAACTCTAGTACTTTATATGAAATTAAGTTACTAAACTCCGTTACATAGCATTTAAATTTTTGATTTTCAAGAATTATAATGATGTTCTCAGTATTTTTCACCCCATAGTTAAAATTTTAAAAAATTAAGGGTGTGAAGTTCTCTATAACTTTGACTATTCAGCTTCTTTCATTCCGTTAACCAGAATGTATTTTCGTGCTTAATAGTCCAAAGATTATATAAGTTAAAAGTAACAAAGCTCCAATTTCTGAAGTATTCTTATTTTGCTATGCGTTAACTCCTATTATTCCAAAACTTTTTAAAGAACCTAAGGAAATTTTATAATTATGTCAATATATACAAAGGAAAAATTCTGAAGCAAATTTAAATAAATAGGCTAAAATTATAAAAATGTTTCTATGCTGTTTTTTAAAATCAATTTTAAAAAGTAATTAAATTAGAATTTTAATCTCATTAAATATGATACCTAATAACATTTTTATTGAATATTATTTTCTGATTAGGGAACAACTATTGTAGCCCTTGTTTCAAAAATCTATATCCAATCAAAATAATAATAGTAGAGTTACCTAAAAACTTGCCTCATGCGCAGTGTTTGCATGGATAAAAACGATTGATAAGTTAGAAAAAAACTCTTTTATTGACAAAAAAAAGGATTTTATTTTGATTGGCTAGAGGTATATCGCTAACAATAATATCAACTGATACCTAATAATGAAGTGAAACTATAAAGTTCATTGTTTTTGCTTGCTAGATATTCATTTATGAATATAGGTATGATTTAAGCAGTTTAATGATATTTTGTATTGGTGTAATTTCCTTGGGAAACATGTTTTTTTTTATCCTACCCTCGTCCTTCGCATCTCTGCCATTAATCGACGAGCAGCCCAATAAAAATATGAACAAGTATATAAACAAGAATAAAGTCCTTTAGTAACCACAAAAGAGTTTTCAGTCATAAACTTTAAAACTTCAGGGCAGTTTTTATGGTGAGCGGCATCCATATCACCATGATTGTACAATGGACAACGAGCAGAGTCCATTTCACCTATTCGATGCAGATTCCTTTATAGGGAGTTATGTCCAGTTGTCACCCGGAAACAAGCGACACCAACAGCTCGTAGTAAGGATCCAAGGATTTTATTGTTCCCATCAAGGAGAGAAAACATGTGAAACATTGTACAAATAAGCTCCAGTATATTCTATTACAAGAATATGTAGTCTTTTTTGGATTACTACATCATGTAATCTTTCTGAAATAGAAATTTTATCAATAAAAGTGCCATAAGTAAAATAATATATTCCATTTTAAATACAAAATCATTAATGGGTGTTAATGATGACCATCGCCACCCAACTTGTCTAGTTGTCAGAGTTGCCTGACTACGGATAGAGATAGAGACTGGATTCGAGTGCCGGTATGGGGATATATGTACTTTCTCTCTATCTATCTATCCTGTCTTTGCCTTTCCCTGTATAAATGGGTTGTGAATAGTTGCCTACATTATAAACTGATACCTATAGCATGAGTGTACTGAGGAAGTCGGAATCCACACCAAAATAGGGTTCAGTTGAAAAAGTGGAGCAGCGCACTCTATAATGCCAACCTATCTGGCACATGACAACAATGATGAGAATCCATATTCTGTTAATGTTCTTCCATTAATAATTAATGTTTCAACACATGAATGTAATGTAATCTATTAAGTTCATATTTTGTTTTACGTCTGAATATGGATGTCGTGAGAATAATAGGTTGTGTGGGAAAACAATGACGTTCTCATAACTGAAATCTGAGGGATTTAATAACATAGACCTGCATATTACATTACCTGCTACGTAATATGATTGACGCATCTACAAGTCATAATATCGTTTTGAACTTTTTTTATGATGAATAATTTCTGAAGCTGACACATGTTGCTGTTGTTGTCGTGTGACCAGTGAAAAATGAAAAAAAATAAAAGGTAAAAAAAGACAAGTCGTATGGTACCAAAAGAATGGAGCACTACACTGGTCACGTCTTCAGCTTTTTCCCTATAAAGGGTGTCATGGCAGCAGTTGTAGTCGATGCTGCTGAAGTGGGTCGAGGTAACAGCGATGCCTCGGATCCCCAGCTCCGGTAGGCATTGTTTATTCCGTAGCCCCCCACAGAGCTAATGCCTTGAAGCAATGCATTGAAGCAAGTAGTAATCGTGGGATGGGGATTGATATTCCTAGCCTCCTTGACGGAGTCCACCTGACATAAAGGAGTTTGCCATCATTGCCTCGGGAGGTTGGATTTCTGCTTGTTGGTCCACGGAAGATATAAGTTTATATAAAGAGAAAATTAGAAACTCGGCAATACTAACAAATTATTAATTGCTTTCACTGTTTATTTTCATAGTTCTCAGTATAGGCAAAGAAGTAGCATACGACGCTAAAAATCTAATTTTTTAATTCAAAGAAGGTGCAATTTATTTGATATCAACTCAAACTTAGACGACACTATCTACGCTTATGAATGGCATAACATGGTAATCCTGGATCCGTTTAGAATAGCAATTGCTATCAAATTGATGATTTTTATACTGTTTTCCTTCATATTTCTGTTGTTATGCATTCTTTATTCTATCAAGAATTTATTTCATAAAAGTATCTTAAATAACTGCAATAGTAGACTGTTTATTTAATTCATTGCTATTAAAACCGCATACTATTGATATGCTACTTCCATAAATATATTGTCATATACACTCGTTGCATTATTCCGCTTGTTTTAGATATGTGATAAGAACGATTTTGAGGTAGGACAACTCTTTGTAATGTTTTTAAGTCCGTTAAGGATATTTTTGTTTTTAATTTTTTGCTTTAAAAACGGTAATCAATTTCTACATAAACATCAATTTAAGAGTTGGTTCCCTTAAATTCTAGCAACAATATTATTTAAAAGCATGTTGCATCAATCTTTATTTTTTAATTTGTTATGAAATACTAATCATTTCGATAACTCATCATTTCGAGTCATCGTCATGGCAAATTTCGTAGTTCTAGTTTAATTTTTTGAGGGTGTATAATTTTTTAAGATATAAATTGATTATAAAACATATTTAAACAAACATTATTTAAGATATAAATTGATTATAAAACATAAATATGCAATATTTGTTCATTAGCTTACTAGCCAATAAAGTTTCGATTCTAGCGAAAGAGTATATTAAATCTATGCAGGGTGTGTACATTAAAATTTGCTTTTAATTATTACAATAGTGTATATAAGAATGTATATGAGATCAATCACTACCTCTTCTTTGTTGCCATTTCACGTGAATAAATGCCATTCAATCACTGTCTTGAATAAATCGAAAATTTATGACATCAAATTTACACCTGTATTCTTTTTTTCAATTGTTCTGCAGTTTTATACTGTCTTACATTTTGACCGCTAAATTTTTTTAACGGTTGAAAATAGAACGAAGGGAAAACTGGAAATATTCAGATGAGTACTTTTATTGCTTAAAGCTTTTTTATTTATTTTTCTTTTGGAAATTTTTATTTACTTAAAAGATAATTCAGTACAAATTATACATATTTGTAATAAATTGTGCTTTCATAGACATTCTGTAATTCTATGCATTAAATTCAGAAAAAAATGAAGTTTTAATTGTATTTGAAAAATAAAACCAAAAATCATATAATTTAGGTCTTAAGAAGTTCTATATGCATTAAAACCTTTACATAACGATATATATAGCATAATTCGTAATGATTTACAAAAAGATATAAATAAAACGCAATTATTAGGCATTATATTGTTTTATTAATTCTTGTTTATAGTTTGAAGTTTAAAACTTTAAGTTTGGTATTATATTTTTTTATTCCTGGAAAGGTGTGAGACCACCATAAATCACTTTCTGTGACATAATTAAAATAAGAAGTTAGAAGATTTTTCAATTAACTCTGTGTCTTTTTCACAATATTATCTCAAAAGACTTTTTCAAAGAAATAAAAGGCGAGGAAAAAATCTATTTTATTAAAATGGACAAAGTGAATTATTCATAACGTGTTTCAGTATTCAAAATCTTTCTTTTAAAATGTCCTCTTGACCAATAAAAATAATTAATTGTAAAATTTTAAAAAAATGTGACTCAAGCCTTTATCATGGCATTCTTATTTTATAATGTGAAGAAATTTAATGGAAGCAATTTACAATGGGCGGCAGCTTATTGCTTGGAACAAATTTCTATTAGAACACAATAGATTGAAGTTTGTTGTTGTAATGGTGATATCTTATTTCTTTTTCCTGTTTCTCACTAGTTGCTGCCTCAGGATATTGAAAAAGAAAGCACACAATTTGGTTTTACTATTTTTAATCTAAACTTACTTATCAGTGGGTGTTTTGTATTAGGCTGACCATCTAATCGGACATATGCTTCGCATCTCAGGGCTTCTCTGTCAAAAAATACAGAGATGGGCACTGTAGGCCTTGACCCACATTTGCTGTCATATCACAGAGTTTAGTTTTAGTTTAACTTACATATAGATTTAAAGAGACTGTGTGTAGTAAATGTTCATAGAGTCGAATGTTCTTCCACTGACCTAACAATAGGTCTTAAGATTAGGCATTTACGTTGTAGCTTGACAATAGTTCAAAATATCAAGGCATTGAATTATGAAATAATCTACTAGTTTTCAATTGGTATACTTTGCAAAAGTATATGTGTAAATATTTTAATAAGTTTGCTTATCAAGCATTTCGTTTGTATGTTTATTTTATTACACAATCGAATAGTATAATAAATATCATCCTAAGATTGAATTTCATAAATAACAAACATGAACGGAATTCATTATATAATGTAGTATACAATAATTCAAAAATTTTCAATCATACAAGGATAAGAAATTTATTTCGTGTGGATCATAAGTAAAAATTTCTTTTATGATTCAAACAAAAAAATTTCTTGACTCTTTATAACTACATATTATTTCATTTTAATTAAATGTGAGAGAATGTCCCCTTGTATTACGTCAAAATACACAATCTTGGTTTTAGATAGGACAATATTTTACAAAATTGATTTGTGCAAAAATAATTAATATGATACTTTAAAATTAAAATGCATACAAAATCCTTTAAAAATAAAGATTTACCTTGAGAATTTCCTGCAATTCTATGGCGCGCTCTGTTATTCCCTTCACATTTTCATTATTGATCAGGTCAGACATGGAATCCACTATGGGATGGGACTTGACTATTGTTAATTTTGATACGAGCAAGCTCTCAAAAACATTCATTACCAAAAATGTTATGCCAATTACCCATAACATTATTAATGTTGGCATTAATAAAGCCATCTTACTTTTCTTTGTTCGCAACATCCATTTTTCTTTTGGCTCTGCAAAGGAAATATAAGAATATGTTTAATTAGTAAGTTTATAACAAATGCAGTAATATTTGAACTAGCTTTTGGGATTTTTAATAAAAGTATGCTCATATACAATTTGCTCTTTTTACTCATTTATAAATTTATTAATTTTGTTTATCTCTTACGTTTCTCTCAGGAAGGTATTGAAAAAAGTAATGAATCATTGTATAAGAGGGAGCAATAAACACTATTTCCCTTTTTATTACTTACTGCTTATGTTTACACGCTATTTCAGATCACTTTTAGCTCCTTCTAAGCTATTTATGAGCGAAATAGTCCTCATATATTCTGAAGAACTCAACTGAACCTATCTTTTCTAAATAAAAAGATCACATTCATTCATACATTCAGAATTTTCCAAGCTGTAACTTTTATAATCAATAACATTTATTTTATTATAATTCGCATACAATTTGTATATTTTTCATTTGGAAAATTTCAGTAGTTAACAAAGAAAGTTATATGTAAATTAAAAAATCTGGTGTCAATTTCTTGAAACTGAAGAACCCTCACATATTATCATGTTATTTACACTTAAATTAACGTTTTTAATTTACAATGGAATTCACATATTTTGAAAATATTATTGGCAAAATTTATCGTTATGCTTTATTTGTCAAACATTTTCTCAAGGCTTTTAATAGAATTTCTTAATTATGAGTTCTTTACATAATTAATGCATAATTTATAAGATTTTTATTAATTAACAGCCAAAAATAATTTCTTCTAAATTAGTGTATGTTTTTCAAATCATATATTATAAAATATTTATTTATCAATAAACTAAAAAAAATAAATGTAATAGAATCGTTTCAACAACATAAAGTTTTCAATAAGCGTTAGCTTTTTTCCATATGTAAAAGACATTTCGGTAACACTGATCAGATTTAAAAAAGTAAAAAAATAAAATGTTCCGGTTGAGTAGAAGTGGATTCTGTGTGTGTGTGTGTGTGTGTGTGTGTGTGTGTGTGTGTGTGTGTGTGTGCGTGCGTGCGTGCGTGCGTGCGTGCGTGCGTGCGTGCGTGCGTGCGTGCGTGCGTGTGTGCGTGTGTGTGTGTGTGTGTGTGTGTGTGTGTGTGTGTGTGTGTGTGTGTGTGTGTGTGTGTGTGTGTGTGTGTGTGTGTGTGTGTGTGTGTATAATAACACACACACACACACACACAATTTTTACAATAACACACACACACACATGTGTGTGTGTTATTGTAAAAATTAAAACTAAAATTATTGGTTTCCTTTTAGGATTTCTCTCTTTCAACTATGAAGATGAAACTAAAAAAACAGTAACTTATGAAAGGTAATGCAAAACATGTTAGCTTAAATTACAAAGTAAGTTTTATTTGTTAAAAATTAACTATGAAATTCAGCTGTTTAAAATAAACGTAGTACCTGTTTATATTACATTTTTTTAAATAAAATACTACAAATTTAAAAATATAAGCAAAGCTGTTATAAAATTAATCTAAATTTTCTGAAGAATATAAATTTAAATGATTGTTATGATAAAGGAGACATCCTTGTTTTTGAACATACCCATATTTAAGAATTGCAGACTTAAATTTCATCTTAAGTTCTACAATTTTTAAATATTTCTAATACAGGCATTAATTAAAGCAGTATTATTTTAAAAATCACAATGTATTAAAAGAAACAAAATGCTGTACTTAAAATGTTCATCACTCGCTTTGATAGTTTAAACGCAAAATTTTATGCTATTTTTTAAGATAATAAGTAGTCCAATAGAAACTCAGAAGATATTTATCCAAACAATTAAAAATTATTGAAATATTTTAGTTTCAAGGAAACTTTTTGATGAAACATTTTTTGTTTAACATAAAATTATAAATTTGAATAAAAATTTTTCGCTAAAATCAAACTTTTGACATTTAATATTGGAATCTTATTTTCCAATTTTGTCCATATCGGGAAAATCAATTTAGAGTGTAAATTCTAAATAATTTCTAAATACCTAATGGAAATTAACCAAAATTTTGTATTTTCAAAACAGTTCTTGTGTGCAATTATATTACATAAAAAAGTGAAAGAAAATATAATTTCTTAACAATGATATCCTTAACTTCGTATATGTAATCTAGTATCTTAATGATTTTTTACTTCGTATATTTTTATCTTTAAATTTTAGTAATTAGTGGCAGAAATTTGGTGTAAAAACTTTATGCATAAAGTAATTGATGAAGGAAAACTATCTCTAAATAATTTAAAAAATAAACATAACATAGAAATAGAAAGAAAATATAATTATTGTTACAATGTATAGTAATTGGAATATTTTCCAACATATAACAAATAAATAATAATTTTATGATTTGAAACAATTTACCCAAATTTTCTCTCTTAAAAGTGTGCAAAATTAACATCAACAGATTGTACACCAAAGATTTTACTTAAGATTTCTTAAATATCCACTGTTTAATAAAATTAAATACTTTCACATTCAGTATATTTATAAGTAAAAGAATTGTTTTTAGAGCATCAAATGGAATCTATTCAAAGTGAATGGATTTACCATCTTTAATTTCTTAGAAGGCACTCATTACAATTAATCCTTGATTACAATTAATTAAAGATTACAATTAATCCTTGAAAAAAAAATGAGGTGAATACACTCTAATCCAAATAGAACATTTTTCTCTCAATTAAAAACAAAAAAGATTTAGTTCAGATTATAAATTATTTTTTAAAAAAAAGTGCTTGATATTCGTTGAATTTTGTAAAATAATAAATGTGTATCAATAACAATAAATATCATAAGAAAAATAATTTAAATTGACTTTTTCATTAAGTTATAGGTAATCTTACCCTGGTGAAGCATGTATGTTGTATATATCCAAAGGTATTGTCCAAAGGAAAATGCCCATGAATAATTGATCGATAATCTGTGAAAGAGAAGTGCAGAAGCAACCGTTATTGCCAAGAGAGATGCCCCTATGCTTGCCCAAACCTGAAAACATGTTTCAAAATTTACATAATACGCTTTCTGGTGAATACCTCAATTTTCTGTTATTCAAATGAATGGTGAAAACTTTGACGTAATAACAATTAAGATATACTAAAAATTACTTTTGAGTTTGAAATATGTATAATTTAGTAAAAATACATATTTTAAACAACATTTAATTTAAGTTTGTATACAAATCATTCTAAGCATTATTTCACACAATACCTTAGAATATTAAATACTATATGATGAATTAATATTAAATACCATATGATGAATGATTTATCGATGTACTCTGTTTGAAAAGAGATCATAGAGCGAAGAATAATTAAAAACTTATAAAATTATGAAATAAAAACAAATTCCAAATCCAGTGCTTCTTATAACAAATAAACAAGGTAGCAATTGCTATGATATAAGAACGTAACTTGAAGTTTTTTGAGATAACGTTTTGGAACCGTGCATTAATTACATTTAAATAAATAATCAAATTCAACACTTTTTATATCTTTAATTTGAAATGGCTTTATATATGAAATATTTTAAATTTTTGTGATAAAGGAAGGAGAAAATTTGCATTTTTAGGAAAAACATCAATTTGTAAAATCTTAAGAGTATTTTCTAGTTTGATAATATTAACTAGACTTATTTTTCTAATTATAAGTTGAAAGAATAATTTTAAGAAATTAACCCCGGGAAAGTTTTGCATTGGTTAATAAATTTAGGAATTGGAATTAAAATAAGTTATTTGCATCTATTTTAAATTCGGAACTCAAAATCTTCTTTAAGTATTACAATTAAACCACTCGATTATTGAGTAACCATTAATTGATTAGGCTATGGCTGTTTAACTTAAGTTTGTAAATGGAGCTTACATCTTTTGTCTTATAAATATTTCAAAATCATCAATTGGTAGTCGATTGTTTCCTATTAAAAAACCTCAGATATTTTTAAGAAATAATATCAGAAAATGGTCTTTTACTTAATATTATATGATGTCTTTAATGGCACAATTGCATTTTAAATAGATGAGTTTAAAAATCCCATTATATGTACAAAATATTTCTAAAAAGTTTCATCAATTGTAACAGATATAATCTAATTGTTATAAGAAATGTTTATCAAATAAATATTTAGAATTATATATAAGCCATACAAAAAGAGATTCACATAAGTGTCTCCATAAAACGTTGAACTAATTTCTTTTACAAGCCTGATGGATAATTAGGATTCCATGAAACAAATCGCCTCTTATGAGCTTGTCTAAGAGTCAAAATGAATTAACTAAAGCTTAAATTCCAGTTATTTTATATTAAGTAGAAAAACTATTTTCGCTTTTTATGCAAAAATGAAGAATATGTTTTATTTTTATATTTACATTTTTTCTTTCTCATTAATTTAAAAAGAAATAATATATTATTTTTTATTATAGAAATGTATCATTTTGAAAAAATGTATGCGTGCATTATAGAAATTTAAGATCGATTTCAAATTAAAGAATAACTTCAAGTTTATATTTTCGAAGTCAAATTTAAAATAGTCAACATATTTATAAATTATCCAGTATTCAGTAAATTCAGTAAATATTCGCAAAATATGTTTCTATTGAGTTTATTTTACTGTGTAAAAACCATTTTCAAGTGATATGACGATTTAAATAAATTTTATATCTTCGACAATGTTACTTTATTATTGTTGTTAATAAAATATTAATTTTTGACAAAATATTAATAATAGTAAATTGAGTCACTTTTTAGCTTATCAAAAAAAATTAACGTTTGTAAAAAAAATAATAAAACATAAAAAAATCATTAAAAGATTTTATGATAAAACAATACAATGAATCTTAACTAATTAACAAGCTGCTTTAACATTTCTGTTTCTAATTATTGAATGTAGTTAAGATTTAGAGTAGAAAATAATATTATTGAACATTAATTAATAATAACTTCTATTTTATTTACTTATGAATGATTAGTATATTATGAGCATTATGTATAGTCTTAATAATGGAATATTAATTATGATTATCTAAAATTGTGAATACATTTGGATAATTTTTCATGTACACAAACACATGTGCATACATTAGACCCCATAACAGTATATACCTATAACGATATCATCAAGAATAAAATTTAAAACACTCTTAAGATGCACTTATGAAAATTGAAAAATGTGTTTGATTTACTCTATTATCATAATACATTCGGAGTGAACCTATGATTTTTCTCTGTAAAAAAAGTAAGAAAGTTTTATTAATAACGATACACAATGTGTGGTGCTGAGGTTTGTGTGTGCTATTAATCCAGAGAGCTTCGGCTCCAGGCAGGGTCACCCAAATCGGAGAGGAGAAAACCAAGAAGATCACATTGGTCTTCCAAGTTGGGAATTGCAGGGCCAATCACTCTACTTTGTCAAAAATGACTGATTGAAAATATTCAAAGGAAAACTTCTGGAACAAACTTCATAGACGACCTGGCATGAAATTGGATATAACTATTGAAAATTAGAATGCTAGAACTTTGTATAGAGGTGGTTCACTATGAGAATTTATTGAGGTAACGACAATATGGTTTAATGGTGATGAAAAGGACCTCAAGATATTGGAAGTGAACCGATGGCCATCGTCCCTGGCAGGGTCAGGCGGAGGAGGATCTGAGAGTCAACCTTAGCCTGAAAAAGGCTGTTGTGCTTATGAAGAAAAAGAAGAACATAAGTAATAAAATATAACATATTCATACATAGAAATGAGATCCTAACTTAGACAAAGACAAGAAGAGAAATTTAAGATAATTTTAAAATATTTTAATCCTTCTAAAATGCTTTTATATAATCTGAAAAAATTATTAACTCTACTTGCAAGATATACTGAAACTGAATATCTGATTTGTCTCTACAAAAGAGCGAGTGCTAAATATTCAGGATTGTTTTCAAAGATGTCTAAGTGTTTTATTGTTTGTCCATGCTCATAGTTTAAATTTCTCTTTTTAAACTAGGCTTCTTCATGAACTGATGAATAATATAAATAATATATGAAAATATATTCTTAAATTAATAACAAATTAATAAAAATTTTATTAACTTAAGAAACATGACAGCAAAATTCTTATAGACGAATTTATTTACAGAAGAAGCATTATTTCTTTAATAAGTAAAATCTGGTAGTGTTGTCACTTCGAAAGAAAGCTTAGTGAAAATTTATTTTTTGAATGTAATCTAACTATAATGGACAATCTTTCCGGAAATTCTTACCAGTGGCTCAAGAACACTGAAATAAAGAAAGAAATCTCCTTCTTCTTTTTCCTTTCCAGATAAAAATGTGAAAGCCTCAGTTGATATGGAATCAGTATAATAGCCCACTTCAGCATATTCTGCGCTTGGTAATAAAGGGTTGACAATAGCATCGACTTCCTATAAAAATCCAAATTAAATTAGATTTATTTCACAGTTTGCTTTCTTATTTTAATGATCTTGAAGTGTAAATAAAAAAAAATCTTTAAAAATATGCATTGTGTGAGTACTAGATAAAATAATAAACATTCAGTTTAGTAAATAAGTTGATAACATATAAAATAATTTCCTATTTACATTGATTATAAATATAAAACACTAAAATTTTAAAAAAATATTCATACCATTTAGTTCATACCAATACTAAAATTAATAGGTGGTCTCAAAAAACTATCATCATAAAGATACCTTCACAGAACCTTTCTTCAGGAGAGATCAGGAATATGCCATAAACAAGGTTTTTCTCAGCAAGAACTCTGGTCCCAATTTAATATTTAATAGAATGGTACAACACTTCGACTTTCTGAGATTCCTAGCATCTACAACAGCAAGATTATGAACTCGTCATTCTAAGGACATGAGGATCATTTTGGTGAATTCAATTCCTACACGACGCAGAAAAAATTAAACAGTTGTCCTATAACTCACACCAAAATGAATTTTCGAGTGTAATCTTTCTCTCCTAGATTACTAAAGCTTGGTTTAGTACAACTTATGAATCCTTTATAGCCAAGAAGCTCAAGATTTGGCCGGAAATTGTTCCTACTTTCGGTAGTGTCTAGGGATTTTATTTTGATTTTTTTTTCTTCTGCTGAATCCATGTTTATGTCAGGACAAGAGAGAACAACAACAAACACTATTCAACCATATAGCCAGAAATCATTTCATTTAATCATAAAGTTTATAAAAATATTTTTAAGCCATATATGCATAATATATAGACAGATAAATAGATGGACGAACAGACAGACAGATAGATAGAGTGAAAGAGAGAGAATTAGTTTCAGTCAGTACAATCATGAACATCAAAATTTCATGATTACTGTTGCTCAAGTTTCTGTAGTATTTTTCTTTCTTTTTTTTCTTACTTTAATAATGGAAAAGTTTTCTTTAATATCATTTGCTTTTATTCCTTTAAATCTTCGGTATGTAAAAATTTGAAAGTAAATTTAGCATTATATTTTGTAAATAGAAGATTACCCTTAATTGAAAATTAACTGTTTTGTATTAGATTTATAATAATAAAATTTGGGCAATTGACTTAAAATAACGCTCAAAATTAATTTTATTAATAAAAAATCGAAAAATAGCAAATATTTTCTTAAAAATATTTAAATAAGTGAAACTGAACATACACTCCTGAAAAGCATTCCGCACATTCCAGTCCATGTATTATTTTCCCAAGTGCCAAATTTATCTTCCGGTTCTCTAATCCAGGTGGCACTGTAATAATAAATTATTCAAATAATTTTTCCAAATTTTTTTAATTATGACTGCTTTTAAGAATATTATTTCACATTTTTCCAAAAGAAAAATCTATTTCCTCAAAGAATGGTGAAACATCAAATGCTATTTCTTGATTTACAAGTTAGTAAATCACTAAAACTGAGATTATTCATTTTATTGTTACACACATTATAAAATAATAAATTCAAGCGCTTTTATTATGTATTTTTATTGTCCTTTTATGTGATTTTTAATGAAGTTGATTTTTGTGTTTCATTTTTAATAAGAATCACCTTTACGAAACATTTAGTATATAGAAATATTTTCGAATAAAATTAATTTATTTATAAAATTTTAAATGATATATTCCTTTAACTATAATACACACTACTGGCCATTAAAATTACTACACCAAGAAGGTGACATGCTACAGACTTGAAATTTATACGAAAAGAAGAAGGTGCTGTGATATGCAAATGATTAGCTTTTCAGCGCATTCAGATAAAGCAGACGCCAGTAGCGACACTTACATTGTGTTTAAATGAGGAAATTGTTCAGCCAGTTCCTCATACGTAAATTGCATTTGAACGTTGTTGCCTGGTGAAAAGTTGTTGTGATGCCTCGTGTAAGAAGGAAAAATGAGTACCAGCACGTTTCTGATTTTGATAAAGGTCGAATTGTAGCGTACCGGGATTGTGGTTTATCGTATCGCAGTATTGCTGCTCGCGTCGGTCAAGATCCAATGACTATTAGCAGAATATGGAATCGATGGGTTCATGACCGTTATACGGAACGCCATGCGGGAGAATGGCGTTCCGTATAACCGCATGGCGTTCTCAACGGCCATCTATCACTAGCAGCCGAGAAGACAGGCATATTATCCTCATAGCCATAATGGATCGTGCAACCACATCACGAGCCGTGAGTCAAGAAACGGGGTCGTTTGGAAGACAAGTGTCTGCACGAACAGTTCGACGACGTTTGCAGCAGCATGGACTCTCAGCTCAGAGACCATGGCTGCGGCTTCCCTTGACGCTGCGTCATAGACAAGAGCGCCTTCAATGGTGTGATCAATGACGAACTTGGGTGCACGAATGGTGAGACGTCATCTTTTCAGATGAATCCAGATTCTGTGTACAGCATCATGATGGTCTCACCTGTGTTTGGCGGCATCGTGATGAACGCACACTGGCAGTGCATTCGTCATCGTCATACTGGCCCATCACCTGGCGTGATGGTATGGGGTGCCATTGGATACACATCTCAGTCACCTCTTGTTCACATTGACGGTGCTTTGAACAGTGCACGTTACATTTCTGGTGTGTTACGACCCGTGGCTCTACCCTTTATTCGAGCCCTGCGAAACCCTACGTTTCAGCAGGATAATGCCCGACCGCATATTGCCGGTATTGTACGGACCTTCCTTGATACGGAACATGTTCGGCTGTTGCCCTGGCCAGCACGTACTCCAGATCTTTCACCAATAGAAAACGTCTGACCAATGGTTGCCGATCGACTGGCTCGTCACCAAACGCCAGTCACTACTGTTGATGAACTGTGGCATCGTGTTGAAGCTGCATGGGCATCTGTACCTGTACATGCCATCCAATCTCTGTTTGACTCAATGCCCAGGCGTATAACTGCTGTTATTACTGCCAGAGGTATTTGTTCTGGGTACTGATTTCTCAGGATCTATCCAGCCAAATTTTTTGAAAATTTAATCACTTGTTATATTTCTAGTATAATATATTTGTCCAATAAATATCATTTTGTTATCTGCATTTCTTCCTGGTGTAGCAATTTTAATGGCCAGTGTTATATTTAATTTCTTTTATTTTATTAGCACTATTTCGATTTACGTGACCTCGATTTACATACACTACTATTCAATGCGCCTAAATATCATGCAAAAAAAATTATTTTATTGTAAATTAACTTACTCCTTGATGTACAAACAATGATGTCTAAATACATACTTTAAGTTCATCCATTTGATGAGTGATTCAAATATTGGGGGCATAAATCCTCCTACAGTTTCTCGACCATCATCAGATTGAGTTATTTCAACATGTGGTGGTAACTGAATAAATAACATAAAAAAAAGTATAAAATAATAACTATTAAGGCAGTAAAATAAAAATTTCATAATTAAAAATCGAAAATTTAATTGCTTTAACCAAAATTTCAGAAATATAATAAAATCATAAAAATGCGGTCAGGTATGGATTCCTCATAAAAATATTTAAAACATTCATTTTTTTCAAGAAGTTATGTTAATAAATAAATTTCGCATATGCTTAAAATTAACCTCACAGTTGATTTTAAGAAATAAAATTAAAATTAATATACTGGGTTGACTCCAAAAATGTTGAATATTCAAATATTTCTAAAGTGAAATTCGTAAAAATTATTTTTAAAAATCCTAAATTGAGATGGCAACAGAATCACAGATTATATATTTGTATAAAAAAATAGAATCATTATTTAAAAATTCTTGGTTTCCTGATTCAAATTTTTAAAAAAATGATTATAGAATTCATAACAAATAATTCAATACGAATATGCTTTTTAAATAAGATACAACTTATTGAGGAAATTATAATATCTAAAGTAAAATTCATCCCTTTTAAGCAATATATGAAATAACATAAAATAAAAGTTTTTATTAACTATAATTTTTTTCTATTATTTAAATAAATTAAAGATAAAAAATTAAATATTAGTCTTTATTTTTCTTAAGTTTTCTTTTTTTATATAATTTTAAGAGAAAATTTTATTAAATAAAATAATGAAATATATTTTATATATGGCAATGTCAAAAGATTGGTTTAAATATAAGTTACAACCAGAGTTGATGAGAAATTAAAAGCAACTCATGATTCAACTCATCGGTTAAATGAAAGTAAATTCTTCCTTAGATCCTAGTGAATCCATAATTCATTTTAAAATATTAATTTACTCGTACCTCAAACAATTTCAAACTTCTAAATTAGTCTCCAGGTGATTCAAGTGATATTGACTAACCCTTATTTAAAAACATTTAATAAATGATATCGATTAAATTGTAACTTGATAAATAGTTAATCATATGAAAGAATATAAATACAACTTCAGTTCTCGTGATATTTTTCTAGATGTGGTCTCTGAGTACTGTCACTTCTTTATGCAAGACAAATCATACCAAGCAAATATAAAAAAAGGATTTGTAAAATGCAATTTATTTAACTTTACATTAAGTTGGAAGTTACACGGAAATGTTTCAAAATTATTTTTCCATTGACTACTATTCGATCTTTTATAACTAATTAAACAATATTTTAACTGTCTGAAAATAATGATATAATTAAGTGGATTTTAATATGGAACTTTTCAAAAAATTAAATAGTTACTACATAATAAGAAAATTCGATTGCTGTCATTTCTATGTTTTTTAAATGATTAATCTTGCTTTTTAATAGGTAAAAATGAGAAAGTATAAAGCATGTGCTCTAATATTTCTTGATAAAAATTAAAGTAATTGATATTGATGGCTCTAAGCACAAATATGTGAGATTTATCATCTTATTTAAATGGTTAGTTTTCAACAATACACAAGTAGGAACACATGTTTTTTTTGTGAATATCTTGTTTAATTGAAAATAATTAATGGAAATCTACATTCAAGTAAATTATAATACACTCACCGAGGCATAAACAACTTTTATGCTTTTAATTTCTTCCATATCTAACGTAGCAAAGTTAAAGTAATTTAAATCCTTCAAACAAACACACACACACACAAGTATGTATTTAAAGTTCCTTGAAACTGATAAAAGATCATAAAATAATAGGTAAAAAAAAATATTTTAACGCCATCTCCAATTTCCAGTATTTTCAATTTTTTTCTTATTTCCCATAATCGATCTTAATAATACCTGCCACATATATACTGCTTATTTTTATTATTAGAAGTGCGAAATGTTTCCTATTAATTTATATTTAATTCATAAAACAATTTTTTATTAACTTGACCATTAACAGGGGATTAATCAATACATAATTCTAATGAATAAATAGCTCTTTGCCAACAAATGTTTCATTTGAATAAACTATGCATACTAAAAACTGCTTAAGTTCAATAATGGTTTGTAGTATCCCTTTGTAAAAAAATAAATAATTAAATTCTTAATTTAAGGAACATTTTGTCGTTTATCCAGTAAAATATGTTTCTATTGAATAGCCCTATAATTACACGATCATAGAAAATTACATATGTATATTTCAAACTCTATAGTTCTTTATTGATTAATTTTAGGACATAAATAATTAGTTTTAAACAGTATTATTAGTATACGTGTATAAATAAGTAAAGACATACATTTAGAAGTATACAACTTTTAACAATTTTTTTTCATTTTTTTAACACTTTAGTTTGAAGATCATTTTTCAAATACTTGGCATGCAACAAGCTATTGTAACAGGATAAACTCCTAGATTTATGAAATGACAAATTTCAAGGTTGCTGCAGTTCTATTGGCTGACATACAAATGAAGCACAAATTTCCAAATATTCTCAACCAATAAGAAGACTGCAAATCGCTCCTTTAAGAACAAAACTATAGAAAATTATAAAAATATTAGCATTGATATTTAGAACAAGTTATTTGTACATTAATTTATCTTCTCATTATTGATAGTTCACTTATTTGAGTGATTATTTATTTATGAGATCTTAAGACAAATCACTAATAGTTTAAAATATACCATATCATAAAAGAATTTATTGAAATATAAGAATTTAAATATATCTTTCTTTAATTTATAATTCCATAGCTAATTTATAAAATTTTACTGTCTTGATTATTTTTACATACAAAAAACTGTGTACAGTTAAGTTAAATACCATAAATTATAAAACTATATCAAAAATAAATTAATTTAAATTTAAGTCCATGAATTTTCTACCATGAACGTTTTCTATAAGTGGTAAGGGAATAAAATAACACTATTTATTTTGTATTAATTCATTTTTAAATTTTAAATAAAAATGGTATTTAATACTATGAACTATGGTGTCTTTAAGAACGAGAATCTTAGTAAAATAAACAGACTTTAATGCATTGTAATACTATTCAACGCCGGATAATTAACCACTATAATTGTGAACAATTTTTGAAATCAGTTTTTGATCTAAATTTTGCTTAAAAATTTATTTTTCAACTCATAACTCACGAACTTCACAAGATAACACTATATTTTAAAGTAGTTTTCAAAGAAAAAGAATAGCCCATGGTTTAGTAAGTTGCGGTGTGACAACACTAAACTCAAGAATTTGATTACAATAATTTTTTATCATCAATCTAACAGGTTTCATATCATCATAAAACATTTAGTTGGAATTATAAAAGTAGAAGTTTTAACTGCGAGAGATTATAAAATCAATATTTTACATTAAATCTAATTACAGCCCCTCTTATAAAGAATTCAAATTTTTCTGTCTTTTTGGAATGATTTTAGAAAATTTATGAGTGAAACGACTCTAACGATGCTATATTAAATATTAATACATCAAAATGTTTACATCAGTCTCCTCTACAAGATCCAGTTTGGTTCCACGCATCTCTATTCTTCTAAAATGTCCTAATCCGTTTTTAAGAATTCAAATTTTTGTGTCTTTTTGGCCCGATTTTAGAAAATTGAGGAGTGCTACGAGACTCCAACTATGGTATATTGAATATTAATACATCAAAATGTTTTCAATAGTGTCCTCTACAATATTCATAACACTCCTCTACAATATTCCTCTACAATATTCATAATACATAAAAATTTGCACTTATCAAACTTCAATTTCTTACAAAACAGAGTGTTTAGACCATTTTGAAAACATTTTCTTAAAATATATGAACCTAATATCAATTTTTTTTCAATTTAACATTTAACATTAAAATAGTGTAAAAAATAAAATCATTGACAAGAAATGTATGGACTTTATTTTAAATAGTAGCTGTATTTATGTATTCATCCATAAAACTTGTTACTAATTTTCAACAACAAGTTTACCAGTAAAGTGCTTACAAACTTCATTTATGTTCGTGTATAACAAATAATGCTAATAACATATTAATGCTAACAAACTTCATTATCATATAAATTAAATCAGGAAAACCTAATTAAGAACACGGTGTATAAATAAAACAATATTTGATATGAATAAATACATGATTCAATAAATATGAGGAATCTAAATTAACATGTTTTTTTAAATGTGACAAATAGGATATAAAATGAATATGTTCAATTTTCATTTTTTTAAATTATACAGACATTTTAACAAAAAAAATTTACATTTGATGATTTTTGGGCAAATTTATTCATGAGTTGGTTTTGCTCAAAATATCATTTAAAAATATTTTTCTGGAGTTATTTACGCTAATGGACTTACTTTTTAATTTAACTTTTTCTAAAAACTTCTGATTTAACTCATTTTTACTTTCTAATTTAATATAAGTTCATTCTCAAATTAAAGTGAGATATATTTGATATTGAATTCAAATATTTTTTTAAATTAATATTTTTAAGCAATTTGATTATAGATTTAAAGGACCTTACGATAATAATTAAAACAAAAATACTAGTATGTTTTGGTAGTGGAATATATTGTACTAGCTGTTGCTGTCTTGTGCCAGATTAGCTAGTACTGTGGGATGCGCTGTTTCACTTTTCCAACTGAAACATATTTTGGTATGGAGTCCGACTACTTCAGTACACACATGCCATAGGTACATGTTTATAGGGTAGGCAACCATTCACACCTCATTCATATAAAGAAAGGGCAAAGATAGGATAGGGAGAGAGAGAAAGTACATTCATGCTCAAACTGGGATTCGAAGACCTCCCTACCTGCAGTCAAGCACTATGACCACTACATAGGGTGGACGACTATAGTACTAGCAAGTTATCTCAGAAGAAATATCGATTTCTAGCACCTATGTAATAAAGTTATACTTTCACGGTGTCTTTTTCATTCCTTCACATTTAAAATGAGTTATGATAAGTATAATATTGTACAGAAGGCTGAATGAAAACATTCTATAAGCTTTGTAGGCATTCTGTGCCTCACTTACCAACTGTCATTTAGAAGGCGCGTTTTAGTCATCAAACTAAATATTTAAACAGGGATCGAAGAATGAATGTAGATGCATTCTATTGGCTGATGAGGCTAATATTAGAGTATCTATATAAACTGCATTAAGAATGAATATAGATCTATTTTATTAACCGATGAGTTCCGGTTTGTCTTATACAATTATTTTTAAATTGCTTATATATGAAGATCAGTTATTTGATATCTAAAAGAAATTTTGAAATAATGTGATATTATATATCCGCAGGAATATCTTTTGAGTGGTCAAGATATTTGTATGTTTTGTCACAAGAAATACGCAATTTTTCAGTAGATACTGGGATACTAAGCATCTATATTCTATTGCTGTCTTGTTTGTTAACACGACAATTGATCATATTTACATTTTCTTAATAGATATTCTCAGCTTGACATTACGTGCCTTGATACGAATGTCTTAAAGAAAAAATTTAACATAGCTATCCCATTTTATTGATTTTATTATTCTCCTCCCTTTGACCATTAACTATAGTTTTGTTGATAATAGAATGCATAATTTTCGCTCCAACTCCCTGTTCCAAACCTATATGAGATTTGAACTATTATATTAACAATGAGCTGCATTACACTTTTATTTTCATTTATCTATCAAGGTTTGTAATAAAATAATAAAATTCACTAGTAATCAATAGTTTTCCATTTTAATAAATAGAAAAAATGTCACTTTTTTAAACTTTTTTTAAAATATTCAATATGAAATGAAAAAAAATATTAACTACTTATTTGAGTTCTTAAACTCTTAGAAACAAATTCATGATATTTAATTATACAAATGAAGTATAAAAAAGTAATAATATTTGAAAGAAATAAAAAAATTTGTCTAAAATGTATTGACTTGTTTCAGTCAATAAGAAAATTGCACAAAATTTCTGTGATTATCTTTTACTACTTATTTCAGTAGCAGATAATATATTACTCATTTATCAACAATATGTTATAAGGGTACCAAAATAAGTGTTGCTTATAAATTTAGTCTTTTATAACGTGCCAACTTTGAACATTTACTTGTATCTTGAAATGTTTTGAGATTTCATGATAAAATATTATACATTATGAAAAACAAATTAATAATTTTAAATGCAACTCACTTATTTTTTTGTAGCTGTTAGAAATATTTTCTTAAAATTTTGATTTTAATGTTAATTATATTTTTTATGTTCGTCTGCAAATTACATTTTTACCAAAAATTTCTGCTACTCTAGAAACACAATTACATTAAAAAACATTGTAAATATTCCTAAGTATTGGATGTTTTCTTGCTCTAAATTTAATAATTAGAGATATTCATATTAAATAGATTAATAATACAGAAATAATCTTTTAGAAAAGATTTAAGAATAACGCATTTGAAAATCATGATTAGCTAATAAGAAGTGGTATTAAACAAGAGGTGCATTTTATTTTTTGCATAAAATTAAGAAAATTCATGATAAAATATTCTTAATGCCACAAAAAAACTTCTATGTAAAAACTAGTCGTTTGAAGTACATGAATGAAGGATATTGATTTTCATTTTATAAATTATTATGGCCTAAACTTTTAAATCTTTTATGTCTGAACCAGACAGTATTGCCAAATACCTGTCCAGAACTATTATTAATGTCTTCAATATCCATTGCTTTTAGAAATATAGATATAACGCATTATGTCCAATATACTTAATACTTATATGAGGACTAGGAAAGCTAAGTTTTACTTATTCAATATTTTTTATTTATAATAATATAACTACAGAATATTGATATTTTATTCACTCAGATAATAACAGTTGCAATTTTATCACCATCATATATATTACTATCGAAGGTATGGTATAAGAAGATGTAAATAATTCATGTTTTCTATTCATGATTTTTAATAAACTAAAACTGTAAATGAAATAATAAAACTGAATTAAAAATATTATATTGTAATAAGTATTTAAAAATATGTAAAGTTGTGAAAATTTTCTACAATTATATATATATATATATATATATATATATATATATATATATATATATATATATATATATATATATATATATATATATATATATATATATATATATATATATATACATACATACATACATACATAAATTAAACTCTAGGACTACAGCCTATGTGGGCCAAAGCCTATAGTGCCCATATCTGTTTTTCTTACTGAGAGGCACTGGGATGCGAAACCTCCAATGTTTAATTCTCCAAGCATGTTTGGTACTCAGTTTATCGATCCACTGAAGGGATGAAAGACTGAGTCTGTCTTGCCCAGCACGAGAATAAAACCTCGGACAGGTGTAATGATACTTTGCTCCAGGCTATTTTGTTTTCATAATGCTACAAAAGATGCCTTCTTTACAAATTATTAATGCAACTTTTCTAGCATTTTTAGAAAAAATGTATCATCGTTTTCAGAATAAATCACATTAAAATCTATTATTCAAATCTTTTATAGTCTTTTAATCCTTTATCATTCATATGTTTTGAAAAATAATTGATCTTAGCATTTATCTCAATGACTCTAAGTTGATATTTTAGTTCATTTGAGATATTCTTCATTATTTTACTTTATCAAGATATTAATCCTTCCAAACAGTGCTAATTGAGCTCAATGAGCAATAATTCTAAATAAGTCTTAATCAAACACAAATTAATCATATAATAATAAATCAAAAGTTAAAACTTATGATACTTTCAAATATCGAGGAAAAATACAAGAAATTTTTCAATAGTTCTCAAGTGTTAAGTAATTAAATTACCAGGCTAATCCCTGATATAGAGAGTTTGCATTTAAAATTAACCAACCATTTAATTACTACTAAGTTTATCGAAGTTACTATTGCTTATAATATTTTTTTAGAATAAATTTTGGTTCTAATAGTTGCTCTTTCTTACCAATAATTTTCAAGGTATCTCATAATGCGAAAATTAAGAACTGGTTGCTTAAAAATCATCATTTGAAGCTTTTTTTGAGTTTCTATTTATGTAGCAATTCAAAAATATCCAATTTCAAATATATTTCATTTTCTAAGATTAACTCTTATCTTATATTCCTAAATTTGTAGGTGTTTATATTACACCTTACACATTCAGCAAACGATTGGACACAGTTAACATCTAATTCTGCATATTTAAGCAGGAAGAATCAAGCACTACTCAACAATTCGATAATCATCATTCTAACATTTAAAGATTACGGAAATAATTCCAAGCTAACTAAACAGTTGTCTTACTTGTCCAGTTGTTCAAAGTTTGCAATTATTGCGATAAAGTGATATATATGTTGGGTTGTGAAATCAGCTGGTTATAGCCACATATGTGACATTATGTGACAATTGATATTGGAAAATGATATTTGTCTCTAAGACATAGAACAGATGAATTGCAATAACATGAAAAAATTATCTGCTTATTTGAAAATCAGGATTTATTGTTCTATTATTTTATTTTAATAAAGGTATATCACAAATTTATGCTACATCAATTGAATTTTCTGAATGTGATAACCTCACAATTTCTCTCACATCACGCATCATCACAAGAATAAATATCATAGCTCTGGATTGGGGCTTAATTGAGAAGTTGAACAAAATGTCCGACTGGAGTTGAGGCTCTAAGATAGCTGTAAAGATCGGATGAAGTGCATTTGTAAAACTATGCATTTGAGAATATATTTGTGATAACATATCCCCGTAGACTTTTGAGTGGAGCGTGTGAGAAAATGACTAACATAATCACTAACAGCAATATTTAAAGAGAGTTTTTGATAACCTCTTTACAGTTTTAGTGAACATATCTCTAGCTATCTTAACAGATTTTAAGATAGCTCTATCTAAGATTTAACGAGTTATCGATTCTGTGCTGGTTTACGATCTTTCAAAATCTTGTCAATAAACTTATTTCTCTTTTCTTATTGCTTTTGTGTTTCGATAAGAGTGGTATTAGTCAGCTTTTTATCATTTTATCAGTTCTTACTATAATGTTGGAGAGAGAATTTAAAATGTTTTAACTATAGATTAAAGTTTACTTCAATTTTTCATGAACAGAATTCTTTTAATAATATTTTTCTATTCTTATAACATCGATAATGTGTAATTAAAGGAATTTTACTATAATAATCATTGATTTTTAATACTTTCAGTTGTTACAAAAATGTGATCTCTTACAAATAAAAATCAACTGATTTTTAAAATATCAAAACACTTTATTGATGATGATATTTTAAAGTTCTATAAGAATAAATATTACTTATTTCTGTAATGGACATGAATCCATCACTAATTTGTCCTATATATATTCATTTCATGCATCCATCCCAAACATTATACATTTCATCAGTGTGATGTAATCATAAAATCCATACTTATAGTATAAAGTCCTTACCATAATTATTATCTGAATTCATGCAATCTAATTCCAATTGAATTCATCAAATAATTAATAACAAAAACGCTGGGAAAAAGACCTTTTCTATTTCTCTCTGAAATAAAATTGGCAGATTTTTTAATTAAAAAGATTAATTTTTTTTTCCAAAGTTCAAGGACACAAATCGTGAATTGTATGAAAATATAGGTACACCAAGCATATTTGTAAATTTGTTCAAATTTTTTCGTTTAAATGACACGTAAATTTAATAATATCTTTGATTATTTTAATTTTAAAAAAATAATTTCAATGATTTTCAAGTTAATATCATTAAACTGAGACTATTTAGATAAAGACTTTTTTTAATATGAAATAATTATTCAGTTTGTTGTGATACTATCAACATGACGACTAACGATAAATTGTTTTAAAATCAACACATAATATAAGTGCATATCATCAATTTGAAAAATATGATTTGTTAAAAGCGTTAGTATTTTACAATTTTATATTTTCTGTATTTAATTTTCGAAACAAATCAATTATGTAATTTATGAACTAAAATTAATCAAAATTTTCTAATAATATAAAAAGACTATGTATATTATATTGTTTCCATTATGTATTAAGAAACAGCTTGATTATTTACAACATTCTTCAGTACATTTCTAATATGTTTGTAAACATGCTCAGTTTGGTTTATTATTTATTTGTTGAACAAAGCGATTTGTCTGAATAAACAATTTACCATTTAGTTGAATGAAAATATGAATTTTGAAAACAAATATGTATTTTCTAAGAAAGCTAAACAAATTCGCTACTTGAAATTAAAATACTTTCTACTGTCATTTATCTGAACCTATTTTGTAATCAATTTCGGAGTAATATATTTATGTGCTTTTAACAAATAACAAAGGGTTTAAATTTTTCTGTCTAAGATTTAAAAATTATTTACTTTTACATTTGTTGAAGATTATTTTTATGAAATTAGCTTATAGAGAAGGCAATATTTTCCTTCTAAATCTCCATCTTGAAAACATATTTTTAAATTACTTAAAGTACTCAACATGAAAAATTTTAAAAATACTCATAAAAATTATAAATGCAATAGTTACGAGGAAGATTATTTCAAAATGTAAATATTTATTTATTTGTCTCAGATTACCTTTTATGTTAAAATGGATTTGCAAATTTTTCATTAAATTAAGCATATAAAATTATTTATTCTCTTATTTCTGTTCCTAAGCAGATATTTAAAAATCGCAATAATCAGTAATGCACCTTTCATTAAATTAATTAATAAACTTTATAATTAATAAGCAATAAATTTTAAGTAAGAAATACTCAAAACAGTTTTATACTATGTTTAAAGTCTTTTCAATCAATATATTAGTAAAGCAATAATTTTTAATCATCTCCCAAAGTAATATATTTTGATAATTAATTTAGGGAATAAAGAACTCCATAATGTATGAGATAAAATTCTTTTCAAACCAGAAACGCTCCATCACAAAAAAATAAGTGTTTCATTAATGTTTAGCTAATGTTTCTTTTTTATACTAATTATTTCCCTAATATATCATTCGAAAGCTTAATTAAATTAAAAATTAATAGATCAATTTCTTTTAGGAAAAAATTGCTTCTGTATATTCACTTTATAAAAGTAATTAAAAATTGATCTCGTAGCGATGTCAATTTAATAATGTACTTTTACAAAATCTTTAAACACTATATCAGAAACTAAATTTATTAATTAAAGTCACATACATGCTTCTTTTGAGTGATATTTCAGAAATGCTATTTTATAACATCTAAAAGAATAAAAATAACTGTCACACTCATTAAAACATTTATGAAAAAATATTAAATTTTCAAATGTGTGATTAAAAGGTTAATAAAACAATTTACTCCCAAAGAATTTTTACTTTTTAAAATGAAAATACTTAACTTACGAAAATAGTTTCGATAAAATTAATTTTTATTATTTGAGATGAACCAATTCTTTAATATGGAAGTACAATTTTCTGAGCAATTTCTATAGATGCTTTACGAAAAAAAAATTTTGATCTTTCTCTTTTATTTCTTTAATAATGATTTTTATAAAATTCCATATTTAAAAGTCTAAAAGATTTGAAATACTATCTTGTTCCTCTAAAGATAATTGTAGAAGCTTAACGTTAATGTTTTGGAAAATAAGTTGAATGATAATAATTTAACCAAATGGTATTTTCTTATTCAAAATTTAGGATGATATTATTAGTAAGTAAAATCATTCACTTGCATTTTCATTTAATTATAACTGTGATAGTCTGTATTCAAAATTTAAATTGCATTAATTTAAAAAGACTTGAGCGATATTGATATAATACATTTAAAGGGAAACATTTTCAAGCTCACACAATGGCTAATGTTTAGTTTTGTACAGTTTTCTACAATTTTGCTAAAAGAAGATAAAGTTTTAAATTTTGTTTAAAATTGATTTTAGTTTCTGTAAATATATTTTTCTTTCAAAACGATCAATAAGCTGAAATTTAACAGATAAGAAAAACAAGATATTATGCTTAATTTTACAGAAAATATTTATATTCATTTCTATTTTACATTTAGTATATATATATATATATAAACTTTTTAGCCAAAACTAAACCCACAGATGTCCTTAGAGTCAAATATTATTTTTAGTTAATTCTTTCATTTTACTACAAATTAAATTTGATTTTTAATTAAATTAAGGCTACATCAACAATACAATTTGATTATATTACTTGCGATTAATTATTTATTTTTAAATAACAGAGTCAATTCCAGTGTCAAATTTCCAACTCTTTGATTTTAATTTTTTTCCTTAAAATGCTGTGTACACATTTTTATGCCTTTAAATACTTAATTTTTAAAAAAAATATTGAATTGCATTATATCTATGAACTGGATACATCGTCTTCGTAGGGTATGATAACGCGAACTGAATTAATTGTTTTTTCTTGATCTTGTATCATAGAACTCTATCCTGCGAAGAGTGAAATCATTCTATCCTATGATGGAGATCAGTGAGAAGAACGCCTACAGAAAATACAGAAGCCAATTAGCTTTCACGGTTAGCAAAACAAATCTACCTATTGGAAATATTAGCATCAAATGTTCGTCTTCGAACTTGTACAGAAAATACATCGGCTAATCAGCTTTTACAATAAGTATACATAAAATATATTATAATACTAAATGGGATATTTCATTATAATCCTATAAAAATAATATTAATTCAAATTTAAAAATAATTCCGTTCAGATAATTGACTTATACTATAAATTAGATACTCATATTAGGTTCATACAATTAACATTTGAATAATTGTTTGCCACCATATTTTTAATACTAAAAATAAAATTTGCAAGTAAAACAGAAAGTTAAAATATTGAGTTCCCTCTTTTGTTTTCGAAAGCATTATTAACAATAAAAATGAGTACTTTTTGTCAATTTGATGACATAATGTTATTTATTGATTACATTATTCTGATTTAGTTCTTATGCTGACTACTACAATAATATATATTCAGATTTTTTGAATATTTTGCTTTCAAAAGCATAGATAAAGGTAGATTTTTCATAAATTTGAAATGAAAAGGCCTTTATAGAGATAAAGATTTATTTTGTATTTGTAGTAACACGTCTCTTGAAACTAATTTCTATAAATAAACATATTATTACTGAACGCATCATTCCGAAACCCCAAATAATTATAACTCCAAATATATTTTTCATTTGTAGAGACTTCAAATCATTTTCACTGTATTTGGTGCAGAGACGGGACCTCCGAAATATTGACTTCAAGAATTTACCACGAATATCCCTAGAAATCATTCTAGTGAATTTAATGTTTAAAAAAAGAGTATCAATTAATACTATGAGAATATATTAAAGAAACAAAATAAAAATATTTCAACAAGTTATTTTGAAATAGTTCCTTTAGCTATTTTGAGAGGTGTTGGTAATTAATATACAAAATAAAAAACCATATTGTGCTTGTAAATCATAATATTATGTACATGAGTATTTTTTGATGATTCTCAAATACTTTTCTTATCATTAGAAAAGACATATTTCAGAAGAATATTTCTAATACTTTATAGAAAGTAATTAATTGTATAAAGTTAAAACAATAATTACCCTTCATTAAATTTTATATGAAATGAAACAGGTAGAGATTTCCTTAAAGCAGCAAGCAAAGGAAGGGGAAAAAACTAATTTTGTGATAAATGAAAGTTACATCATCCATACTTTGAGAAATAGTTACTCAGAATGGTTTCTATAACAACGTGACCGTGAACAAATGCAAATTCTCACTTTTCAGCTTTTGCTAAAAATTCCTCTGCAAATATATCTTCATCCACCATATTTTCCTCAAGTTTCATTCACGGCTTTTCATACAAAGGCATACATGATCCCTAAAAATGAAAAACATATCCCTCAATTAGCTCATCAATTTATAACAACATGAAGAACAATGCACTGTATTGTAAAACTTGCAATGTATTTTAAATAATTATTACCAAATAATAAAACTTATTAAAATAAAATAAAGACTTATTAATACAAAGACTTATTTGACCTATTGGTTTAAAAGATATGAGCTATAATTCCTATCTTTTAAATCAATAGGTCAAACTTATGATTGTTTTATCTATAATCATAAAATAGGAGTTATTATAAATGTAGAGTTAGACATTATAGTAGCATTTATGACAATCAAATAAAATATTATATTTGAAAGATAAATTACTTGATTAGCAGTTGATTAAGTCTAACAGATGCCTGCATTGTATAGATAGGATTCTGTGTTTGCAATAATAACAATTTACTTCTTTATTGTGCTCCTCAGAAGTTGTTGCAGTTTTTGTAAATTAAAAATTATTTTATTTTTCTTGATTCAATCGACACTTATAGAATAAAGAAGAGTATGTACACTAAATGTTCCTAAATCTTGACCTTCCGTCCTTAATCGAGAAGGGATCACCAGATTGGGTATTTATTTCATCATTTCATAGTTGTTCAAATCATAAACACACAAAATTATTGAAGGTATTTACAATTAGCTGGTGTACTTCGTAGTTCCATATATATATATATATATATAATTATATACATATATATATATATATATATATAAATTCGCTTGTAAGATTGAAGTAATGCGTAGTTTTTTATAACTACAGAAGGGCCACCTAAGTATTGAAGTTCTTACAAGAATCCTGAAAACACCTACATTTATATTTTAAATTTAATCTAATTACAACTGGAAACACTTCTTTACTATAATTTTAAAATTACTTTTGGCAACTCTCATACTATTTTCATATATAAATTCCACCTGATTTGCTGACTTTGGCCTCATGTATTTAATTTTTTACTGTATGTATGTTTCATTGATATGAGTATCTCTAATTGCATTTATGTTTAATTTATTGGTATTTCTAATTTTCTGCATTTATATTTATTTATTCAAATGTTTTAACCTAAGCTCATTGAATACGAACACTCTTTGGGGGAATTGCTCGAAGATCTTTAGACATTTGTCATTCGAGCATGTCAGAAAAGATTGTTCTTTCTTTTTGCATAGCTGGCCATCTCCCTCCTGATGAAGACGTGGCCCCTATGCTTTCTTCTTCTTTTCATTTGTTTCATATATTTCAGTGCTTTTCCATATTTTTCATGTTTTATCTTATATATATATATATATATATATATATATATATATATATATATATATATATATATATATATATATATATATATTTATATATATATATATATTTATATATATATATATATTTATTTATATATATATATATATATATATATACACACAATCCAATGTCCTGCTTTTTTATGAATTTAATGATATTCAACACTGGAGGGCGAAAGTGATGACAATTTACATAATGAGGCATCTTGTGGGTGTGTCATCTTAGCCCCGAAAGTGAAGGAGTGGAGAAACACACATAGAGAGAAAGGAACATCCATACACAAACTAGAATTCAAACCCAGTACTTACTGCTTCTAAGTTAAGATGTCATCAGTTGGTTACAGTATATATATATATATATATATATATATATATATATATATATATATATATATATATATATATATATGTATATATATATATATATATATATATATATATATATATATATATATATATGTATGTATGTATATATATGTATTTTTATTACATAATTGAACAGGATATAATAAATACCGACTCTAAGAATTGCCTTTCATTAATTACAAAAGTGATTGAAATTCATTTTACAATTATATTTATTTTAATAATTGAAGGAAATTTTCGCATAACTTATGATTATAAGTATTATAAAATATACCACTCAATTATTATTTTGTGTCTTTAATACGACAAACTACTTTATCTTTAATTAAATGTGAGAGAATATTCAATTAATATTATCCAACAACTCACTTAACCGGCCTTTAATTAAAAAATGGTAATTATTTTAAAGATTTAATTTTTATAAAATTGTTTTTATTGCGATACTTTAAAATAAGAAGACATTTATCTTTAAATATCAGATTTTACTTCATGCAATTCAATTTCCCACTCTGTAACTCCCTTGATATTTTGTTTGGTAATCAGGTCAGACATGAAATTTACTATAGGACGAGAACTGATCATTACTAGCTTTGATACGAGCAAGCTTTGAAATGTTGTCATAGCTAGAAAAGATTTGCCAGTTATCCAGAACATCATTAATGATGGCATTAATGAAGCAATATTAGTTTTCTTTGATCGTAGCATCCCCTTTTCACTTGGGGCTGAAAGTGTGAGAACATATTAAGTTAATAATGTTGTAATAAATATAATCATGTTCGAATTATTCATTAGAATTTTGATAAAATATTAATCTTTTCTAATTTCAGAAGGAATAAATTTTGTATGCCTGTTTTACATTTCTTTTAGCAAGCATTAAAGCATACTTAAAACAATGAACACCATTTTCTATTTCCCCATTGCACAAATGTAAAAGACATTGTCCCATAGACTTTTACATTTATATGGTGTTCCAGGTCACTTCTGATTCATTTCTAGAGAATTGCAAAATTATCCTTATATACTCTGAGGAATTAAACTGATTCTTATTTCTCTAAATATTTAAAATCACATTCAAGATTTTTCCTACCTAGAAATTTTATAAAATATAAATTTTAAATGTAACTTGTAATTCTTCTGATTATTTATCTGATTATCTGAAACATTTTGATAATTAGCAAAAATAGTTTAAATTTCAAAATAAAATCACTCATTTCGGTTTTCTATGAATTATTCTATTTCACATGTTATCTCTTTTAATTTCAAAAATTATATTTTGCAAATAGTACTTTAAAATACTATTTTTAAATCAGATGTTTTATATAATTTTGTGAAAAAATATTTTAAATCAAGAAATTGTAGGTTTTTACAAATCTATATTTATACTTTATTCATCATTAGTAATTTATATTGGAATTCATGTTTGCGAATATTATAATTAAACAACTTTCTTAATATTTAATAAACTGAGCGAACGAGTAAGACTTAAAATACAATTCCTTAAACACAATTAGCTTCTGAATATTTAATATAATAAATTAAGTGAAAATTAATAAAGATAAAACCTCTCCTATTTCATATCATAATAGAATAGCCAAATATTTATTTTGTAGATATTATAAAGAAGTTTACAGTACTTAAAATATAAAAGTGTTTACGAGAAAATTATGCATACTATATATATTAATTCTCATAATGCATTTAATTGAAAGTATAGTGATTGCTCCAAATACAAACTCATTAATCTAATTTTAGGATTAACGTAAACAAATTCTAAGCAATGTAGAACTGACATATGACCAAAATTGACATGTTGTTCTCAAATGTTTTTAGCGCCATCTCAGTTGGTAATTAAGCAAGTATTTGAGTGCCAGCAATTGTATTTACTTTTCTTCGATTCTATTTTGATCGATTGATTTCATGTTCTCATGAAAAATCAGTGTCAAAAGCGACACTATAATTGATTTTTTTTTATTCTTTAGCTTCAAATATTCGTGAACAGAAAATAAATCTTAATTAAACTTTTTCATGCAGTTTCCTGCAAATATCTTTTTGATAAGAGGTTTGAGTAGACATATGATGTAAGCTTCAAATATTCGAAAACTCTTGGATATTTTATGGGTGAAAACTATGCACTGTGATGAAATATCGTTCGTAGGAGAGTGCTTACTTCTCAAATCATACAATTTTATTTCTTTATTTTACATCAAATTTTAAAAAAATTCAAAAATATTCAAAAAATTAATTCTTTTGACATAATTGGTCATTTTTTTTCAAAAAATTATATTTTACCACTTACATCTCTTAAGTTTGTTTTTCTAAACTATAAGCCCAACATGTGAATTTTAAATATAACACTTTTGCTGTCATATGACGACTTCGTTATTGAAACTACTTATGAGAATGTGTGTGTGTGTGTGTGTGTGTGTGTGTGTGTGTGTGTGTGTGTGTGTGTGTGTGTGTGTGTGTGTGTGTGTGTGTGTGTGTGTGTGTGTGTGTGTGTGTGTGTGTGTGTGTGTGTGTGTGTGTGTGTGTGTGTGTGTGTGTGTGTGTGTGCGTGTGTGTGTGTGTCATAAAAATAATCTATTCAATAGTTATGAAGAAGACTATTTCATAAAGGTATGCATATTTTCTTATTTGTCCCTTTTTCCTATATAATATTTACACACTTTGCCTTAAATTAATCACTTGAAATTTAATATCCTTCTATTTGTGTTCTTAAATATGTATTTAAAAATCACAACATTAATTAATACACTTTCTCATGAAATCAATTTTAAATTTTATTTTTATGAGCAATTAGTTTTAAAAAATTATTAAAAACAGTGCTCTATCATGTTTAAATTCTTTTCTAGCAGTACAATAATAAAACAGTAATTTTTTAATCCTTCCTCAAAGTTGTATACTTTGATAATTAATTTAGGGAATAAAGAGCTCCATTATGTATGAGATAAACTTCTTTTCAGACCAGTAACGCCCTTCACGAAAAACAAGTTGCTTGATAAATGTTTAGCTTAAGTTTTTTTTTATAAATTATTTCTCTAATATGTCATTTGAAAGCTTGGTTAAATTAAATATTAACGGATCAATTTCTTTTATGAAAAAAATAATTTCGGATATTCCCTTTATACAAATAATTAAAAAATTAATTTCATGAAGATAAAGGATTTAATAAAATTCTTTCACAGAATCAACAACTTAGTCAAAACCTCTTAAAGATGATTTGTTAATTAAAATCACATGTGTTTCTATAGTTTGTTACTTCAAAAATGCTTTTTTTACAAAATCTGAAAAAATAAAAATAATTCTTATAAATATATTTATCAAAGATGAAAAAATTTTCAAATGTGTGGCGAAAATGTTAATATCATAAAATGATTTTTATTGTATTTATTTCTAAAAATAAAATAATTAACTTGAGAAAAACTCTGCAAATTTATATTTTATTGTATTGTTTGATATTGATAAATTTGGATAAGAAACAGTTTTTCTATAATTGCTCTTACTAAAACTTTTTTAATATCTCTACTTTTTCCTTAATAAAACTTTCTACAAATTTTTATATTTAAGAGACTAATAGTTTTAAAATGCAATTTTTTCGGTTGAAATCAAATGCACAAGGCGTTAATGTATTGCAAAATGATAGTAGTTGATAATAATGCAGGTGAGATATTTTCTTATTCAAAATTAAGAATGAGTTTGTAAGCTAGAATAACCTTCAGCTTGCATTTTAATAAATTAAAAATACGTTAAAGTATATTCAATGTTTCAACTATATTAATCTAAATAATATTAAGTGAGACTGATATAATATTTTGAAAGGAAAACTTTCAAGCTCATACTATGGTTACTGTTTGTTTTTCGTACAATCCTCAACCCTTTCCTCAAAAGAAGATTAAATTTTCTACTTTGATTATTAGTTTTTGTAAATATGTTTCTCTTTCAGAAATATAAGTAAGATGTTGGTTAACATATAAGTAAAAGAAGACATAAGCTTAGTTTAGAAACTACATAAGGTATCAGATTACATTTAGTAGAAATATTGATTAAATGTTTTCATTTTTAAACTTATCTTAATGAAATCGATTCGCAAGACCAATGTTATTTAGTAAGAGTCCGTTGGCCATGATGATAGTCATATGATTTAATTATTTAACACATTTCTATTGTGAGATACCTGCAAAGTAACTTAATCGAATTTTTTGGTTTCTGAGATTGTAAGTTCTTAAAATGTACACTATTTTTAAAACAAACAAATGTGTCTATAATGAATACGTAATTAGTTATAAATTGATAAATAAATTAAAACTTAAAATGCTCTGATAATCATTAAATGCTTCTATAAGGCATCTGTTTAAAATTTCATTTATAGTTACTTAAATTATGAGAAAATCTTAATTATAGAAATTGTTTTAATGTTATATGAGGTTAATTAATTTTTCCGAAGACGAGACTTTATTATATTATTATTAGATATTATTAGAAATAACCCTCTTTATTTTTCAACCTTTATTGAACTCTTAAATTTAATAGAAATTTCAATAAGTGTTGAAAAATCATTATATTTCAATTTCCATTACATTTTATCAGATGGATAATTTTTTTCCTGAAAATGAAGTTTTAATTTTTGTTCTAATTATTGGTTATGATGAAAGAATTTCTGTTATACCATGAGTCTATTAAAGTTGCAGAAGTCATGAACTTATTTATTGTTAACGTGTAAGAGCAAAAGTACTTGAATTTCAAGTAAAATTACTTGATAAATCTCATTTATTATGAAAATGAGTTTTTTGATCAAGCTTTCATATTAGTCTCCTGAGCATCGCATATTTTCATAGCGTATTATATTTTTCAAATTGTTTATTTGAAAATTCCCAGGAACTTAAATTCTCTAATAAGCATTTAAAGTACTCCATGATGTTTAACATCAAAATGATTGAACACTTTTTTTTCCGGGGGAGGGGGGAGTTCCATCAACTTTATGTTTTGTTAAAGAGTGATATCATTTATCATGATCCAAAATTCTGATCATTCACCATACTTGTTGCCAGATTGTTATTTAGATTCTTATAGTGATAAATAATGCTACAAATTATTTCTTTTGGTACCTTTTATTACTATAATATAAATTATTACAATAATAATTTATGTTACAAAGTTATAACGTTATTACAGTTCAAAACATTACAGTAATCATTTTATAATCCCATGATAAACATAAATTCAGCTTTGTGTATTAGATGCTTGAATTGCATTTGCTTTCATTAAATTAATTTTATCAAATATCAGAAAAATTGAATTTGTACTTCATTTGTATTAACTTTAAATACTGAATAATTAATGCTTTACACAAAAAGTCACTGAAGTCAATCAATTCAAAGCATTAAATTAACCATGCAAAATTATTATGTTTTTATTTATTTGTATTTACAAAATTAATGTTATAAAACTGAAAAAAATGAATTTCAAAAATAAACTTTTATAAAAACTTTGAATAAGAATAAATTATGGTATAAAATTTTGGTTAGTTTTTGAAAAATTTATTTTCTTTTCTATTGATTTCTTATATGTAATATTCATTTAATATGATAAAATAAAATTAACATAGTGTGAATGTTTGTGTTTTTAAGAACATTCAAAATTTAGTTCTTTTATTTTTTGACTCATGCAGTGAAAGGCAGCACACATTTATTTCTAATTATATAAAATATTAGTTTAACTTGTGTGTAAATAAATATTAAAATTTAGAGGTAGAATTTAAAATTAACAAGATTTTTTCCTAACCTCTTACATTTTTGTTTTTTATTAATTGACTAGTAATAAAAAATAAAAGAACTTCCAGATACGTATGAAATAAATTATACAACTTTCAAACATTTGTAAAAGTAGTAAATTCTACTTTTTTTATAGTAAACTACGCAATTATTTAACTGTTAAAAACATAGATATTCTAATATTTTCCTATTTTTGAGAATATTTACTTAGTTTAGTCGTTTCTAAAGTATTTTTACTGATTAAATTACAGTATATTGTCGCTAAAAGTACATTTTTCCTATAGCATTTCAATAAGTATCGCTTAAAGAATATTAAAAGAGGGACTTTTTTTTCTTTTTCTCCAGGCCTAATTTAGCAAACACCGTTACAGTTATTGTGCTAAGATGAATTTGAAAAGACAAAATGATGAAAATATTCTTAAGAAAATGTAAAATATAGAATCAAAAATACAAATTAAACAGTTTTGAAATTCTTTAATAATGCAGTTAATTCATTTTAATGCTACACAATGCGAAATAGTTGCTCAAATCAAATTCTTTCATAAATAAGTAATTCTCAAGAATTTGAAATATGAGTAAGAAGATAGTGTAATTGTTCGATATTTAAGAAATGTAAAAATTCTACTAACTACAACTTTTTTACTTAATTTAAGAAAAATTTAATTAATCATACAAAGAGCATTAAAAATACTTTTATAATTTTATACATACAATAATATTTCAAACACAGAAAAGTGATTTTAAGAAACTACATTAAGTATGAAATAGTTACATATATATCTTTGTGCTAACTTATAGTTTGTTTGCAAGTCTAGAAACGAAGGCTAATACGACCAAAGCATACTCTTTAAAATGAATTTCCCAACTTTTAAAATCACATGAACTTAAAATGGAAATTGAAAATATATTATAAGCTCCCTAAATTTTATACAATTACGCTTTCTTATGAGTTTCACTGTAAGTACAAAATATAATGGTAAAAACTATTTCAGTAAATATTTACTACTATTTATAGTGTTCAATAGCAATAAACTATCATGAATTAGTATTAACATGCTTTTATTTATTAAAGTGCCCAGGCCTTGAAACTTTTATAAATATTAAGTTTTTTATTGGTTTAATATGAAAAAAATATAATATAAATCTGTCATACCATTTAAATATTAAATTGTAATTAAATAAAAGTAATGATGATAATTCTAGCAATATATATTGTTTCTTATATTCATTTGTTTCGTTAAGAAGATTAACAACTAAAAAATGGGTTGCAATTTAAAATTCATATTTTACATGATGAAGTATCAAAAATCAAATGTTTTAAAAAGTAAATTAATTTTTAGCTAAATCTGTAATGTTAAATCCTGTTGCATCAAACTATACACTACATTTTCTGAAATTTGCTGTCATATATCTTTCATTTCTCTTCGACTAGTACTGAAGAATCCTGGTTAGAGTAATAATATCAAAATTAGCATTGTTTTTAATTAATATTTATTACTAACGCTTATGTGTTAGCGAAATTTATTTCCGTGATAACAAACAAAACAAATTCTTTTTAATAGCAATTTTTAACATTGCATCTTGTGAAAATAAACAGTAGAAGAAATAATATGAAATTCTTTTCAACTGTTAAAATAAAATTTAAATCGAAATTTTAAATATTTTAACTTTTGCAATACTGTGCACAGATGATCACATTTCATGTTCTACTGAAGAAAATATTTGGATTTCTTCATGTACTAGATACTTATCCTCGGTTTTCCAATTTTTGTTTTTAAAGTCTCGAAATATTTTGATGTTATTCTATTCAATATGTAAGAGTATCAAATTATTTCTACATTTTCTGCATTTCTATGCATGTTTTCAGCATGATATTTTATATGTGAATAAAAGAGAATTTGTATGAATTTCAGTGAAAGGCTGCACAATTATAAATACATTAGAACATTTATATGGATGAGAAATAATTTCAATTAAATTTTACTTGAAAAAAGAAATATTAATAATACATAAAAAATCACTGCTGTTTAAGTTTTAATGAAAATTTAAAGAGAGTTTAAAATGAAAAATATATGCAAAAATGTTTGAAATTAACTTTTTAATGACATGTCTTAAACTTTGTCTGCTAATTCATAGAAACATACATTAATATTTCATATATATAACTGACATCATTTGTGTGACAATTCTTTATTAAAATAATTTCTCATCTCATTACTATTTAAAGTGAATGAGAAAACAAATGTCACAAGATTTTTAGTGCCTTTAATATCCTGATTGGAAATTACTTATGCATATTTGGCTTTTGAAAAGAGATTTTTAATCATATGATTTCATCTAAATTCTGATCAAGTTTAATATTAATTTAACTTAATTTTTTGATTAATTTGAGAAAAATATTGTTTTTCTGCCAAACTGTGTATTATTTAGGGTACTTCTTATCATTTTTTATTGAAAAACAAATTGTTAATAAGAATTGAAAGATATATTACACTAATGTCTGCTCCATGTACTTAGGAAATTTACACTAAATATGCTTAATATGTCCTCTAATTAAATATTGCATTGATTTAACTCATTATATTCAATATACCTTTTACATGGAATACAATTAATAATAGAGAAATTTTAAGGCAATTTTAAGTTCAGAAGATTTATTGTAACCATCTACTAGATTTATATTTGTATCAGTTTTGGTTTCTTTGGAACTTATTCATCACTGTATTTCTTAAATATATTAAACAATGAATCAGGTTTAATGCATTAAAAGTAATAATTATGGAAAAGCATTAAATAAAAAAAAGCATCAAAAGAAATACGATAAGCATAAAAAGAAAAATATTAACTTAATATTGTGATTTTTGTTTTGAAATTCTTTCATTAAAAAAATCTTGTCGGTAAAATAAGTATTTATTTTTGTATTTTATGGTACAATTCAAATTACTAATTAAATTAAATTTTTCTTATTCTGTTCTCACATTAATGCTAATATATAATAAATCATGCAATAATATCTATGTCAATTTTTAACAATTTGGAGAAATTCTATTAGAAATATTGTATAATGGTTGACTCTTCATTAGTTGCAGTAGAAAATTTATAATGCTGAGAATTTAATTTGTACTGATATGCCTCTTAGAATAAATTTCTATGACTAAACATATAATCGAACAAATTATTCCAGATCCCCAAAGGACTATAACTCCTAATATATTCTTCAGTTGTAGGGGTTTTAAATCATTTTCATTGTAGCTAGTGCAGAGATGAGATGTCTGGAAAACAGATTTGAACCATTTACCAGGAATATCACCAGCAATTAGTCGAGTGAGTCTGAAATAAAGCAGGAAATAATTTATACTAAGATATAATTAATTATAATTAACAATTTAAATATTTCAATGAGCTTCTTTATTCTTGTAAAAAGGAATATTAAGCATAATTTCAGTAAATTTCACAATTCAATACTAAATATCAAGACATTGTAAATCCCTTAATTTAGAAACTGGCAGTTTTGTTCATAATTAAAATGTTGAGGTACAGAAAAATGGTTATACTGAACAAAACGAAATGGCTAACAGCACCGTTATAAATATATAAATGTAAATTCTCAAAACATTTTTCCTAAAATATTATTAGAAATAACTTTTTATAGTATTTAAAAATATTATTCGCTAAAATTAAATAATATTTTCTGTAAAATTTATATATTTTTTTCCATAATATTAAATCAAATTTTTATTTCTAAGAAAAAGGACACTAAAGTAAACAAAATCAAATTTTAAAGATTTTCACTTTTTTGCAACATAGAAATGTTTTACATTTTATTATTCTTTGACTGGTTCAAGAAGCAAAACTGAATTCGGATAATAAAGAAAATTAAAAAATATTTCAGTTTATATTTTTTAATCATAGCAATCAATTACCTATGATTGTTAACAATAATGTTGAGAATATATTTTCTTCAAAACATTTTTATTTATGTATCAAATTTACTGTCATTTATTTTAATTTAAAATTTATTTATAAGCAATTTTTAGCTGTTAGTTATTTAATTCCATATAAGCAATACTGTACATTTTTATAAACAAATTTTATAGGGATATTTGATAAGAAAATAAAAATAATTTTATATTTTTCTAATTATATTAAATAAGAAAAAAATAAAAATAATTTTATATTTTTCTTATTTAATATAATTTTTAATAGATAATTAATAATCGCAAAATCTGTATCTTTGTGAACCAATTCTGTTATCGCTTACTGTCTTAATGTTATTAATAATTGCAAACAGACATTTTTAATGGTTATTAAATATTAGCTGTAATATTTATAAAATAAGTATTTCAAATATGTTCGCTTATATTCCTGTTTAATTGAAATCAAAATTTTAACATCTTCAGAAGTGCTTATACGTATGAGAAAGTTGTTGGATTAACAAATTTTAATCGACATCAAAAAATCTGTTTAATAGAATAAAAATGTAGATTTAAAATATTTTTTTTTTTTGTTATTTATGACACTTGGACAAGCCAAGCTCGTTATGCTGTTGGCTATGGGAATTAAAGTCAGTAGGATGGTATCAGTAGGTCTTTGGTTTTAGCAGAGTACCACGAAGCACTGCACGACTTTGCTCTAGCTTTTCAGATAAGCAATGACTTTACATCACTGTAGTTATATAAATAATTATTGGATCTAATGACACTCGGACAAGCCAAGACCGCTGTGCCTTAGCTATGCGAATTTAAGTCAATAGGGAGCGTCTTTCGTTTGATCAGAGCACCATGAAGAGGAAAGTACGATTTTACTCTTGAAATACTCTACCAAAGTATCCACTCCCTGAATTTTTACAATGATCTGAAAAGGGGGGAGGTTTTCTCCAGACCATTACACTCATGGTAATTGATTAACGAGTGAACATAGCACTTTCAATTCCACAGAGTTAACAGACATATGTAACACATGTACTCGGTGGACCTTTGCTTTCCAAGCAGAAGGTCAATTCCCAAACCACTAGTCTAAAAAGGCCCCTAAAATAGTTTTCATACTTGAGAAAAAAATTTCTTTAATGTAATTTATTCAACATATCATAAATTAATTATTTATATTAAACTAAGTTCTTATCATTCAAAATATTTTTTTATTAAAAAAAAATTAAATATAAATTATTTAAATATTTTTTATTAAATAACTATTTCACAATAGCAAAAATAAAACAATTTTATTAATTATCAGTGTGAATATTAAATGAGTTTAACACAAAGAGCTCTCATATATCAAATAATTTTAATAACTTAAGTTTCTAATTTCTTTTGTCATTGTTGCACTTGTAACAATGAGGTTTTGAATTCAGAGAAAATTTGATGGTGCACTAACTTCAACAATTTTGCAATGGGACTGATATTGCATATGATCTTCGGCCCAGAATCGGAAAACATGTATCGGATCTATATCGGCAGGCGACATTGACAATTTAACGGCAGTCCGCTGCGTTAATACCAATACTTGTTTCCGATAACATTAAAATACATTTTTGCACAGTCGTTTGCCGATATGGAACCGTTATCATTGCGAAATCAGCTTGCCAATGCCGACTCATACCCGACACTGCTGATATCGGCCCATCGGAATGCCGAAAGGCTTGTATTAGCTAAGAATCCTTTTATTTATTATATAAAATAATCGACTAAAATAGTAGTTCGATAAGAAAACAAATAATTTATTTATATGGATATGAATGCACTATATAAAAATGTAAAAGTAATAATTACCCTTCATTAAATTTCCTTCGAAAAGAAATGGGAAGGGATTTCCTTAAACCAACAAGCAGAGGAAAATTAAAAAATTTATTGTGTGATAAATGAAAGTTGCATCTTCCATGCTTCTGGAAATAATTACTCAACATAGTCTCTAGAATGAGGTACCCATGAACGATAGAAATTTCACCCTTTTCCAGGCTTGTTAAATACTCTTCTGTAAATAGATCCTCATCCACCAAATTTTTTTCGAGCTTCGTCCACAGATTTTCATACAAAGGCAAGCCGGAGCCCTAAACAGTAAAAAGGCATGCATCTATTAGCTGTACTATTTACAAGAGTATAAATAAAAAACAAGTGTGTGTGTGTGTGTGTGTGTGTGTGTGTGTGTGTGTGTGTGTGTGTGTGTGTGTGTGTGTGTGTGTGTGTGTGTGTGTGTGTGTGTGTGTGTGTGTGTGTGTGTGTGTGTGTGTGTGTGTGTGTGTGTGTGTGTGTGTGTGTGTGTGTGTGTGTGTGTGTGTGTGTGTGTGCAGTAATCAGTGATATCGCAGCAAATTTTTTTATTGACTTGAAACAAAATACGATATTTACTTCAGTTGTATATTAATCTATCCCTTACATCAATAAAGGCCAATACTCAGTGGATAACATAGTCTATAATATTTATCTATTTTCCTGTATTCGATTGATGCCACCATAAGTATATCATTAAATAAAAAACCTGGATGATAATCCGAGTTAGTTGAAACTTTTTTCCAAATATTTTATAAAAGCATTTTATTTACCAAGATATCATGACCAGTTGAGCCTAGAATAACAATAATTTTTGTAATGCAGTTGCGGAGATCTTCTTGTATATAACTGAGCACTTTTGCTAGCATAATCGCTATTATTTTATTACTACTAATGTGTTTGTAATTTATGTCAGTATTTTTTAGTTGAAAATTTATAGCTCTAAAATTTATAGTTGTGTTCCGCTTACTTGCGAATTTGAATTTTGTATTTATTAAATGCTGACTGTAGCATAATTTGAATGTTTACTTCGTTAATACTCATTTTCCATTAGGATGAATGTTAAGTGATAACTAACGATTAATAATTTATATAGTTTATAACCACATCAAAATGTCAAGTTTTGTAATTCAAGTTCAGTTATTTTGCCTGCATATAAAAAAATTTTTGCTATGCTGAGTATAAATAGTTTACTAATTAAATTCGTCATAAAATATGTAAAATGAATAAAGTGTGCATTTATTTTGAAACCTAAGAAAACTCTCATTAAATATTAGATATCCGAGGTGTAAGAAACATTGTAAAACGTAATCCCTCACAATACGACTAAGAATTTTAATTTTTCAAACTAATTTTATTTATGAATTTGATAGTTATAATATAGCTTGAGAAAATTGTTACAGAAATGACAATTACTGGCGTAAATATTGGCATCAAAATTTAGAAATTAAAACAAACTCTGCAAAATTAAAAAAAATGTTAATAAATACTTAATAACTGTAAAGATTTTTTTTTTTGCCAAAGTGTTAATTACATCCTTTAGTGACACAAATATGCGAATTCCCTCTCGGTTATTATGGATGAAATTGCATTCATGAGCAATGAATTTCATCTTGCACTATAATAAAAGCAATTAACAGGATAACAAAATCCATTACATATTAATCATTAATAAAACTGTAGAATATTTAATTGTTATTTTGAGTCGTTAATGTATAAATTATTTTATTTTAATTATTTTGTCGTGTCTATTTTTATAGTCCCACCAAATAAAACACCGTGAGTTCTAATTTCTTCTAATGTAATGTAAAAAAAAATGTTTTATACAATATTTATTCAAAAATACTCCATTGTGACTTTACATTAAATAAATTGTAAAGATATTCAATAAGGTATTTTTAAATCAGAATGGGGGTCCTTTTAGTTGTTACTCACTTTGAGGACTTCATGCAATTCAATTGAGGTTTCTGTTAGTCCCTTCACATTTTTCTTGTTGATTAAGTCAGACATGGTATCTACAATTGGATGGGACCTGATTATAGCTAGTTTCGATACCAGCAAGCTCTGGAAGATGGTCATAACTAAAAAAGATATACCGATCATCCAGGATATCATTAATGCTGGCATTAATGATGCAATCTTAGTTTTATTTGAGCGTAGCATCCATTTTTCACTTGAGCCTGTAAAGAAAGAACAAAATACATTTGATTAGAATTTAACACCTACTTTAAAAAATTATATTTGTAATTATCTTTTATCAAGTTTTTAACTTATTAAAAAATGTGATATGCGAAACTTTTTCCGTAATACAGCTATTATATAAAATGATGTTTTGAAAAGTGTTTTATTTTTTAGATTTATATTTTTATTTTACGATAGAAAATAATTTATATGTATAAACTCCTATAAAACACACAGTATAATCTGATTATGATAAGCAGAATTAAACACTGTAGACTTAAAAAATCGTAAATGTTAATCACAATAAAAATATATAGCTAGTTTTACTTAAAATACGACAATGATTAAATTTTTAAAAAGCTGTTAAAATAATTTTTTTTAATTTAATGATAATCTCACCTTGGCGAAGCATGTACGTTGTATATACCCAAAAGTATTGTCCTAAAGAAAATATCCAAGAAAAATTGGGTGATAATCTGTGAAAAAGAAATGCAGAAGCGATAGTTATTGCCAAGAGAGATGATCCTATACAGGCCCAAACCTGAAATTTATATGATGAGCTTTGTGAGGATTTATAAAATTATTTTATGATGATATGGATGATTTATATGAAAATTTAAAATTTATATGATGAGCTTTGTAATTTATTTCGTGATTCTAATTGATGGTGAAAAAGAATTTAGCTAAGGTTTGTTTTTCTTCTTTATAATATTACTTCAAAACCCTAAATAAGTATCATTTTGTTGCATGACAAAATCTGATTCATATTTTATTTAGATTTATTTCATAAAGGTTCTTTTTAATTTAGAAAATGTTGCTCAAAAAAATATAATGTATTGATTATTCATTAAAAATACACATGTTTTACTTCTATTAGATATCGTTTTAAACACACCTTTCTTAAACACCAAATAATCAGATTTGTATCGGCATATAATAGTAAAGACACACTTAGCAATGTACATTTCTGTTGAATTTTAAAGTTAACAGGCATTTAACAGTTTTAATACAGTTTAGATGTTTAACAATTCGTATATTTAATATGTGATAATGTAATTGATGGAAAATTATAAATTATCCATAATGTCCTTCAATCATCCATCAATCTGCATTACATTCAGAGTCTCATAGTATAAAATACAAAAAGCTCTATTAATCTTTAAGTTTAAATCTTCATAAAATAACTGCTTTAACAGAAAATTTAGGGAATGTAGTTTTACATTAATTATTTCTAAGAATATTCAATAAAAATTTAACAATTAAAAATCAAATAAATTTAAAAGTAATAATAGTTCTGAGATTCGATTCTATCATTTTTGTAATAGAAGGGTAACATAGTTATCACAAAAGCTATGGAACCCTTTTTTTCCTAGAAGTGTACTTTGCAATTGCTTAATCACTTGAAAGAATAAATAGAATTCGTTTAAACATTTCTATATATATACGATTTGTATGTAAAAAAGTATTTTATGTGAGTTTCTCTGAAGTTTGGTAAAAGAAAAAAATGTAAGTGATTAACAAGTAGCAAATTAATATGCTATTAATATTCTCAATTTTAACAAGAGGCGAACACTTTTAACTACCAATCTAATGATTTAGCATTGTAATAAGTTTGGTTCTTGAGTAAATTAAATGTTTGCCATCAAATATCAATATTGATAAAATTATATTCCAATGTTCTAATGTTATCAAAGTTCTGGTGAGAGTTGTTTCATTTTTGTTGAAGAATCAACCCAGCTGCATAAGTATTTCTGGCAAGTAGAAATATGATACAAGTCAATCATTTGGAATGTATGAAAGTTTTTTTTTTCCGTGTTAGCTCTTTTTTTAGATTTGAAACTTGATTTTTATCTGTGAATTGTAACATTTATCTCAAAAAAAAAACTAATTAAAAATATAATTTTATTAACAAATTTTATAATTTTATTAAAAATATGCATTTCTCCGACACATAATATTGTTCAAAATATCTTTAATTCAACAAAATTTATAATAAAATTTAAAAGTCAAGACATCAAAATAGATTTTAAGTTCATTTAGTGGTACATTTTCGAATGTATACTTAACTGATATTAATGAATCCAATTAAAATTATAGAAATCGTTTAAGGTAATTTTGTGAATCTTTTACCGAAGGGAGAAGAACACTGAAGTAAAGGAAAAAATCTCCTTCTTCTTTTTCTTTTCCGGACAAAAATGTGAAAGCTTCATTTATCACAGAATTAGTATAATGGCATACTTCAGCATATTCAGCACTTGGCAATAAGGGATTGACGATAGCATCCACTTCCTATGAAAATCCAAACTAAATTATGTTTGTCTCCCAGTTTTTCCATTTTCAGTTCTTAGTGATATTAAAGAAGTGGTTATTGATGTTGAAAGAAAGGAAAATAGTCAGGACTGCTAACTATGATGATAAAAACTGGATACATTAAATAAATAGATAACACATGAAACAATTTTTATTTTTATTAAAATTACAAACATAAAATTCGGAAATTTCCAAACAAATATCCACAAAATTCCGCTATATTGATTAACATTTAATTATTTATAATTTATTAATAACTACGATAAAGTGAGGAAGTTATACAGATACTGAGGCTTGTTCATTTAAGGTATTATTCATTATAAAGTAGTATGATTCTTAATTACTTAAATAAATCAACAAAATAAAAAATGAACAAATTTGAAAATTTTGAATTTTGCAAGTAAAGAAAAATTTTATATTAAATAATAAATATTAAATAATAAATAATTTTTCCAAGCTAAAACATATTTATTTTGACAATAATAATTAGTAGTTAGTAAGAAAAACGCAATCCTTCACAAAGTTTACGTGATAAAAAACAATATTGGCTTAGAATTACTATTTGATAAATAAAAAAATCCCTTGAAATTAACATGTTAGTTTTAATAATTTTTATTCAGAAATTTAATGTATGCATACTTTTAAGTGCTTATTAATTTAATACAAAGCAAAGCAAAATACATTTATATATGGGAAGTATTTACATTATCAAAATAACTCTTGTCCATAAATTAAAGATAATTCTGAATCACACAGAGATTGAACTCCAAAAAAAATTTCGCCTGCAGAATTATCGCACACATCTTAAAAAATAATATGCAAATTACAAGAAACCACCAGATGGCACCGAAAGTATGTAACAATGACGAGAATGTAGTAAGAGAAGAGTAAATAAGGAATGGTTGCAAAGAAATAAAATTGTTTATCAGAGCTTTAAAAGCCTTTCAATGCAATAATCGCATAGTTACGACATAAAGGAAACATTTGGATGATGTTGTACGAGGTATAATTATCGGTCGTTTGGAATGTGGACGTACCCAGTTGGGATTATCCGAAGAACTTGAAATCACACATAGTGTCATCAGTAGGCTTTTCAACGGTTCCAAGATGATGGTAATTTGAGTAGACGTTACAGCATAAGTAGCCCCCGAGTTACAACGCCGAATGAGGACCGGTATTTAGCAGTTACTGCCCAAAGAAACAGACGGAGCACAGCATCAAACCTGTCTCGTCAGTTCTCTTCAGCTGCCAGTACAACAGTTTCAAGGCAGGTTCATTGGTCTATATACTCATAGGCCTGTCAGATGTGTTCCACTCACCGCAACTCAGTCGGTTCCAAGATAATGGTAATGAGAGTAGATGTTACAGCACATGTCATCCCAACCCTAAATGAGGACCGGTATTTGGCAGTTACTGTCAAAAGAAACAAACTGAGCAACGCATCAGACTTGTCTTGTAAGCTCTCTTCAGCTACCAGTACGGCAGTTTCAAGTTAGACCATGTACAGACGCTTAGGGCTCATAGTTCTATATGATCGTAAGCTAGTCAGATGTTTTCCACTTACCGCAATTCTTTGTCGCCTGCGGTTAGCCTGGAGTAGAGACCATGCATTGTGAACGCCACTACAGTGGTCTTGTGTGATGTTTACCGATGAATCTATATTTAGGTTTCTGTATGATTCGCACCGGACTTTCATATGGAGAGGGCCAGATAGTCGTTAACACCAAGAGAACACCATTGAACGATACCGTAATGGTGATGCAGGATTGCTCGTTTGGGGAGGAATTATTCTAGCTTCAAGAATAATTCTTGCATGCTTAAAATGTAACCATGACAAGCCATATCTATCGGGATGTCATTCTCTAACAACATGTATGTTTGTTTCGGAGCGTCATGGGTACAGAATTTCTGTTTATGGATGACAATACCCATCCTCATCGTGCTAGCATTGTAGACGAATGCCTTCATTGGGAGGATATCACCCGTATGGACTGGCTAGCATGCTCACCAGACTTGAATCCAATAGAGCATGTGTGGTGACATGCTTGGCCGATGAATTGCAGCCCTTCAACCCCCTCCCACATGTCTACCTGAGCTTCAGACAGCATTGCTTGATGAGTGGTGTAATATTCCCCAAGATCAGAACAATAATTTCATACTCAGCATGCCTTGGCGTTGTACGGCCTGTATTATATCGTCTGAGGTCATACTATGTATTAACCATCATACCAACCATGTTACATTGGTTTTTATAAATAGGTTCTTTTATGAAATTTGATCCAGGGAGTAAAAATCGCAATTTTTACTCTAATGTTGTCAAGCTTATATCAATTTTTGCTCTTTACCTTTTGTTTAATAAGTAGACTTTACAAATAAATCACATTGGTTTTGCGTCTGTCTCTTTCTTTGTCTGAACTTGCATTATGCTTAATTTATGGACACTAGTATATTTGAAAGTAAAATTAGACCCATGAAATCAATATTACATTGTAGAAAAATTACATAACTTATCAGTATTATTTCACTTGGTACAAATTCAAAGTGAATTTCTATTTTCCAATGGAAAGCTTATATTTTATGAAAAATAGGTATTCTTAGTCCATAGACAAATTGCATGCAAATGATTTTAACCGAAAGAGAAATTTCTGTACCATTGTTAATAAACAACGCAAATGGCAGAATTTTCATAGCAAATATTGTAATCTTCCAGCAAACCATATCAAAAAACCGTTTACTCAGTTAATTGCTAAGGTAGCAACCCTAATATGAAATCATTTAATATAGAAAATATAAATTAAATATATAATCCATTTTGTCATTTTTACCCTTAATCATTAGATGAAGGATTTCTAGCAAGCAATATATGTGTGTATAAATATGGACATATAGATATTGCTCAGATTCTAAAATGGAATGTTTTCTTAAACATTAATTATAGCTAATAACAAATTTTATATTCTTTTCAGCGTTAAAAATGAAAAAAGCGCATTTTAAAGCAATGTTTTTGCAAGCATCAAGTTATCTTTTGAATTGAGCATATACTATTTTAGTATGAATTTATTGCGAGAATACTTGTTTAATTCATTTCCAATGTTGCTCAAGGTTTTCCTTCCTCTAATATTCCTCGTGTAAAAACTAAAATCGCTCAAATAAATAAAATTGAACTTACATCTCTAGCGAGCATTCCACACATGCCAGTCCATGTATTATTTTCCCATGTGCCATACATATCTTTTGGTTCTCTAATCCAGGTGGCGCTACAGTGGCAAATTAGTTACATTACTTATAGTGCATTCTTAAGGAAAAAGAGTATAATGTTTTATAAAAATAAATAAGTAATTTATAATAACATGATAAATAACATGATCAGAATAAAAACTACTTAAAAAAGGCAAACATTTTCAACATTGCTTATAAGAAATGTGATGAAATAGAATAAAACATTAATATCTCTGTAAACTGTAAATCTGGATCTTTGAAAAAAATTATTTAATTTGTTCAATGAGAGTGTTTCAATGAATGTGAAAAATTATATTTCCTTATACATTTTTTCACTTATAATAGTGATAGTGATAAATTATAAAAAGATTATAAGCGTTTTTAGAGTTGTTTATGAATGAAGAGCTAATGAGTTAATCTTAAATTATAAGTCAAATAAAATACTTCGATTTATTTTGAAATTGTTTTAAAACAAAAAAACTAAATATTTTTAAAAGTGTTCATTGAAGATATTTTAGGATAAAATCTTTACTGATTTTAAATTTTAAGAATTATTTCTCTATCGAATAATTTAGGATAATACAAAATATTTGCTCTTCAACTTCATTTTGTCAAAATCTCTTTTTTTCACTATTATAAATTTCATTTAATCATGATATTTATTCTCTCATATTCATTAATAATAATTGTGTTTATAATACTCCATGTTTTGATATACTATATATGTGCATTTGATAAAAAAATATTAAAGATTTTATAATTGTGTAAATGATCACCGTTGTTCAAATAAGGCTGTTCATATACATACTTTAAGTCCATCCATTTGAATAGAGACTCAAATATTGCTGGCATAAAACCTCCCAAAATGTCTCCTTCATCAGACTCAGTAACTTCAACAAAAGGTGACAACTACAGAAATAAAGCACAAAATGATACAAATAACATTTTTTGAGCAAATAGTTATAACTCTCATAAAAACTTTTAAAAATCTTATCATTTTTCCTTCAGAAAACTGTTTTAGAAATATAATAAAATTATAAAAATATTTTTTAAATAATTATATACAAAAAAATTATAAGAACTTAAATTCAGAAAATTACTTTAAATGAGATATACTAAAAATTAGTTTTCCTTCATTTTACTCGTAATGAAGCTAAGAAAATTTGGTTTATGCATTTGACTACTCATCGTCTCTTTCTATGCATAAAAACTAATTAGGTCATGTGACGCAATTTAAAAACGCCTACAAGACTAAGATAAAAAAAAATGAATGAGATATTCAGCTGCCAACTTTACTGAATCTAAGGGAGAATCCCATAAAAAATGGTGATATATTTTTAAAAAATTATAATCTTTTAAAAAAGACTTTTTTACAAATTAAAATTAATTAAAATGCAAGTTAAACTTACAAATCAAGATTTTTGAAAAAGTAACAACTATTGCTTTAAAAATATGAAGTTCTTTATTTCTAAATTGTTTCTTGATTTTTGGGAGAAATAGGAAATATGTCTGTATTTTAACCAGATTAATTTACTTTTGAAATGGTTAATCTGTTTGAAACACGGATATATTTCATAATTTCATAATAAAATGTTGAATAAAATTTTAATACAGACATTCATATATATATATATATATATATATATATATATATATATATATATATATATATATATATATATATATATATATATATATATATATATATATATGTATCTATATATATATATATATATATATATATATATATATATATATATATATATATATATATGATGTATGTATGTATATACACGAGAAGCACAAGAAATCAGCAATAAGAGCCATTATGATAGAATTTCTCAAGATGATGACCTAGAAAATAGGAAATCCCTCAAAATACTATCTAAATGAAGAATTATTTATAGATAAAAATTTCTCAACATAATAACTAAAATGAAAGTTTGGGATCAAAATAGCTAATGTACAACGAAGGGCAAAAGATATTATTTGTCTAAAATGTGCTATGGAACATTATAGGATGGTTAAAATTTGGCAGAAGTGATAAATAATATGTTCTATAACTCACGAAATTTGAAATCAGTTTTGAAACACATATTCGCCATCAAAAAGTTACAAACTAAAAGTTGGCTGTCTCTATCAAAAGATCTGTCACATGAATCACATTACACAATGGAACATTTGAAATCTCAGCGTCAAAATATCCACTGAATGACTGATTTACAAAAACGATTTTTCTCTTGAAAGAAAAGTTAAGATGGATCTTCGAAAATAATGTAAATACAGTATATCATTTTTAGAAAATACATAATAAGTTCTTTTTTAATCAATCATCGTCAATACTTTTTCACAATGCTTGTGGGTTAAAGTGTGTTCTGAAATAAAAGGTATATCGTCCGTTTTTTTTACATAAAACAATGAATACAAAAGTTTCTAGAGATGAAATATGAAAATGGTTAGTAATACTGGAGATAAGTGTAGATAGAACCTACAGCACAGTGTTTCAGTAGAAAATTCTGATTGAATATCCAATTCGATCACAGCATTTGAACAATATCAAGAAATCTGTAGTGTTGAAAGAAAAAGTTTTGCTTCCTACTGACGTAGGAAATTAATTAGAACAACAATTCACGTTAGGTTTAAAAGTGAAGCGATAATACTCAAGACTACTGATAAAGGTCATTTACACCACTATATTTCCTACGAATTTCAAGGTGAAAGATGTAGAACATTATTAAAAATATATAGTGAAAGTACAGTTTCTGACAGAACATGCAGAAAATGGTTCGAAAATTTTGAAATCAGTGATTTTGACCTTTTTGATAAGTCATTTCTATACGACCATGATTGATGACGATATTGTTAAATCCATGTTTAAAAAAATCATTTTATCACACCATTGAAGATCGCAGAAAGGTTTGTTGCAGCTCAGCAAACCATTGTGGACCACATTTAGAAGATATGATTGGTGTAAATCCACGAATTTCATGAATAATGAATAACATTCCTACTACAAGTGCAATCTTTTCACACATATGTAAAAAGTGCAATCTTTTCACACATATGTAAAAAGTGCAATCTTTTCACACATATGTAAAAAGTGCAATCTTTTCACACATATGTAAAAAGTGCAATCTTTTCACACATATGATTGTCCCTGATAGAAAGACTGTAAACTGAATGATGTAGATGAAGAATAACATTTTCTGTATTAATGTTATTTAGTAACGAAGTAACATTCAGAAGAGAAGGTATCATCTGTATGGACAGTCAACATTTGTCCTGATAGCAATCCCCACTGCTCTTCCTCTTGTAAATAGTCCCACAAATTATTCACGAACATTTGAATTATTCTTTTTGATTACTTATTAAAGTCTTGGACTCGTTGACCAGAGCAATATATTGTAATTTTTTTTAACAAATGCTTTTCAGTTTATTGAAGTGTATTCTGGTACCCACCCAGACAGACAGGTGGTTTTTGCAACATAGACCTCCAGCACATCTTTTATCTCATTCCGAAACCTTCTGAATATCACATATACCACACGATGGATCAGACATGGCGAGCCGATGTTTTAACTTTCTCGCTCAAGGACTTCAACCCACTGAACCTTTCTTAGTGGATACACAAAACCTTTAGTGTAATAAAGGCCTGTAAACTCAGATGAAGATTGTTTTAGCTGATAAAATTAATATGAACCCATTAATCTTCGAGAATGTGCCTCCGTCAGTGTAAATTTTGTGACACCAAAGTGATCAGCATTTAGAGCACTTGCTGTCAGTTTTTACTCAGCAATTAATCTGATTATTCAACTTTTGGCATCGTACATTCGCTTTCTCAACACTTATATGTGCTTAGGTTGCAATTTTATGTGTGTGTTGCTATTCTAGTAAATATTTAAATCAAATATACTTTCAATACTCAACAAAATATTCAAGAAAGATATGTATCAATGAAAATACAAAAGCATTTTCTAGGTAAAACGATAATTTTGGCAATTCGATATAATACAGTAAACGAAAAAAGTCAAATATATTACAATGCACTCACCGGGACATAAGCAACTTTTATACTTTTAATTCCATCCATTTTAAAAGTAAAAGAAATTTTATTTAAATCTTTCAATTACAAACACATGCTCTAAAGTTTCAAGAAAGTCATAAGTAGTCATAAGTTACTAGAATAAATACACTGTGCCACAATAAAAGATTTCATGATCTCTATCATAGTCTTCATAATCAATAACTTCTTTCAATCCTACTTCCAAAACTGAATCCAGAAACATAAATCAATATGTTCACTTTGGGTGATTATGATCTATGTACTAAATGATAATTTTTATGGGTTTCCTATTAGCTTATATTTAATTCATGTGCCTTAATATGCTTTTCTACTAATTGCATCATAAAATTATATTAATCGATATGCATTTCCAATGAATAAATAACATTCCGATGTAAAATATTTCGCTGGAATAAACATTGTATACAAATAATTATTTATTTAGTAATGAATCGAAGTTTCCTTCTTTCGAATAATGAATAATTAATTTGTTAATTTAGATGAAATATTTATTATTCTTACCAAATTTTGAAGTCAAATGGTCAAATACATGATCTTACGCAATTAGATATGATTACTTTAAGCAAAATTAGTGAGTTCTATTTTTGTCCTAGAAGGAGTAAAAAAGAAAACGAGAAATTATATATTTTTCATTTTCTTACTTTGATATTTCGGAAAATATTTTAGAACACAAAAATATAATTCAGATATTGATATAGGTACAAAACTTATATTAGTCTCGTAACTTTATCAATTCTGAGAGGGCTCTTTAAAATGACATTAACACAAGACAATAACCAAATTTTTCACATTTTTTAATATTTCAGTTATGAATTTATTCTTTAATTATTAAACTAATTTTAAATAATTTCATGATAAGTACAATTCTTAACTAATGTTGTTGTAAGGTAGCAAGTGCAAGAAAGATAAAAAGAAAAGGTAAAAAAGACAAGTTATATGGGACCAAAGGCACGGAGCACTGCCATACATTCAGCTTTTTTTTGGTATTAAGGGTTTCAGGCAGCAGTTGGTGTCGATGTGGAAGAGGGTCGAGGCAACAGAGATGTGGTTGAAGAGATACCTCGGATCCAGTGGAACTCCTGCGCAGTGCATGCATTCTGCGTATATCCTAGATCCATCGGGTAGGATTTTCATACCTCTCACATGAGTCCAATTCACATTCTGCTGATGGTAGAGATGAATTCTAAACTAATACTACGACAAATTGTAAAAATATTAAGGTGCTAGAAAGATGTAGCCTACCGTAAAAAAAGCATACTGAATCTGTGTATTCAATCCAGTTTATAATTTTCAGAACCAAACCGGAGAAGAAAAAGACTATAACTAACGACATAGGAATTAAATATTGAAACATTTTAAAATATTGACGCATCAATATTTTTATATTTCAGTTGTAGCCATTTTTAAAATATTTTTTCAGTCACTTTTATTTTAAATATTCATAATTTGCTTACTTGCTGAATTACACAATCATGAATAATTCATGAAAATTACAATTTAAGCTTAAGAATGTAAGCATTTCTTTATGAGTTTCATACCATAAATACACCTGAAAAATGCTGCTGTACACTAATTTCAACAATTATGAAATCGATTTGTATAAATATAAATAAAACTTTTTCCAGCTATTTTTCCCTTTAACTTTCAGTTTAAGAATTATAAATACAAGCATTTTGATCCATAAATTATATATTAAAAATGTGCTACTTTCCTTTTCTAAACCTTAAGCCTTTGTCTAAATAAAATTTTAACTCAAACATAAATGGAATTTGAAAAATTGATGTTATTATATTGATACTTTTAAATATCGGTCTATTTCAAGTCAAATATTTGTAAGTAACTTTTAAGTATGCTGTACTGTATACTATTAGTATAGGTACAACTACGCATTCTCAAATGTTTCAATAATATTCAATGTCAGAGAATTTGCCATAAATTTTAAACAGTGCTTCGAACTTAGTTTTGTAGTTCTTAAAATCTTAATTGATATTAAAAAATATTACAATTTCATCCAGTAGGATCTAAAGTGTTTATTTTACTGATTAGTGAAAATTAACACAAGAAAGTAAACATTTACAAACACCATCATATTGGATTTTGGTTACCACACATAAATATCATTTCATGTTCTGGTAAAAAAAAAAAGTATTATTAATCAAAAATTTGTGTCTAAATATAAAAGCTTCTTCAGCATGAAAGGTTTTTCCAATAGGATTATACAAAAAATTATTTTTAAAATAGTTGAAAAAACTCAAAACTTTACAGATAATAGTTACATGTAAGTATACATGAATAAAGTTTACATATTAATCATATATACTGCAAAGTAAAATTATAATAAATTTCAAAATTACATGAATGAACAATAAAAATGGAATTTTGGGAAAAGTTTAGCTATTTTTTTTAGTGCAAAGTTGTCTTCAAATTGAATTAATAAAAATACACAAATGTTAAAATCTTCAAAACTAAAATAGATAGTAAAATATAATTATTAATAGGCAAAGGAAAACATACATGCATGGATAAAAACGATTGATAAGTTCGAAAAAAACTCTTTTATTGACAAAAAAAAATATTTTATTTTGATTGGCTAGAGGTATATTACTAACAATGATATCAACTGATACCTAATAATGATGTGAAACTATAAAGTTCACTGTTTTTGCTAGTTAGATATTCATTTATGAATATAGGTATGATTTAAGCAGCTTAATGATATTTTGTATTGGTGTAATTTCCTTCTGAATCATTGTTTTTTTTTTTTTTTTTATTGTACACACAGCCTGGGCATCTCTGCCATTAATCGATAAGCAGTAAAATAAAAAGCTGAACAAGTATAAAAACAAGAATAAAGTCCTTTAGTAACCAATAAAGAGTTGTCAGTCATAAACTTTAAAACTTCAGGGCAGTTTTTATGGTGAGCGGCATCCATATCACCATGATTGTACAATGGACAACGAGCAGAGTCCATTGCACCTATTCGATGCAGATGCCTTTGCATATAGTCATGTCTAATTGTCACCTTGAAACAAGTGATACCTACAGTTCATGGTAAGGAGCCAGGGATTTTATTCTTCCCATCAAGTAGAGTTTCCTACTGTTTGTCCATAGCAGCATCAACACAAAGGGAAACTCTCTCATCCTTTATATTACCGAGGATTACACTTTTGATGTTAAGCAAAGGCAAAAGGGAATTTGGTTGGATCATAAGGGAACCAGTTTTTGCAAGTTTGTCTGCCTGATTTCCAAAAACATCGCAGTGGTTCGGAATCCATTGAAGAGCAATGCGGTCCTAGATTTCAATGAGTTCGTGCAGCTTCATTCTGCAAGAGTGGACTAGTGCATTATTATTATAATTTAGATTAGTAAGCGAAAGAATAATAACTTGTGAATCAACAAGGAAAACAATTTTTTGATCAGGGATGCTTCTTAATTTGTCAATTGCATGAGCTATATCAGCAAGCTCGTCATCGAAAGTATTGCATTATTTCCTCACGGGGAAACTTATACTAAAATATTTTGAATTCACTCCAGCACCAGCATTTTTATAGCATTCTCTGCAGAACCATCTGCGAGCATATAATGTCACTCTTTAGAAGGGTATCTGCTATGAATTGTATCCAGAGCAGCACTTTTCAACTCACTGTGTACTGCTTTTAACTCCCCAAATAAGATCTCATGATAATATTATTCTGTATATTGAATTAATAAAAAAAATAATTTTAACTTTTATTACATTAAGAAAGCGAAAATAGCAATAATAGCAACATCTATGAAATTAAAATTACTGGAAGCTAAAAAAATTTTTTATCATCACATGAATATTTGAATTTTTCGATTAAGTTTGTATTAAGAAATAAACGTTTTTTCTAAAATTGGTAAAATTAAATTTTATATATAACCTATATTGGGCCATCTTGTTTTCATTAATAAAACTCCAGACTCTATTTTTAAAGCCAAATTTTATCACAAAAATTTTGTTTTTATTATTATAAAATTTTCTGACAGTTAATTTTTAATAACATTCAGGAGAGATGAGATTTTCAAATTTTGATTTGTAATTTCAAATTATTTAAGTATTTTTATAATCCCTAGAATATAATATATATATATATATATATATATATATATATATATATATATATATATATATATATATATATATATATATATATATATATATATATATATATATATACATATATATTGATTTATGATTTATAGTGAGAAATATTTTGAGAAGATGAAATCAAATTTTAATATCACCAAAATATGAAGAAGTTTATAAAAAATAGCAGTTGAAAAGAATTATTATATAAATCATCATAAAAAATATAGCAGTAAAATTATTTTAAAAATATTTTTTTTCATTGTGATAATATTATTTTAAAAATGTATTTCTAAACAATTTATGAATGACATTTTAATGATCCCTATAATAATTGTAACGTATTCTCAATTCCTTTCTTATAAGAAAATTTTTTAATCTTATATCCTTGTACTTTTACTGCATTACGATAAATGATGTTAAAAGTAATATATCTCTATGAACTTTATTTTGAAAGACTTTCAACTTATTTAAGCAAAATACTGTAAAGTTTAAAAATAATTATCTGTTTACAACATTTTGAAACCATTTTTTATGTAATAAAATACAAATGTAGCATATTTTTCGCTTATAGTTTTATAGTTTTTATCATTAAATACATATTAACAATGGAATTTATAATTTTAATATCTATTAAATAAAGTATGTTTTACAGACAGTTTTCATCCCATATATCATATAAATATGTAATTATTTTTCTCACCTGTATTGGTTATTTCAAGTATCTGAAAAGAAATCAAATTTTGTTTCGTTTAAGAATTTCTTTGTGGAAGAATTACCGAGAATAAGAAACAATGGCATAGTCAATATCTTTGAAAACATGAATTATACTAAATTATGACTTCTCAAAAGCTGTACAAATTTTAAGCGAATGCTCTCTCATTAGTTACACTGATTTCACATATAGTGTTCTGGAAAATATATAAAAATTCTACTAAATAAAATTCCAAATTTGCATACTTTACAAATCTGAATAAAAAATAACAATGAGAAATGACATAAAAGAATAAATAACACAAAAGAATAAAAGAAAAGTTGGTTTTATATTGCATGCCCTTGTACACAAATGTTATGTAATATGAAACCAACCTTATAGAAGAAAGTAAAATACAATGAACGCTATCTTATCAGGTAATTTTGAGATATTAAAAATATTAGTAAAATATTTGTCTGTAGAATAATGTTATAAAGACATAGAATGTAAACCAACAAGCCAATGATTATCCTTTCTAAATGATAGATCTCTGTCTTTTGATCAAAGACAAATGACCTATCCGAAGTGCACCAACTGAACCTTCGTGTTGGAACATCTTTCGATCACATATTTACTAACATGTGTAGGCTTAAGCAGGATTGTCCATTTTTTGTTTATGGCGTTTGAAAATTCATGTTCTCGTAGATTTAGTCTAGTAGAAAGCTAGATGAGGAAGAATTAGATAACATTCATCCGTAAAAATCGAATTATTTACAAACAGTCTATATTTATGACTTAATGTACATCATAGCAAAAGCATTACTCCATTTCAACCTTAATTCACAAGCTTAGTCCTTTCTTAGTAAGAACTTTATAAGATATTATCTACGCAAAGGACTGTGGAATAAAATAATTTGATTTCTTGGGAACTGGTATTATGCCTCTCACTTCCATGGTGAAGAAACTGAAATATTGTAATCAATGAAAGTTTGACTGAAAATCAATAAACGTTTATTATGGTTACTCATGAGTTCATATTTGCCTCATAGAATGGTTTTAGACTCTTATATATAAATTTGACCAAATAATAGGTATCTATCTTCTAACAAGCAGAAAAGGAATAAATATATAGTACTTACAGCTTTCAAGAGAAAGGTATTCTTGGAAGGGATGAAATTTAAATATTATCACGAACCTGTATTTTTATTAATATAGAATTCTTAATTCTCAAAAAGCAGAGATGACAAACAGGATCTGATTATCCATAAATGTCACAATTGATGGTTCTTTAATTTTATAAGAAGATAAAAAGTTTGTTCTCACATCCATGTGTCACAGTTCGCTTGATGCATTAATATATTGAAAAAGATATCATAGCACGTTAGTCAGTAGGTTCTTTTGACTTTAATATAGCACTGATTTTATATAGAACTCTTTTGTAAGTGTATTTTGGAGACATTAATTGTTTCCCAAGAAGTTTATATGAACTTAAAACTGCTTGATGTGAGTGATAAATATTGTTTCTCATGCTACTTGGTAAAAATATTATATGCAGCATGAAATAACGTTGTGATGCATTAGTGGGTAATCGTATTCCCTGTTAAAAAATGTTTTTGAATTCATTTTAATCTCATGTTACTATTAAAAAATGCAAATACGATGGTTAACACTTTAAAAATTTCTTTGTTTTTAAGTTACAAAGGATATAGTATCTCTTTCATTAAGTGTTGTCTAATTTGCTTACACACTCTTTAAGTTACCGTATGTTTTCAATTTTTGGTTACCTATTAAAACTAATATAAAAGCAAACGCTTTTGAAATTGAGTGAGACTTGTAAAATCTCAGTTTATCCCGTTATAATCTGTATTATTAAATACTTATTAAAATTAAAATTTATATCTTCATAAAAAAAAATATTTGAATTTTCAATTTCTTCATAAAACAATTTATTTTCATAATTTTTTATCTTAACAGAGTGCGCCAAGATAATTTCCTTATTTAAAATTGCAATAACTCAAAAAGTAGTAAAGTTAATTAGGTTGGCATGGTTTCGTTTCAGAGAGAATATAATAAAGTTGTATGACATTATCGTTCAGTCGCCATCTTGCGATTGAGTAATGAACACTGTGCATTTGTCGTAGAGGCCTATTTTTTCCAATGCCTCATTTCAATGAGAAACGATCTGGTGAGGCCAGCGGGTTGTTTCGATTTTGTCCTATGTAATTTCTTTTGTGGAGTATTAAAAGTCACGGAGCTGTACTGACCACCCATAAACTTCGGAAGATCCGAATAGAAACATTCAAAGAGAAATGGCGAACATACCTGATGAGAACATCAGAACTCGGTTCACTTAATGTATCGGCATTAATGGAGTCGCTTTCCCACTATGATATTTAAAACTATGCAAAGTAAAACATTAAATGTGTGTGTTAAACATGTAACTTTAATGCTTTTTGTGTTATTATGACACAAAATAAGGGCGTTATCTTGCCCACCCCCCAGCAGATGATTTTGAAACTCAATTTTTTAAATTATTGTGATCTTTCAGTAAGGAATGTAATTTAAGTATCTTTGTAAAATAAATTATTCAAGTTTAAGTTATACTACACATTAAAACTATTTTAAAAAGTAAAAGAAATTTTATCAGTAGAAAATATTAAGTAAAATAAATTCCAAACTCAATGAAATAGTCATTCATGTTGAAGTATTTACATAAACCATAATTATTTAAAATAATAAACTTCATACAGTGCTTTCACATAATATTCTCATATTTTCAATGTAATAGATAGGCCTATAGATTAATTAGTTGCAATATGCTAAAAATCTTTAATTAAAGCTCTGCCTATCTGCCTAAAGTACTTTTATTTTCAAAAATAATTATATTCTTCGGTATGCGTTTATCAATATACATCTAAAAATATTATATCAAGTATTATGTGAATACTTTCAAGTATTATGTAAATACTTTCAAGTATTATGTGAATACTTTTGGCGCAGCATGTCCAATTTTGGACCTTGCGCCATAAAACCCAACTAACCAACCAACCAACTATGTGAATACTTTAAAAAATATCTTTGCATTGTTTTTGAGAAAAAAGTTAAAAGTGTAAGTGCTTCCTAAAGATCAATTATTTTAATTGCTTACTTTTAAGAAACTTCAACTTGTTAGAAAATTTTACTTTCCAACATTTCAATAGTTTGCATAGCAATTTCTTTGCTTAATTGTACAATGCATTATTCTAAATGGTCAATTTTTAGAGAAAATTTACCCTTGAAAGTGCAACATTAGCTAAACAATTAAACTAAATTTAAGAATTTATAAGGTATTTATTTTCCATGACATCCATTAATATATAAAACGAATAGCTAAACTAAAATAAACCGTTGACCAAAAAAAGTATTGACAACCTTTACTCACGTTCTAGTATAGATCTAAGTTCTAAAGAGTCATTACCATATAAATTAAACTACGAAAAACTAAAGTAGATGCATGAATAAAGCAAAGAATACCTGATTTGAATAAACACGTTAAATCAATATGTATCAAAAACTAAATTAACTTATATTTTAACTATATACAAAAAAGAAACTCTTTTAAATAAAAATATCATGATTTTGCATGTTGAAATACCCTTATTTTTTTTACAAAACATAAATGGAAATTATTTAAATACTTTAGTGCTTTAAGTTGAAATTTTTTTAAATATATTTTACGAAATTGTGTATGCATTTCTTATAGTAATGTATAAATTTCTTATTTTAAGTTTCATCATCAATTGTTTCCTCATTCAAATGAATGCTATTTTTACTTGAAATCCAAGTGTATGATTTAAGATTTCAGAAGAAATCAATGAAGAATTCCAATTTTCGAGAAAATTATTAATCATAGAATCAAAATATTTTATAGCAGTATTATTAATAATATTGTAAATAGTTCCTCTATTTGTCCTGAAAGTAATCATCTCTCCAGTAGCTGTGTAATAATAGTAATTTATTAAAATGTTTCAGTCCGAGCCTTTATAGTTTTATTGCAATATTCACATACTAATTACTCTTAATTTTTCTGCATCGCTACAAATCCTTTTAAGAAGTATGCAATGGTTTTTCTTCTAAATTTAAATGTTTAATTTAAGTTGTCATAGTTTAAATTGTGCTCTATAAATTTGTAAACATTTATTAAAAATTATGTTTCGACTTTTCAATTTCTTATACTAATGCATGCATTGTAATTGAAATTATATTTGATTATTTAATCAAATAATCTTGTTGCGTTTAAATTAAGAATAAATAAGTGTCAAATAATCTTGATAATCATTACTACTCAAATAAGTTAAGAATTTAATTACCATTAATGATACAAAAAGAATATTTTTAATGACAAAAATTATCACATAATTTGAGAATAAAAATAGAATTAAAAATAATGAAGAAAAAATCATTTGCTTTAGTACTTAACAAAATATATCTAAAAAATTTATAAAATCTGTAATTTTAGACAGACGAATAGTATTCTGTATATACACTACTGGCCATTAAAATTGCTACACCAGGAAGAAATGCAGATAACAAAATGATATTTATTGGACAAATATATTATACTAAAAATAACAAGTGATTAAATTTTCAAAAAATTTGGCTGGATAGATCCTGAGAAATCAGTACCCAGAACAACCACCTCTGTGGCAGTAATAACAGCAGTTATACGCCTGGGTATTGAGTCAAAGAGAGATTGGATTGCATGTATAGGTACAGATGCCCATGCAGCTTCAACACGATGCTACAGTTCATCAACAGTAGTGACTGGCGTTTGGTGACGAGTCAGTCGCTCGGCAACCATTGACCAGACGTTTTCTATTGGTGAAAGATCTGGAGAACGTGCTGGCCAGGGAAACAGCGGAACATGTTCCGTATCAAGGAAAGTCCGTACAATACCGGCAACATGCGGTTGGGCATTATCCTGCTGAAACGTAGGGTTTCGCAGGGCTCGAATAAAGGGTAGAGCCACGGATCGTAACACACCAGAAATGTAACGTGCACTGTTCAAAGCACCGTCAATGCTAACAAGGGGTGACCGAGACGTGCATCCAATGGCACCCCATACCACCACGCCAGGTAATGGGCCAGTATGACGATGACGAATACACGCTGCCAGTGTGCGTACGCTCCAAACACGGATGCGACCATCATGATGCTGTACACAGAATCTGGATTCATCTGAAAAGATGACGTCTCGCCATTCGAGCGCCCAGGTTCGTCGTTGATCACACCATTGAAGGTGCTCTTGTCTATGACGCAGCTTCAAGGGAAGCCGCAGCCATGGTCTCCGAGCTGAGAGTCCATGCTGCTACATACGTCGTCGAACTGTTCGTGCAGACACTTGTTGTCCTCTAAACGACACCGTTTCTTGACTCACGGCTCGTGACGTGGTTGCACGATCCATTACGGCCATGCGTATAATATGCATGTCTTCTCGGCTGCTAGTGATAGGTGGCCGTTGAGATCCCGCATGGCGTTCCGTATTACCGTTCTGAACCCATCGATTCCATATTCTACTAACAGTCATTGGATCTCGACCGACGCGAGCAGCAAAACTGCGATAAGATAAACCGCAAACCCGGTATGCTACAATACGACCTTTATCAAAGTCAGAAACGTGCTGGTACGCATTTCTCCTTCTTACACGAGGCATCACAACAACTTTTCACCAGGCAACAACGTTCAAATGCAATTTGTGTATGAGGAACCGGCTGAACAATTTCCTCATTTAAGCACAATGTAGGTGTCGCTACTGGCGCCTGCTTTGTCTGAAGGCTCTGAAAAGCTAATCATTTGCATATCACAGCACCTTCTTCCTTTCCTTTAAATTTCAAGTCTGTAGCATGTTGCCTTCTTGGTGTAGCAATTTTAATGGCCAGTAGTGCAGTTTTGTAATTAATTTGATAACTATGATTTATGTAAACAAAAATAATTATCTCTCTTGTGAAATTCAGTTACACAAAACCGCGAACTCAGTTATAATAAAACGTCTTATTTCCTACAAACATGTTACGTTGATATAATATTCTATATATTATGAGCTCAATTTTTCCCTTAAAATCAAAAGAAAGCCATTTTACTTTTTATTCAAAATATTTCACATATCAAACAACAAAAATTATAAATTAATAAGTGTTATCTATTCCACGATAAAATGTTAATACTTAGTTTTTAAGTTACTTATTACAAAGTTAATATTAGTTCTAAATCATATTTCTGGAAAAAATTTGTGAACTACTAACGAAGTTTTATTTAATGCATGTTGACAGTTCATCAAAAAGATTCATCTATTATATGAAACTACCTCATGTATTCTTACTTTTTACACACACACACACACATGTAAAAGAAGATTAATTTATTATATTACACATTTTCCGATAAAAGTTTCTACAATGCATTCAGTGTAAAGTATTAAATTAGCAGAAAGTGAATAGAATTCTTAAATCATTTTTAAATATACAAGTTTGAGGAACATATGTCTTCTTGCTATAAAGTTTTGGAGTACTTTAAAATTAGATGTGACAAAAGATATGGGAAATCTTATAAATCCACATGTTTCCGACTCAGTTAAAGCTTTTTTTTTTTTTTCCAATTTGTCACTTTATTATACTATTTTATTATTTTGAACTTAAGTTGAAAAAATAAAAATGGCTCCAATTGTGCTCACAATTTCTCACAAAATTTTAAAAGATATTCTTCATAATGCAGGGTCGTGACATAATTTTAAAATTCAACAACAATTTTGTGCGACTTACAGTCGCAAAATCAAATTGCTTACAAATTTATGCACATTTAAGATATATGGAGTTTTCCTAATACACATAAATATCATATTTTTTGTTTATAAAAAATATTGTCAGTAAAGCATATGGCATTGAAGATTAAGAATGCCATATGCTTTTCAAACTCTACAAATGTTGTTCTAATCGATAAAAATTCTTCTGTAAGAAATTAAATCCTTAATAAAAAGCAGTTTAAATAGTGTACAACAAAATATTGTATATTATTTATAATATGGCCTTTATTACTTTATTACTATAACAAAAGTAATAGCAATAATTTGATTATTTGAAAATCACAAATATCTAATTAGTAAGTGAAATTTCATGTTTTTATTACATTTCTATGTATTGTTTTCACTGTTCGGAATTTCTTAACAACATTTTTCAAAATTAGTTTATTCGATAATTTCAGAATTCTAATTACTCAAAATTTTGGTTTTTGAAAAATCTGTAAAATCTGTCAGAAAATTAGCTAAAATCTACGATTACTCTCGCAATAAATAATTCACATTCATAACAGTTACTCTTTCTAAGTTAGTTATTTACTTAAAGAATCTTTTCTTGTTCTTACAGATGTATCATTAAGTACAAAATGATTTTAACAGTGAAAATAGGGTGGTCAAAGTTTATTGTACTCACATAAAATTTTCAAAGTTTTATAATATATCATTTTATTTTACTCCCTTCGTTAAGTAAAATACATGATATTTGACTTTTCACTTTTATTATTTTCTTTTATCTCTAAAAATATTAAACAATCAATATCATTTCTTATAATATAGGACATAAAATAAAATATAATATACATTTACATAATTAATAATACATACTAATTATATGATCCATTTATTGAAATAGTAATAACTTCAATGAACTTTTTAAGAAATAAACAAAAAAATCTAAAATATATATAAAAAGAAATCTTTTATTTTCATGAAATTATGGGACAAAATACTTTGCTTTTCCTGTATATTTTAAATTGCTTTGTTTTAATAATTATAACTTCCTTAAAGTGCTTAATGTGTGATATGATGCATCATGAGAAGAAATAACCAATTGATCAATGGATGAATCTACAAAGCATTAATAAAAAAATTTATTTCATAAATATTTTTAATTAATTATCTTACTATGCCTACTATTTTCTAAATTTTTTTTTTTTTTTTTTTTTTTTTTCCCGTGATTTGTTTAAAACTCTCCCTTTTAAAACTGCCAGAAAATACTATGTTAAGAACAATACATCAATAAACTTCAGAATTTTTTATCTCCTTAAATTAATGAATTAAAATTAATGCCTGAAATAATTTTATCGAAAAACTGCTCAGTTAAAAATAAGAATTAATAAAAGTTGTAGAAAACTCTTTTATTTTTATCTTCCTTAAAACCAAAAATAAAATGATGGGAAAATACTATTCTACCAAACAATGCAATTTTTTCAAATGACGAAAAATGTTAAAATTACTTTTATGGTATTAAATAATTAAAAAAAAGATATAATTTCAATAATTTCAACATCTTTGACTATCCAAATACATTTTTATTTTGATCGGAAACTCTTTTCGGAATTCCAATTTTTTTTTTTTTTTTTTTTTTTTTTTTTTTTGCTAAGTGAAATCTTATCATCTTCGAAGTTCACATTCAAAAATTTAAATTCGTTGAGAACCTCATTAGATAAGAAATATCTGGTAAAATCTAAATCATGTCAAAGAACAATTTCTAAGCGCATGCCGTTTAAGAAATAAATCGCGAAATAAATATCTGCTTTTGTACACTTTTCAGTTTCTTTTATGAAATCCGGATTTAAGAAATTCTACTTAAATCCAATCACCAAAAGAGAGACTTAAAGTAAAATAGTACACATTTTTCTAATTAATTATATTGATTAATTAATTATATTGATTAATAACATTGAGCTTAACTTCAGAATGAAATAAAATGCATTATTATATACGAAAGAAGTATTTTTATATCCTTGTTTTCATTTTCCATTATACATCACCAAAAATAAACATTTTAGCAGTCAATTTTGATCGTTTTTTTCTACATCCTCATTCATAAATTAACTTTCATGCATTTTTGTCAATTCGTATTTAAATCATTACTAAATTGTAATATCTTAATACATTCGCTGCCTGCACAATATATATATATATATATATATATATATATATGTTGTTGTTGTTGTCATGTGACAGCGCTAGCCTGGCATTATGGTATTATGGTGTGCACTCCTCCATGTTTCCAACTGAACCATATATTGGCGTGGAGTCTGACTTCTTCAGTACACACATGGCATAGGAAGCCGTTTATAGGGTTGGCATCCATTCACAATAAATTCATACACAGAAAGGACAAAGGCAGGATAGATAGAGAGAGAAAATACATCCATGCCCGAAGTGGGATTCAAAGCCAGAACCTCCTTAGTATCCGTAGTCAGACACTCTGTCCACCAGACAGGGCGGGCGACATATATATATATATATATATATATATATATATATATATATATATATATATATATATATATATATATATATATATATATATATATATATATATATATATATATATATATATATATATATATATATATATATATATATATACAGAATCCGAATGTACAGTCCATCATTTTTAAAAATGCAAAAAAAAATTAAAACACAAAATTTAAGAAAAACGCATAAAAACATAAAAAAATAATGCTTCACTAACATGCCTCAAAAACTTCTTTGTTAAATTTCTCTAGACGCACTTAAAATTAAGCATATAAACTTATCACAGTCGATCGTCTTCCCAGAGCGTCACCGGCATATGAAAAAACGGCATGCGGACGCTTCAGGGCAAATGTGTTACGCCAACAAATCTTTCTTTATTGATGAATCCGTGATTATTTCTGAAAACCATGATGCAATAAATGGGTAATGCCACAATGAGTGGGAAATACATCACGCGATTAACGGACAACCCTGAAGTCAAAAAAACTTGTTTCTGTCAGAGGTAAGAAGGTGGGAAGAAGTATTTTAGAACAAAATAATTGCATGAAAAATATTCTAGAATTCTTCTTCTCCTTTCAACTCTAATCAAGAATGAGTCAAGTTAATTATTCAGTTGCAATTCCTTTCTTGGAAATAACAAACGTGCTTTCCTTTCTAAAGATAAGAGGCAAAATGGAATAAACATCTGAAAAGCTTACTGAATTTTAAGGAAACCTTAACATCTCTAGCTCTCATTTTCTTTGAAGGACATGCAAGGATACAGAGTTTATTGTAATTATTCTATAAGAATTAATTTCGTTGTTATACATATCTCAGTGAATTTCAAAGAAAATGCTGACATTAACAGAAATATTCAAACAATCCACAATATAATTTATGGTGTACTTTAGATCGGTGTTTTTCTTTTTCCAGAAAATGAATAACTATCTCAGAAAATAGACAATAAAGTGTGCAAAAGCAGGACATTCATATTTTCAAATCTCTAAACTATTAAATAAAACATTTATTTAAATCCAAAAAAAATTTACATCAATAAAATACTTTCAAAAAGCGTAAATTATAATTTTTGTGAAAATGATTAATGATTTGTGATATATATATATAGCTTTAATTAATATATTAAAAATTATTATTAACTTGATGATAATTTTATAGTTAACTTGATGATAATTTTAGTGCTTATTAAACCAATATACTTGAAAAAATATTTCCCCAAATTATAATATAAAGATATATAATTTTATTCTTTGAATAGTTATTAACAAAGACAATAATTACTAATATAAATAAAAATGAGAAATTTTTAATATTAAACTTACGGAGAGATATTTAAAAAGAAAGATTATTATACAAGACTATGAATAAGATTGTAGAAATGAATTGTTTGATCCGCGCGCGCACGTTGATTCATTTAACGTGTATGCTTTTGATTCTTCTTTATCTTAATTTTAAATAAACAAAGATGATGACTCAGCGTGACCTAAAGACAGGACATCTATTTTTGGAGTGAATGAAAACGAATTTGATAGCAAACATTGTTTAACAATGGAAGATAAATAATGCACATATACTCACCGCAAGCATTTCTGTCACAGTGGGCACTTAGAATTTTCTAGATTTTTACCCTTACAACACATAAATATCCCTCTCAGTATTAATTAAAAAGAGCTCTTGCTAGGTAAAATGTGATATATATGACACCTTATAATAATTATCAACAATAAGCTAACTCCACTTCATGGTGTCAAAATAAATGATGGTAAAAGTGTAATGAATGTAATTGTTTTTGAAAATTTAAGGTATGCAATTTTATTAAAACATATTTTAAATTCTTCTTCTTTTTGACATGAAATAATAAGCATTAAGATAAATGTGGTGCTTTTGTATTTATATGATTGTAATCTGTCATACATAGAAAAACAGTTTCAAAAAACAGTCAATCAAATATCCGTTTATTTTTGAGCATCTGTTTCGTTATCCATTTTTATAAAATTAGTAATAAATATTTTATATTTTGTTTAATGCCTCATACTAGCTGAGATTATGGTTGAGGGCTTATTGGCTGAGGGGCAGATTGTCGAGGGATACGGATCTTCTATTTTGAATGCTCGGATTGCCCTGGTTGTTCATTCCTCGTTGATTGTCAAAATGTCTCCAATCATCATCTTCAAATACACGATTGTCATCGAAGTCAATGACATCTCTAGCTTGTACAACTGGTCCTCCATTTGCAAGTAATGGTCTGTCCACCCTTACCAATCCCCCTGAAAATTCATTCAAATATATATACCAATGACAAACTCTTCTGTTATCATCATCCTTCGAAAGAGTTTTATAGACATATTTTTATTATTATACATTATTCTAAATTAATTATGTTATATGGAGAATTTCAAAGAAAAATGTAAATTGTTCAGCACAAATATTTATAAATTATAAATATTAAAAAAATATCAATTTATAAATAAACCAATAAATTATCATCCCGTTATTCATAGGGTATATCTATTTACATTAAATTTTTCAGAGCAAAACAGATTTCATTATACCTTCTCGTAACCAAGCTCCATTGCCAGATCTCCTGTTTTCTTCGGGTGTTGGTATGGTAAGATTATTTCTGGTCTTTCGCCGTCCATGGGCTCCAATATATCTCCTCCGCATAGGATCCCATCTAGGTACTGTTGGAACTGGCTGAGGCAAAGGTTTTAACCAACAAGCTTCACTATCAGTGAATTGAAGACCAGTAGGCAACTAAGCACAACGGTAGAAGAAATATTAACATTAACATATATACTACAAAACTTGTCATCATATCTTCTCTTATGTTACATAATAAATAATATCGATTCGTGTGGCGGAAAAATTAAGAGGCCACATTTTATGAAACAGGTAAAGATCAATCTTTAATATAAATGAGGATAAAAGGAAATAGAGTCGTTTCAATAATTCTGAAAGCAGAAATAAGATTAAAATATGGTAAAGCGTTTCTAACTAAAATAGGTATGAAAGCCTTTCAAAACTATATTTTAAAATTAATAAGATTCTGTGACTGAAATCTATGGGGCATCATACAAAATAAATTTATATGAATCACTAATTTATCTCACTCCAAGAGAATGCTCAAGGGAATGTTGTTTGAAGTTAAAATTATGATTTACATATTTTATTCAAAGTTTCTTTCCGGAATATTTTGAAATTATTTAAAAAAGAGAGTATATTAAATGATTTTAAACCAAATATTTAACTAAATCATATTTGATTCCAATTGATTTCGTAAAGTTCCATTAAAATTACATTATAAATTAGAGTTAAAACTATGCAAATCAATTTATCTAGAAAAAATTGAAGTTGGTATTAAATTGAACATTTAAATCTGAAATTGATAACAGGTTCCCCGTGAACTAATAGTGAGACTACAGTCTTTGGAAAATCCTAATAAATTTAAGTAAAAATTAATAATTTTACTCAATATTATTTAGAGTAAAAAGTAACTATTTTATTATTCACGATTTATTTTAGCTATATTATTATTCACGATATTAAAGCGAGTTAAAATCAACAAAAACTCAAATGTTGCAAGCAAAATTTATTTTTTAGCTTCAATTTTTTAATGAAAAAATTTACTAACATTTATTTTCCAATAGAATTACATATTTTCATAAATAAATGCATCATCTTTTTTTTAAGTTTTCTTATAGCAAAATATTTAATCATAGAAATTTCATTTACTCTTTCTTAATTAAAAAGAATAATTTTAATTAAATAATACAGTATTAAAATGCATTTAAACTATTTATCCTTTTGTAGATTTTTTATTTTTTTGTATCAATGGCTTTTATACCAGGTACCTGAGTAATTTTCTCAAAATATGGCACAACAGTGACTCTTTTAATGGAAATTGAATTGGCTCTTCAATATAAATGCAATTAATTTGTCTTGTTTAACATTGTTATAGCTGGAGAGCAGAATATGTGTGCATGAACAAATATTCTAAGTAATATTTATTATGTGCATTAAAATTTTTAATATTCATAAAATCAAACTTTATTTATTATATTAATTTAAATTATATTTAAAGGATTTATAATCTATTAAAATTAAGAATACATTTGATCTTCCAAAAAATAAAATATTCCGTTATAATACAAATTATGTTAATTCCAATTGGCAGGTTAAATTAAAATAATTTGAGTTATTATGGCATATGATTTGAACAAATAGTTCATCTGACATTTTTAAATAGTTTTTTCCTATTAGTTTAATTTTTTTATTATTTGCTCTAAAGTCATTTTACACACAAGGGCTAATTTAAAGCCCTTAAGTGTAAAATAACCTTCGAACAAATAGATCTACTTTTGCGATAGAAATCGAACCAACCTACTTTTAAATTGAAAATATGAATATTAATCATTCCTTTTCTAGATTGGCTCATTCCCGTGTTATTTGACTATAATAAACAGTTCTGTTCGTCAAAAAATGTATACTAAATTTCTGTATGCATATCAGGATATGAATACGCCCTATTATCTGTGATCCAATAATGCAATTCTGCTGATTATTTTGGGAATTGTATTAAGTGGTAGATATTAAAAACGATGCTCATAATATGTTTTGACTGTTATGTGTTATGTTTTTCAATAAGTGATGTCAAACAATTCTTTTAAAGAGTGATGGTTGTTATATTAATTCTTTGTATTATATATATATATATGATAGGTAAGTGCTTGGTAGTTTTTAATGTTTCTACCTTTGCGATGTATGAATACAATTCACTATCAACTACAATTTCTTCTATACTTCAGATGACAAAAAATACTATAGCGTTCTCTATATGTTTACACATGCAAGGCTATCTATTAAATATGTCAAATAGAATTGTTACACTCTAGAAGCGAATTATTTTCTCTATATAAAGTTCTCATACCAAACTTAAATTACTGTAAGATGATTATAAATAAAAATGTCTTTATCAATACAAAATAAAGTTTTATGAAACTTATTCTAAAAAGCGAGGTTTGTTATAATATATAAATAAAAATGCTGAAGCTCATTAAATGAAGTAATATAAAATAAATATTTTTTGAAACAATGTGTGAAATGTATTGTCCAAATATTCCTATAAATTTAACATAACATCGTTACAAATATTATATCTGCTATAATATATATGTGCAAAGATTCTATACAGTTTCTTTAATCAAATTTCGTTACTAATACAATAATTATTTGAACTAATTTAAGGTTTTACTATAAAAATTCTGCAGAAAAGAATAACTTGGTATTTACATGATTATTTATTAAATTATTTTACTATGATATTGCTATAGAAACATATAAAAGTATACATAGATGTGTGTAATAAAAGGTCCTATTTTAAACCATATTAAGAAAATTAAACTATAAATTTTATTTAAATTTCAAAGTTAGATATTCTTCTAACTTTGAAAATTCTAGTCAGAAGATGATGGGTTCTTCTGATATGAAAAGATTATGCTCAATTTTCGCTATTTCAGACATACCTCAGAAATAAAAGTTCCATTACTGTGTAGACGAAATTTCCGATATTTGAATCCAATTGGAATGTCATAATCATAAAGAAGAGACTTTTGTTGAGCTCCTATTTGAACACTGAGCCTCAAGTTACTAGCAAACACGACATCAGTTATCACGTACAATGTGCTCACATCCTGCAAATCTGAAATGAGACAAATAAAGCTTCGACATTGCATCATACATTTATTAAAATATCGATTTTTCCTTATATATCATCGTGCAACCTCTTATTCGTTTTTTATATTTTATTTTATACACAACTTTAAATATTTTTATGTTGTATACTTTTCAAGAATACAAATTTTTTTCACCATCTTTCGATTGTCACTTCTTCTTATGCTCTTATAGGGAAAATATGATTATTAAAATAAAAACATTTACTATGTACTTGTTTTTATTCAAAGTCCTGTTTTTCACCATGAAATTAGTTTTCATGAATACATCTGGTAAAATGAACAGTCGAATGAGATATGAAACACTCTAAGATTTCCTTTAAATAAGAAGTTATTAAAAATATTGATGTCGGGATCCCTTTTTCATCGTCATCAAAAAGAAATTATAATAAAATATGAATGTGAAATAGGAAATTATAATAAATATGAAATAATAATTCCTCCCTGGAAGTGGTAAATTAAGAATATACATATATTCAAAACATTGCAATAAGCAAAAGCAATGTTTTTCAAAACGAAAGAACTGGTAAATATGAAATTTTTTAAAATGTCACTGTAAAAGAAGAAGTGATACGATGGCTTAAACATTTTTTTCTTTACTCCCAACAGTTACGAATAGATCACAATTTTAAATAGAAGAAAAAAGCCACAAGCTTCTTTTTTTTAAGAGTCCCGAAACGAAATATCGCATCGCTTAAATTAATTACATCTGGCAAAAGTAAAATTAAAAGAGTTTAAATCAATGTGTGTGTGTGTTAATTGTGATTCACATTATGTTAATTGTGCTGTACATCAATTTTAATTGTGCTTTACATCAATATAACTTGTGATTTACATCAATGTTACTTGTGATTTACTTCAATGTTACTTGTGATTTACATCAAAGTTAATTGTGATTTACATTAATTAATTACATTGTAATCAAAATTTTGTAAGGAAACCTAGCCATTGCATTAAATTTGGCAATAGCCAGCATCATGACATGCATTACTAATGAGGTAATCAAAATTTCAAAGTGAAACATATCTACTGTTATATGTTATGTAGTACCTAACATCCTGATATACATCAATTATTGTGTTATAATCAAAATTTTAAACTAAAACATATCCAATGCCCTAGTGTATGCAGTACCCAATATCCTGAAGCACATTAGTTATTAATCCTGTAATCAAAATTTTGAGGTAAGTCACATCAATTGTCTTATTTTAGGCAATTGATATGATTCATTTCAAAATTTTCATTATATATTTTTAATATATAATCAAAATTTTGAACATTCTGATGCACATTAATAACACATGTTATCATTGAACTTTTTAAATGAAATGTATCGAATAACAATCATTCTGTGTGTGATGTAAGTTTTATTTTATTCCACCAAACTTTCTTAATTCAACCTGGAATAAAAATTCGCTGAAGAAATAAAGTAGGGATATATTTTGTTTATATAGATTATTTTTAATTATATCTTCATATATATACATATATATATATATATATATATATATATATATATATATATAATATATATATATATATATATATATATATATATATATATATAATATATATATATATATTATATATATATATATATATAATATATATATATATATATATATATTATATATATATATATATATATATATATATATATATATATATATATATATATATATATATATATATATATATATATATATATATATATATATATATATATATATATATATATATATATATATATATATATATATATATATATATATATATATCAAATCCTTAAAAAACATAATAAAGCTAGATTTGCAACATTACTGAATTCACAGATCTGACAATATTATATTTTTGTGAAGTAGAAAAATTTATATTTTTTAAACATGTTGTATTTTTTACAATAGATTTTTTTTTTTACTTACATCAGATAAATCATTATCATTGTAATTTCTATATGAGAATGGCTTCATATATGCAGAAATTCTGTTTTTCAAAATAATGGTATAACTAGAGTTTTAGTATATGAAACTGATATATTAGAAAAAAAGAAAACTAAATTTCATAATTGCTATAAGATTATATCTGTCGGAAGTAAAAGTGAAATTTTAATGCGTCTATTTAGATCACTAAAATTTTAGTTATATGAATTAGCTGTATTATTTATATACAAAATGGGCCAGAATATAATTTATGAGAAACATAATTAAATCGGTACAAACTTAAAACTGAACTATAGTTTGATAACTATAGTTTATTTCGAAAATGTTTGATAAAAAATTGCCACTGGATACACGTTTTGGCCACCGCTTGTTAACGTAAACGGCATTTTGAACAATGGCCATACATTTCTATCCCTTATTCAAACCCTTTAAAAGCTACATCTCAGAAAATTCAATCAAAGATTTGCTAAATACTAATTATGTGTGCACAACCACATGTTACCTGTTTTTTATAAAACTTTCTTAGTATAAAAAATGCTGTAATGTATATAACCCAATTCTACAGATCTCTGACCAATAAAAAAAGTTTGGTCAACAATCGCTATGAAACTGATTCGTCATGCTTTATATACACCATCCACTAAGATCGATGAAGTGTGACGTCGTATTAAAGCAACATTGGAACTGTGTGTATCTGAGCGTTCCATCCAATCTCTGTTTGACTTAATATCTAGCCGTATAATATTATTATTAGAAGGTTGATCTGGGTAATGATTTCATAGAATTTATGCTTTCAAATTCCTTAAGAAATTAATCATATGTTATTCTGCTTTAATAAATTTTTTCAATATATATTATTTTGCTTTTGCATTTTTATTGGTAACAATTGTAATGGCTGTGTGTGGGTAATTTTATAAGCCAATTTCGTATGGATATCAGATCAAAATATGAGAATTACTATTCAATCTAAAACAGTGGGGCATACATTAAATAATAATTAATTAAAAAGAAAAATAACTATATATATATATATATATATATATATATATATATATATATATATATATATATATATATATATATATATATATATATATATATATATATATTATAATTAGGCAAAAATGGCATTTACTTATTTGAATATAATATAGTATATTTATTTTCTTTATATGTCAGTGGATTAATATTATGGGCTGGTTGACAACTGAATTGGTATCTTACTATCTAAACTCCCATATCTGAACGGAGAGGCGTCAAAATCTATGAAATATGCATGTTCCCTTTATGTAAAAAAAAGGTCAAGTATTAACCCCACTGCTTTAAAAATGAAAACAATACGTTTCACAACCAAATTACAATAATTCTTTGTATATAAACAAGAGCTCATAAAATCTTTCTAAGAAAACCTTAAATAGTACATTTACCCAAAATGATACAAGAACTGAAATCTTTAAATGTGCCAAGGCAGCTTTGTGTTTTGGATTACGTTTTACATGCCTTTCTCCACTTATTTTTGTTAATATTTTCGCTTACGTATAAGAAAACTTATTTTTGTTTTTCATGGAATACGTTTTTGGTGTTTCCAACCAGGTTCTCACCGAGTTTTATAAATCATTCCAAATGCGTTCTTTATTTTTTTTATTTTTTAAAAAATTAATGAATTTTATTCGTAAGTGTAAGCAAAATAGTAAATACTAATTTCTCATATAAAACAATATATTCAATTCAATGCTAGACTGTTAAACAAGTTATGTTTTCAAAAAAATAAACATAAATCAATTTTATATTCAATTGAACGCGTTTAACTGTTTAATAAGTATCTCACCTTCTATCAAATTTTTGTGAATAGTCAAAGAACCCGGAATGGGTGGTTGAGCACTTCGCATGTGAGATTCCATTATTGACAATTCGATGCATTTATCAATAAAACCTCTGTTAGATACCACTCGCAACTTGTATTCTCGGTACATCTAAAAACAAATATACTATGTATTGCAGCAATTTATATGGTTAAATAGTTTTCATGTGATTTATAATCAAGTAAGGTGAACTAGACTAATAGTTCCCAACTAAGTAATAAAATAAATAATCTGTAAATATTTAGGGATTCAAAGAAATAACGTGAATCAATTTCCTATTATAAATGAAATTCTTACTGTTAGTCCATCAGCAACATCCCAAGGTGAAAAATCAAACTGAGGCACCCAAGTTGAAAATTCCCGATTTACTAAATAATCCAAGTTCCCAACTATTTTATAAGTTGGAGGCCTCAATCCCAAAGTTGACCATATCTAAAAAGGCGATAATGATTTATTACAAACATAAATATAAAACCATATTAAGATTTTTTCATTAAGAGCTAATAGTTTTATTCAAGCAAATTTTTTATTATAATTAGAGCTAACAGTTAGGGAAAATAGTCAGGTTTTTCTCATATTAAAACCAACACTGAAGTGCCACTGAATTAGGGATAACAAGGGCTATGCAAATTGTGTAGCACAGTGCATCATTTAAGCTCAAGTGAGGGTGCTGTGGTAACTACATATATAACGCGTACTGTGGTTGCTTTGATTTAGTTGTTGGAACTGCCAGTATGGGTAAACTGCATGATTTAGACGCTTTTGATAGCGGACAAATCGTAGGTGCATGACGCATGGGCCATTCAATTTCCGAAGTCGGCTGGCAGTTAGGATTTTCAAGGTCCACAGTGTCAAGGGTATACCAAGAATACATGGATAGTGGAAAAAAACTAGCGATTGGGCAAATTGCAAAGGACAATTAGTCTTTACAGTGTGTGATGAGAGACGGCTCAGGCGTCTTTTATGGAGCCCGCGAAGCCAAACATTAGTTCAAATTACCACCTAGTTGAATGATGGTGCCAGTCGTACTGTCAGTAAACGGACTGTGCAACGCTCGCTTCACCGTATGGGTTTCGGGAGCTATCGACCTACGAGAGTACCATTGCTCAATGCTCGCTATCAGGCTGCACGTCTTGCCTGGGCAACGCAATTCGGTACGTAGAGCTGCTGGATGATCATCTCCATCCATTTATGCTGTTCTGTTATACGTATGGTAATGGAGTTTTCTAACAAGACAACTGTACCTCTCACAAGCTACTAGCCAGTTGGATGAGCATTCCTCCGATTTTTCTGTCATAAATTCGCCATCTAGAAGCCCAGACTTAAATCCTATTCAGCATACTTGGGATATTTTGGAACAAGGCGTGAAATCCCAGTACACAGCACCAATGGACCTTACTGAATTATAGAGAGTTTTAGTCGATGTTTGGCAAGCCATTCCCCTGGAATGTTTCCAAAAACTTGTTGAATTTATGCCTCATAGTGTGGCAGCCGTTATCAAAGCCAGAGGATGCGCGACTTGTTACTAAATAGATATCCCTAATTCAGTAGCACTTCAGTGTATTTTACACCAAAATAAAATCCATATTAATTACAAATAATTTCAACAGTTATTCATAATTAGCATCATATAAAATCTTGACTTGAATATAAAATTAGATCATACTGTGTAAGCTATGAAATCAATTGAAGTAGACTTCAAATATTAAGATTTTATTTTTATTTCTAGTCTTATAACAATATTCCTTTAATATATTGTCATTGGGAAAAAGCTCAAACATGTGAATTAAGTTTTAGAAGTAAGAACCATGATGTTTTACAGAATTAAGTAATTTTGCTCGGCTATAAGCATTTATTTTGTTCCTCTATGGCATTAAATATCTTCTGTGTTTTATTTTTAAACATCTGACTTTTCATTTGAACAAACATTTATTTAACAAAGTGTACTTGGTATATAAATCTGCTTTTCTGAAGTCTCTTTTCCACATGATGAGTAATTCAATTAGGAATTACAGTTCTTAGTAAACTTCAAATGACTACACATAATCGTGTACTTATTTGAGATATTTACTTTTGGTTGAAGTTTACTTTAAGGCTCGGGTTGAGAGAATAGATTATGTGCTTTATATTTCAATCAACAAGAATTGTTGATTTAAAGCCAGAACGTTAATCAGTCAACAACAAACTTAGATAAACATATTCAGAGTAACAAAGGATACACTTTAAACTAAAAATATTACATAAATTTACAGTTAAGTGAGAAATGCTGAAAGAAACTTCAAAATATAATCCAAACACCCAATCAATATAATTCTTAAAAATGCATCATCTAGAAATCCAAAACAAATGCTAAGAAATTCGTTCATCAGAATTTCATTGCTTAAATTTGTCTTGGTGCTGAAATCAGAAATCTTAGTCTATTTATACTGACTGCGATGTATTGCAGAACCATTGCAAAATAAGAAAAAGTTTAAAGGGGACAGAAATAGATAAGCGATTGAGTATGTGTCCTTCTATGCCACAAAAATTTTGTAACAATTGTAAGTCATTGTTCCCTTAGTTGACATTTAGAAAATTAAACCAAGGACCACAACGAGAGTTAAGGAAGAGCATTTGCAATGATGTCAATGAAAATAGAAAGGTTTAATTCCAATACTACTCTAGTTCTTCCTTGAAGACATTACACTAAGTTTTCCTCTTTATGATTATCTTGATTAAAAGCTTCATCAGTGTAATCTGTACACAAGATAAATATGCAATGATCATCTTATCACAACAGATAACGTTTTAGATGAACATGTCAAATTGCTTATTGAACTTTTGATCTATGGAAGACTACCTTCTTTTTGAATAAATTCAGACTTAGCCTCTAAATCAGGTATCATGTGATTTTTTGAGAACAAGGAACGTATCATCTATCATACCTCTATTAAATTATTTGGATAAAGGAGAGAGAGTGTCTGCACTTAAATTAATATCATTTTAAGTATACGTACAGACTGACGATTTTTTCACCAAGAGCCTTAAATTTTCATATAAACAGAAAAGGCCATTCTAAATGCACCTTTATAACAGTGTTTTGTGCTTCTAAGAAAGATCAGTTTCCTTATAGAATATACATCTTAGAATCTATTTAGAAATTAGGAAATTTATGATTCGAATACCGTACTTACTATTAACATTAGTTTTAGTTCGAAATTATAAGTACTTTATGTTCTTATATTTAATAATCGTGATATGAAAATATATAAAAACAACTAGATTTTTTTGTAATTTGCCCTAAATATTTAATTAGTGGGTCCGGAATCAAATACGCATTTTTAGAGAGTAATCATAATTCATATAAAAATGAAGTGCTATTAAATATCATGGAGCTTTTAAAACTCTTTCGAATTCTATATTTTATTATGAGAGTGTTTATAAAATTTAATATTTATTTGTCGAGAGTATGATAGAGTAGCAGAAAAATGTATAATTAAAGAAACTAATGAAATACATCATTTAAGGCAAATTTTATTTTTTTAACTGAAAAAACAATTGAATAAGTGATTTGAAAAATACATTAACCAAATCAGAAATCTTATAATTTCTACCACAGAAAAATAAAAATATTCAACAGAGAGAATTAGAATTGAAGAAAAATAGAATGGTATATACTCACAAAATTAAGGAAAACTAAATAATAATATTTAAACTAAAATAATATTCAAGTATAATTGACTCATAAAACTTTCACAATAAATAATTCTATATCATATAAGTTTCATGAATTTTTTTTTTTCCAATGGCAGACTGTAGACAGTTACACAACTGCAACATAGTCTATTAATCCATTGTTCCCTGATACCCAAGGAACCGGCCAGAAATAGTGACCTCTTCGCCGCCGAGGCGTTGCCCCGGGTGCACCACAGGGGGTGGGCTACCATCGCACCCTCACACATGCCATAGGGACCCGTGTATAGGATAGGCATCATTCATACTTCATTCACGCACACAATTAAAGGACAAAGACAGATAGAGAGAGAGAAAGTACACCCTTATCTGAACCGGGATTCGAACCCAGGACCTTCCTATTTGTAGTCAGGCATGCTGACCACTAGACAAGTTGGCCGGCATTTTCGGGAAGTTAATTATTAAATAAAAAACTTAAATAATGTATGTACCTCTTAAATAATACCACATTACATGCATAAAAGTATCGAAATTATTTTCAATCTATAGAAAATCGCTTCTGTAACCAAGCAGGTACCAAATATATACAGACAGAAATTCTTCAGAATACACGTGAAGTAAAATGTAAACAAGATCTCAATCTCATTAAGAGAGATAAGAGAGAAGACAATCCATGAAAAAAAATAAGATCTTAATCTCATCAAAACAAAACGATCAGAGAAGAAAAGAAAAGAAAACGGAAAATTTGTGACGTATTGGTTCCACAAAAATATTGACTTTTAGTTGAAATCACCTTGTTTCCATAATTTTGAAAAAATCTTTTCTATATGAAAAAAGTAACTTATTCACTGAAATTAACATCAAAGTTTAAATATAATTGCAAGCTTAGAAATGTTAATATTTCTTTACATGTTTTTTAACATAATATTTCTTGGCAAACAAATTTTTTGAAATTATTAATCGGAGAATGAACTCACATAAAAAGAATATTGGGGAAGAAATTATTAAATTCGAAAAAAATAGCAAACAAATACGTTGTTTATATGACATCAAAAACACAGTTTAGTTTTGTTCAAAATTCTTCATTGATGATTAGTCATAAATTGGATAATAAATTAGACACGATTAGACATGAAAACCTAAATTGTAAATCTGTAAAGTTTAAAAATTAAAATCCTTAAATATTCATTGAAAGTAATAAAATTTAATCAGTAACTATTCTACAACTATGATTTTTTTTTTCTTTAAATGCAACGATAACACAATAAGCAATATAATCTTTAAAGACTAAAAATTCTCTCAAAAATAATTTTAGATTTATTAATAAAATTTTAGTTGACTGAAATTCCAATAATTTTTAAATAATAGAAATTACCAAAAAACTTTGTTTATTTTCACTTTCCAATTTATTTTAATGAATAATAATATCATAAAATGCATGATTGAACTTTCAAAATGTTAGACAAAATTTATTTCATGAATAAACTGTTGAAACACAAAACTGAAAAGTGAGAGTCAGTGTGAATTTGCAGAAATAAATAAGCTCATTGAAGATGATTCAGTGCCCCTCCCCACCATATTGCTTATAAATTAAAAAAAAATTTACGAGTTATATTATTATTTAAGTGGTAAATTATTATCTCTGAGAAATATCTGCATTAATTTCTTATTTTATTCGAATTAAAATGAGAATAATAAGGAGAAATATTTTCTCGCATTCACTTCAAGATGGAATTGGATATAAAAAATAAAAATAATTAAATCATGCTTTTTTTCAATTTTGTGAATGCCATCAAAAAACTCTTAATCAAATAAATAAACATGAATTAAAATAGAAAATAAAAAAGAATGCAAAATAACGATAATAAATATTTTTAAATGTTATTCTTTAAAATTACGTGAAAACTGTCGAAGTAACTTCTGCAAGAAATTTATAAGCACATACGAATTGACAATTTTGTATCTATCAAGTCTCCTCAATTTAATAGTTTGATTCACGTCCAATTTAAATAGGTAAGGACTAAATGAATTAGTGAAAAATCAAGTCATATATATATATATATATATGATTTATATATATATATATATATATATATATATATATATATATATATATATATATATATGATTTATATATTATAAATAAACTCCATTTCCATGAAACTGAATATTTTTACAGCAGATTGCTTAAAAATATGAAACGAAGCTAGCTGATTGCGATAAAGTCTGGATGATAACAGTTTTAAATTCTATTTTGCATACTTTCACGTTTTCCATTTTTTCAGACAAAAATACTACTAAAAGGGTTCCAAGAAGTAATGACGTGATTATTAATGCTGAAATATGTGCGAATAGTTCTTAAATAAATGTTCTTAAGAGAATTTTTTTTAATTTGCTTTCGTAAATATTTTATATTTTCCCCAGAGAAATGATTTGATTGGAAACTAAAATTTAAACTAATTTCCAAATCACTGTGAACATACGTGAATTGAACAAGTGGGTAATCATTCTGCTAGTTCTATCAGGTTACGTTGATAAGCCTCCAGGAATGCTCTCTTTCACAGACAGAATGTATAAAGCATCTGTTTTCTGTTAAAGTATGTGAATTACCCGAAAAAGTAATTTACAATAAGATTTAAAAGTAGTTAAAGCTATGTTTTCTTATAGAGTTTGTTGAATTCATGAATTGATTTAATTGAAATGCAGACGATGTGAGTGGCTATCAACTTTCTTTAAGTGCAATTAATAAAATATATTTGTTAGCATCATAATTCATCCCCTGATTTGCGCACTTAAAATGTAAGCTTAATTCATTTATTTATATTAAAAACATTTTGATGAATTTAAAAAATCTTTTCTTTTAATACTTAGCACTATTTCGGCAAATTAGCACTATTTTACTAATTACTAATTAGCACTATTTCGGAACTAAGCTTTAAATTTTTTTTCACTAAACAACTTACGTAGGAGATTCAGCTTTTATTTTAAAATGACTTTAAAAGAGAAAATGTTTGACTCTTTTCCTTCTAATTCCTCCTTTTAATGCCTTTTTTCTTTTTTCAATTTTCAAAACTCAAACAATTAAAATTAAAAAGTTTATAAAAAAATATACATACTACAGTTTTTAAAGATTGCAGTATTTCGAAACTATTATTTCTGGAGATTAAAAAAAGACCTCACTGTATGAAAGGTACAGTCAGTAAAAAACAATTTTTTTATATATGTATAATTTCATGTAAGCATTAATTTATTAGTATTTCTTATTAGCTCTTTTTTATATTTACTGATTTTATTATAGCTTTTTCGTTCAAAAAAAATTTTTTGTGTTAAGCAATACACAGTTGTAATCATCTATAGCAAAAATTGTGGTAATTATTATTTGATATTACCTAAAATAATGTTTCGGTTTGCACTTGAAACAAATATCCCATTATTTTTATAACATTTTTAGAATTCAAATCGAGCAAACTGTTTATAATCGTAATCTATAATAATGCATTAATTCATTAAAAATGTATGGTAATAACGTTAACATATGATAATTGGAAAATAAGCTTAATAAAAAAGGTAATATTATATAGTAAAAAAAATCACTGAAAACTCAAAAAGATTGTCAGTGATGAATATAATATAAGCAAATTATTTATAAGTAGAAATTTTTTTTTAATGAAATAAAAATATTATTGAAGGAAGTACTTCAATTTTAAAGTTTATAGGCAAAAAGCAAGCTTTCATTTCTTTATGCTGGAAAATAATGTATGTCCATAGAAGAAACAGGCTTCAACTATCGAAGTTGAATTATAAATGATTAGTAAGAATGAAATGGTGATTACAACAAAGACGTAACATTTCAATAATAATCATTAAAAAAAAGAAGAAGAAGAAGCATTTCTTATTATCAAAGAGAGAATTTCACTGCCAACTCTTGAGAATAACTCTCTTGATTCTATTTATTTACAGATGATAATTCATTGTAATCACTTAGTTTTGGAAGGAATAGGTAGCATAAACTATTACATTATTAAAATGTCAAATTCAGTTGAAATAATTTTTCACATTATCTAATATATGATCCAAATTGTGGATAATAATTTTTCCATATTATTTTCCACAATTTAGATAAGATATTTTTTCCACAGTATATAAATTAACTGTTCACTTGGAATTAATCCATTCCCTTTATACACTAGTTGTACAACACTACTTAATAAAAACTTAAATGTAATAAAGCGCCGTTCTTTTTTGATCATTTAAAAAATGCATCTTAATAATAGTCTTTCTTATTATGATAGTAAAATTAAATCTAAAATTAAATAGAAGAGAAATAACAAAGCTGACAATCAAAAATAACTATTACATGCAATACTAAATATATATCTCTATTATCTTTAGAAACACTTTTTCTTAAAATATAACTTTGATAAGTTCCAAATTATGTAAACTCAAAATTTAACTTATAAATACTGTAAACATATTAACAAAATTGGTAAGTTAAAAAAAAACCAAGGCTGATTATGTGCGATAATTTGGAAATATTAACTAGAAATACAAAAAATATACTTACACTACGTTTCTTAATAAATACAAAAAGCTGATTATAATAGATAGCAGATTCTATAAAAGGAACTGTGACATATTCGGACGCAAACAATTGTTGACCGATTAAATCCCTCAGAAGTTTCCATGTAGTTTCTATATTAGGTTCATCACCCAGTTTTTGGTACAAGTCGTCACCCATCCAACCCTCAACTGTTCTTCTAAGTGATGTCATTTTTCCTATTAATCTGACTGATAATTTAGGTTAAAAAAAAAAAAACGGGAACTGAAACTGTTCTGGAAACTAAAAATATAATTAACACTTCTAAATAGGCTCTGAATTTACCAATTATTATTATCTTAATTGTTGAGCAATAATATTGTTGGATGGGCCTAAAAAAATGTACGTTATTATTATTGTATCTTTTTTTCAACAATGAATTAAACAAAGACATATGCTAACATTAATATTATAAGAGAATTAGCCAAACTTTTAGAAATTAATATTAGAATTATAAAAAAATATATTAGATAATTGTATTATAAATTATTTCTAAATCTTCCCAAAAATAATTTAAGTTTAAAAGTCTAAAAGAAATTCCTTAAAATACGTCTACATATTTTATTATTTTTTAGAAACTAGATTAAATATATAATTTTTGAGTACAATTATTCAGTAAAAATTTTTGATTGAAATTGCTTAATTAAAGATACATTATAAATATTTTTCAAGTCAAGTTTATTGATCTCTTTCTCTCCCTGTATATATATATATATATATATATATATATATATATATATATATATATATATATATATATATATATATATATATATATATATATATATATATATATATATATATATATATATATATATATATATATAAACAATTATCAAATACATCAAAAAGGCAGTGCAAAAGAAGAATATTGAAATTAAAAATAATAACTTTCACACAAACAAAGGAAAGAAACTGGTATTCGTATTACAAGCAATATCAGGAGCAGTGGCAATGGAGTTAAAAGTACATTTTTGTCTTTCTTTCTTCCCCCCGAAGGCGTTTCGATAAATTTTTCTCAAAAGCTGTTTCTCATTCTCATTCATTATATTTTTAATAATTTCACATCAAACATTTCTTCCGTACATATAACATGCAATTCTATTTTCAGAAAATTTTCGAAAAAAGTTCTGACCGCAAAGAAATTCCTTATCAGAGTTCGTGCATGAGTGACTCCTCTTCGCTCAAATCATCATGTACATTACCTTGGATTTTTCTTTTTCCCCTACAGTGGTTACCTTAATAAAGCCTGCATATTGAAATGATCTCAATATTTTCGTTCCTTTAAATTCATTCTGAGCATTAATTGACAAATCCATTGCTTCTAGAAGAAGGGTCAATTTCATAAGGTTGCTCCAAATCCAACCTAATAATCACTCCTTCACATAGTATCCTACGACATTTGCACTCGAATCTATTGACTATGTCCTGATCTATGGTATCTGTAAAATAGCTCAGTTTTTAACTCAATTAACGTTCACTCAAGGACTGTATAAAACTCACACTTTATTTCTCCGACTCTCTCTTCGCTACTGCCGGTTTCTTTTTTATGACTCAAAGAGGGCGCTGTGCTCGCAGACGCCAACATTCCGCCCGGAGTTGACATGGTACATTCAACAATTTGAAATCTCAAGAAAAATATTAACACTATATAATATATGAGTACAATGATGCACACTATATAATGTATGAGTACAATGATACACACTATTATTAATAAACAACAATAATATTATTAATAAACAACAACAACATAATGATACACAGATATATTTGATAAAGTTTTCACTCCTTAATTAGGCAATGGCAAAATGCAAATTTTATTAATGCTCCTTTTAAATACTCCATTCTTCATTTCAACTAAAACTACTCTCACTTTCTTATCCTTTCCTGGGAATATTTGCATTATTTTGCCCAGCGGCTAGTTATAAACCTGTACATTATTTCATTTTAAAATCACCATAGTGCCAACTTGCACATTCTCTTTGGTGAACCTCCACTTTGATCTTTCTTGTATTGCACTTAAATAATTGTTAGAACAAGGCTTCCAAAACGTCTGCACTATCTTAGTTAATTTTTGCCATTGTTTTAATTTATTGTCATGTAAATTTAGGATGTTGTTTTCTGCAATTGCTGTGATAGGTCTGCCTATTAAAAAATGGCCAGTTGCCTTTTACTGTGATTTGCAACTATTAAGGAACATATAAAGAAAAACTAAAACACGTACAAGTTTAGTATAATTGTTAGTAATATTAAGTAACTCCTCAGTTAAAGAATTAAAAGTCCTAGGAAAACGGGTCTCTTGAACCTTCATTCACACTTAACCAGTTCTGTATTAAAATGTTCTAAGTCCTCATTAATTAGCTCTTCACAGTTGTTAAGTGTCTATACTTTCTCGATGATAAGTAGTGGTCCATGCCACCACAAAGAATTATTTCTCAGTTGTGCTGGATTGCAGCCACGAGAAACGATGTCTGCAGGATTTCGCTCCCATGATATATGCCTCCATTGTAAGACATCTGTCAGAACTTGTATTTTAGCCACTCTGGTAGCGACAAAAGTTTTCAATTCTGCTGAATATTTCTGAATCCAGGAGAAAACGATTTTGCTGTCCAAAAAATACCAATTTTGATCTATCTTAAGTTCTAGGGAAGTGCTAACCTTTTTCATCAATTTGGATAGCAATACACCTCCACACAGTTCAAGTCGTGGAATCGAAAGTGTTTCGATTAGTGCAAGTCTTCCCTTGCTGTACACTAGATGTGAAGTTACTTCACCACTGGCTGATTCGCATCTTAGATAGACTGCTGCACCGTAATAGCCTTCTGATGCATCCGAGAATCCAAAGAGTTCAATTTTTACATTTTCTAGTAGCATACATCGATTTATTTTAATATAGTAAATGTCACACAACGCATCAAAAAACTGTAACCATTCTTGTACGACATCTGATGGCAGTCTTTCATCCCAGTCTATTGATAACCTCCACAGATGTTGCATAAAAACCTAAGCCTTTGTAAGCACAGGTCCTATCAAACCAAGTGGGTCAAAAATTCTGGCAATTATGGACAAAATTTCTCTCTTTGTAACCATAGAAGCATCCTTTTTGGGCATTTAGTAGGAAAGCTCATCACTTTTGGCCTTCCATAGCAACACTAATGTTTTTGTTTGATCAAAGCTATAGTCATTTGAATCTTCAGAAAATTCCCTTAACTCTGGACAGTTACTTTTCCATTTCTGTAGTTCCATACCACAATTTTTAAATATTTGAGTTAATTATTGCTTTAGACACTTTACACTCTCTAAATTGGACTCTCCACGTAATATGTCATCCATGTACATATCCTTCTGTACTACTTGAGAAGCCAATGGAAATTTCAGTTGTTCATCAGTACCTAACTGTAGAAGGCATCTCTGAGCCAAATATGGAGCACTAGTGGTTCCATACGTCACTGTGCATAATTGATACGTTTTAATAGTCGCTTCCTTACTATCTTTCCATACAATTCTTTGCAAATCTCTTTGTGCGGGATCAATCCAAATCATTCGATACATTTTTTAATGTCGGTAGTAAAAGCAAAAAGATGTTTTCTAAACCTCAATATTATAGCAAATAAATCATCTTGAATTACACCACGATTTACCTGCATGAAATTTAATGACTCACTAGTTGAAGTAATTTGTGAAGCGTTGAATACAACTCTACATTTCGTACTCGTTTTCTGTAGTTTATAAACTGAATGATGAGGTAAATAGTAGACCACTTCAGGTTCTTACGTCATAGAAACTTCTTGTATATGATTCAAGCACTTATATTCACGAATAAATTGACGATATAATGCCAGAAGTTCTGGATTCTTTTCTAACTTATTTCACAAGGAATTTAATCTTTTGACTGCATTCTCTTTAGACTCTCCCAGTAATTTCGGATCTTTTTTAAATGGCATCTGTACCACAAATTTTCCTGATTTATCCCTTTTATGAGTTTTTATAAAATGATTATTAGCTTCAATTCTCTCAGAAGTTTCAAATTTCTGCGTTTCTTCAATTTGTTCTAATTCCCAAAAATTCCGCAGAATTTTGTTTAAGTCGGCCTCCTTGTTTATAAGCCCACAGTGTACATTAGTCTCAGTTACTATTGGTACACTACCACTCACTACAAATCCGAATACTGCGTTTTGTAAATTTAATTTAGTATTAGTAGGGTAAATTCTCTCATGTTTTAATAGTCCATAAAAATTCTCTACTCCCAGAACTAAATAGACTGGACCTGGAACATTAAATCCTGAGTCCGCTAACTTAATTTTTTTTAATTCTGGAACGCAAATATCAATTTGCCTTAAAGGGGTCAAATTTGTAACACTGGGAACAACCAAAAATTCTAAATCTAATTTGAAATTTCTTATACCATTAACAATCGTAGCATTAACTTTAGATTTAATTGTCAGAGACATTTCATTTAAACCTGAAACTCCAATATTTATTTTTTCCTTTCTTAAATTAAGCTTGTCAACGCAGCTCTTATTCAAAAAATTAGCGCTGGCTCCAACGTCTAATAATGCGTACAACATTTCCCTAGTCATTGCTTAAAAAAACAAATAAAAGTGCTGAGTAGTATAGACTTTGAATTTGTTGACGAAGTATAACTAGGCACCGCCAAGCAATTTTGATCCTGACCTCGTGGCTCTTGTTTATTGCTAGTAGGAACGAATTCTAAAGCTGTGGGGGAGGGGAAGGAACTTACTTTCGCATTGAGAGTATTTACATTCTCATTAGGCGCCGATAAACGTTCTTGTTTTTGCTCTGACTGAAAGTGAAGTGTAGCATTATGACGCCGCTTACATATATTGCACGAATGTTTTGATTTACAAGTCGTTACCTTATGATTATTCTCCAGGAAATTAAAACAAAAGTGATTTGATTTTAAAAACTCAATACGCTCATTTACTGACATATTTTTATAATTAGGGCATTTATATATGGTGATTCTCATTACATGATTCAACACACTTATTATTTTTAACTTCCGAAAGAAAAACTCTTGGCGTGTATTTTGACTCGGACAATTTATTAAATTTTGTGTTTTCCACCAAAGTCTTACCTCGGGAAGTGAAATATAAATCAATTTCTTTCCCTTATTCAGAGGGTTTAAACTATTTGTCAGCCTGTCTCATATTAATATGACACGTAGTTTCTCTATCTAAGGTCTGGCATATTTTATCCGACACAATTAAATCTTTGAGAGTTTCGAAATCTGTTACCTCCCTCAATTGTAAATAATATTCCCACTCGTCGTTAATCGCGACACAAATTGTACATATGTTTCATTAGGTTGGCGGTAGGCTTTCCTAAAATGTTCTAAACATGATTGAGGGGTAGGCTCAAATTCTCGAAGTACTTTTGTTTTTACTTTAGAATAATCAATTAACTCGTCATCCTTTATGTAAGCTATCACATTGATCGCCTTTCCCCTAGCAAATTTAACAAAATCTCCGCTTTGTATTTATTAGGGACGTGTTTTGAAATAAAGGCCCTTTCTAAAGATGCAAAAAAATAACACCAACCCTCATGTCTACTAGGAGTTTTAATAGTTAAAGTATGGACATTTTTTATGAGAGAGTCTGAAGATTCAGTCCGATTATTTTCAACATTTTCATCTTCTGAATTTGACTTAGATACCGCTTTCAAGCGAGCAATTTCTAATTTCATTTTCGTTCTTTCAAGTTTAATTTTTTTCTAATTCTAGTTGTTAAAGCTCTTCAGATTTTCTCTGTTCGAGCTTAATTTTCTCTAACTCTAGTTGCTGCAACTCATCGGACTTTCGCTCTTCAATTATCGTATTTGCTAATTCTACAACGGAATCTTTCTCTGTCACGTACTTCTGGTTTTATTTTATAATACTGCTTAATTCTGAAATAGTCATTTTCTCATTAACATCCTCTCTTAACTCAATAGCAATTAATATCAAATCCTCTTTTTTTACACCTTTAAACATTTTTAATAGTTATTAATACTTCAATATATATATATAAAGATCTATTCTCACAGAACTTGTAAATTACTCAGTCACATACCTCAATTACGACGACAATACTCAGCAGAGGCGTAAATTATCACTCATAGCCATTATATAGATCCATAGATTGCTGGTTTTCTCTTACGAGACTATGACCAATGTAAAATAGCTCAGTTTTTAACTCAATTAACACTCACTCAAGGACTGTATAAAACACACACTTTATTTCTCCTACTCTCACATCGCTACTGCCGGTTTCTTTTTTATGACTCAAAGAGGGCGCTGCGCACGCAGGTGCCAACAGTATCTATAGGCCATTATTCTTCTGACTATAAGACAGATATTGCAGAAGGTGGAAGGAAATCCACATCAATCGAATCAAAATCCGAGACTTTATCATAAGCTGTGCTATTACTAATAACTAAAAGAACTTTACGATTTTCCCATAAATTACGTAAATTAAAGTCTCTTAGCCGATTTTCATAAAGGCTATAATGTAAGAGTAAGCACTAACCACTAGTTTGTAAAAATGTGAGTATTTGTAAATTAGAGTTTCGTAGAAACGAGTGCTTATTGTAGTTAAATGAAAACCATTACTCGTAAAATTAAAACAAATTGTAATTTTCTCGTAAAAATGAGCACTTATTGTAGTTTGAAAACCATTACGCATAAAATTAAATTAAGTTTTAATTTAATTTTATGCGTAATGGTTTTAATTAAGTAAATTTGCGTAACAATTAAGTTAATAATTTGCGTAACAATTAAGTTTTAATTGTCTCTCAAAAATTCAAAAATAATGAAATCATTATTCATAGGATAATGTATAACAGATTTAATTTTTTTATAAATTTGAAATCGAGAGCGACATATATTTTGATAATTTGTATTACCTTTCAAAAGACACTTTTTACAAACAAAGGTTAATTCGATTTGATAGATTCCAAAGTATAAAAAGTATCCACACCCAAAGTAATCGCTGGAATTCAAAATTGTTGAGGTAGAAACAAAAACATTAATTATTGCAAAATAGCAAAAACATTAAATAGCATGAGGTGTTAAAAGGAGATTTTACCCCGGTGGTATAAATATAGGGGTGACCGAAATGTTTATGTATATTTTTAGTATATAAAATATCTTGTATAACTTTACACTAGTTTTTAATTAATATTATATATTATTTATCTAAATGGAAAAACGGCAAAATAATGTCTAGAAAACAGTTAACATGCATGAAATAGCACCTATTAATCAATTCATTCTACCAGCCAATAAGTCTATAAAATCAATTAATCTATGGACTTAAAGGCTTGGCAAGAATTGCACAACATCAATTCTATTATTTATGATGAAAATTTTTTCTAAGCAAATATAGACCGTAAGACTGGATGTACTAAATACCAATTTCAGTTGTGAGATGCCTTTTAAGAGAACCTTGATGAACCTCCAAGTCATTCTGGGCTTATTGTCGATGCTAATTTTTATGATACACCCTCCTAAAAATATATTTCTTGAACCCTTGATCGCCAGTGAATATGATCGCAAGATAAATAAGAAATTAAAAATAGCTCTAGACCCAGAAAATTTAGCCTACCCTTGATTCATTTTATTCCATTTTTATTGATTAGAAGACGAAATTTGATCTCGGGTTTCCTCATAATAAACTTCAAAAGTTTTAAAAAATTCTTAATTATCTAACTTTTAAAATATCTACTTAAACATTCGAATGAAAATGCTAAATGTTAATGCTTTATTTTAGGATTTATGAATGTAAACATACAAAACAGATATATAATTAAAGAATTTCGTATAAAGAGAAAAACTATAAAAGAAAAAAAAACAATAAAGAAGCTTATGCTGTTGAATTGTTGGTAAAAATGTGACCATTTAATTACGAATTTTCAAAAAATAACGACAAAAATTTTAATTTTTTAATTATATGAAAAAAATGTTGCCATTCGTTTAAAAATCTACCTTTTTTTATTTGTTATTCCCACTGGCATTATGAGCATTCTTCAAAATTTTTTATGCTAAACAAAAGTCAATACAAATTGAAATGAACATAAAAGGTTTTTAAAACTAGGATCATAAGTGGAACAGCATAATGAGACTTTGCTTTCGATTTCTTTTTTAATCACATGGATTTTTTTAACTATGAATGTCAATGCGCATAATGTATAATTGGGAAATTTTTATTAATTTTTAATTCAAATGGATTACTTACAGAATCACAAAATTTATAGAACTTTTCAAAGAAAAAATGGTAATAACAATTTAAACATCGTTGCTGTTTTTGTATTTGAATAATTTTTTGAGAAAAATGTTTTATATAAATTAAAACTTCTCTTTCGTATAATGTTTCTACTACAATTGTACTGTACTCGTAAAAAATAATTTTTCTGCACTAACAAGGCTTAGCGATATTGTGTCCATAATATAGTCCCTATCGAATGAAATTGACAGTCAGAAGAATAAAACAAGTTTTATGTTATATATTATTTTTATTACTACGATGTGTCTGTTTATGAACTACCTGAAGAGGAATAAGGTATCGATAGATATGACTCTTTTTTTTATTAACTTTTAATTTCATATTTATATTAAGATATTATATTAAGAGTCTTAATTTTATACATTTTCACTTAAAATTCACAATAAAAGGAATATTTACACTTTCATTTTCCTAAAAAATTTATTTATCTAAATGAAGTGTCAAATTGCGCAAATTTATTTTTAGTTAATAAACTGATTAATTACTGTAAAATTTATCATTTTATTTCTAACTTATTTTTTATAATTTCATATTAAATTTAAAACATGATATAATAAACTAGAAGATACAATTTTTAGATTTTGTACTTTCCATAACATATGAGTTTATTTAAATATTATATTGAAACATAAACATAATTTTTTTTCTATCAAAATATGTATTAACATTCATACTAAAAAAAAATAAATAAAAACAATTTTTCTATATTCTACTGCAGCTCAAATCTTATGTCATCAATATCTATCTGAATTTTTATTTGAGTTGAGAGAACAAATATTAAAGATGGAGAATGACAGTTTCTGTTTTCGATTCCATTTAAATGTAACACTGATGTTCTTTTTAACTAAAAAGTCAAAATGTTCATTGACAAACTTACCTTTTTAAGACATACATTAGTAGATGTAGTACTGACTATATGTATAACTCTAATCTAAAGACTTGATTGAATGCTCAAATGGGAATTTATTTTTAGAAGATGTCATTTACAACTTCCCCTACTGATTTTTACTTTTCTGTTCTGTATCTGTAACCAGTTGGCCAGTGAAAAGAATGAAACCTCGATCAAACTTTTCCAATTATTAACAAATAAAAACTTAAATAATGAAATTTGATCCACAAATCTTTCATAATTAAAACTGGATGTATATAAAAATTCATTCAGGTCCAATGCCTATAGTGAAAAATGATTCTTTAAACTGAAACTAATTAAAATTTGTTTTGAAATTTACAATGTTCATGTTGAGATTAATAAATTCGGCTATTTTCAAAATCAATAGAAATTAACTTTCAAAAGTATTAAGGAATTTGCGTTGAATTAATGATTTCGTTTTTAAATATATTTAGACTAATATACCCAAAAATCGTTCGATGCAATCAGTCTTAAGATAAACTCAAATGTATAACGTTTTATTTTTATGTTTGTAAAACAGAATGGTTCAAGAAGATGATAAAATATCATTTATCACTCAATGTATATTATAAGAGCACTAAAATTACAAAATTTTGGCTTTTTCTGGTTTCGTTTGTCACTTGTTCATAGGTCAATTTTAAGATAAGAGAATTAATTTGACCAGAGTGTTGTATTGTTTAAAGCAAATATTAAGTCACTGTAAAAAGAAAAAAAAATAGGGAATATAAAACCAATGCCTCATTGAATAAAACCTTATTCCCTACTTACTACCTTGGCTAAACTCACCAACTAGCTGCTCTAAACATACTTGATATAGCAAAATCAATAGCTCGAAATAAAAGGATAATATTAATTCGAAGTGCATGCACAACTCCGGGATTGTGTAACAACCCTTCACACATTCTTTTTGAATGCAAATCTGTTTCACAAGAAAGGAACGAGCTTCATAAAAATTTAAATAGCATATGGTCCCCGATTTTGGTGGACCAAGTGAAGAAAGAGATTTCTGTAGTTTTTTAAAAAATTAATCTCTGATGTAATCCAATTCCTTTTTTGGTTTTCTACCTCATTTTTTTCTCATTGCCTTCTTTTATTATTATTTTTTTTCATCTCATGATTTATTTTTGATTTTTTATATAGTACATTTGTTGTACCTTCTATCCCTGTGTGGTATTCCTTGGTGCACAGGGAGATATTTTTGTTTTCCCAAATATATATACATTTAAATTTGAATGTTAATTTAAATTGTCAAAAATGCTAAGGCAATAAAGTATGCAAGAGTAAATGTTGACTGTTGAAAGCTGGAATTTTGAAGCAAAATTTGAATTTATGAGTAGTTTGAAATATTTTAATCAATTTTATTCAGTTGTTTCTTAAACTGAAACCATTTCTATGATAGAAACTAAGTAAATTAACTAATAATTAATATTTCCTCTTTTTTTCATGTTTCAGTGCATATTTTAAGAATGAAAGTTATCGATTACGATATGCCGTAATATATTGATAATAATTCAAAAATAAAATATTTTCTAATTTTTTTCTTGAAAATTCAATGATTTTTTATATATAGGAAATGTTATTAATACTATTTATCAGTTTATATACCAATATTTAGCAATTATAACACCAATTTTTCTTTCAATAATCAACTTTTCTATTTCTTAAAAATGTTTAAGATGTAATGTTTAATGTGAACCAGTGACCACATTTCTTAAAAGTGTTTAATTTTCTTAAAAATTAAACATTTCTTAAAAATCTTAAAAATGTTTAAAAAAAGGAAAACACTAAAAAATTTGCTGAAAAATGGTTGTCCGTTTTATATGAATATGAATAAAAACAATGCAATAGAGTAAAGTAATAACTATTAATACTTCATTTTCTAAGTGTCAAGAATATGGTTTGGTTGTCATAAGTATGTTTCGTTTTGATCATGTCAGGCTCTGTGGTCACTGGTTGGTCTGCTCCACGGCACAGACAATGTAATTCGTTTCGGTTGTTGGTCTGGTTTTACCGCTCACTCACGAAAGCTATTAATTTGATTTGTTCACCTGGGACTTTCATCTAGATCTGATGTTCATCATTTTACTGATTATATGTTCCTAAAGGTTAGTGCAAATAATATGGTAATGTTTTTAACTGTGCAATTAAAAAGGAAAAATTTCTGCAATTGTTTTGTTTCGCTTTATTTTGTCTTGTTTTAAATAAAGCATTTGACCTGGTTTTTCTTAAATATATTTAAAAAATTTTCGGCATACTGTTAATAATAGTATGATCTCTACTTTTATGAAATAATTTCTTTCCTTTTTTTTTTTTTTTTTTGATATTTTTTTATTTAACTTTTGAAATTTAGATCTTCCATATAAAAATTTAAATTACTTATATATAAATTAAACATAATATTAATGGATTTCTGTATTTTGTTAATTTTTTTATTATTAACAAATTAAAATAATAATTTATAGAACAGACTGGTACATTTTAATGAATTCTTGTTAAAATAATAATTTATAGAACAGACTGGTACATTTTAATGAATTCTTGTGAAGTACGACGTTGTTTATTGCATAATACTATACTAAATTTTGCAATCAATAACTAATTTGTTCAAAAATTTTAATAAGTCATTACATATGTTAAAATGGATTGGTAATCATTTTATAAAATGTAAGTTTTAAATTTTCTTAAGCAAAATTTTTATTATTGTAATTTGAATTAAAGATTAATTTAAATTCTGAGAGAATAATATATTATAGTTGCATTAGAGAAATGTTTGGAAATCCATTTCTGTCTTAAGAAGACAGAAGTATTTGAATTAAATTCGTTATTGCTTCTCTATAAATTACGAAAATCTGTATTTTTATTATTTTTAAATGTATGCGTATTGATTTGTCACTAATACTCAAAGATTATTGTAATTTTAATAGGCTTTTTTTATTTAATTATGATAGGTTAGTTTTGTTTTAAGAGTATAAGCACTAAAAAGAGTGAGTTCATCAAATATATGCTATCAATATT